>OY748295.1:11823460-12423460 GCA_963556515.1 Nudaria mundana | reverse complement strand
AGAGATTTCCAATAAAATAGACTTCAAAATCAACATTATTGAAATTAAATAATAAAGCTGAGCTGTCTGCTTGCCTTGGTGCAAAACAGATCAAATTGCAAATCAGAAAGTAGTTCATTATAGCTGCGTGCACTTCGCAGTAAAAAGGAATTACACCTGTAATTAATAGTTGCAAATCGTGCATTTAGCAAAGGTCTTAGTCTAAGACCAAGCTGGTTTGTCCGCAATCCAATTTTGGACAGAGCCTCGGGACAGTGTATTGTTCCGTTAGCGACGTTATTTAGTAAGAAAACAGACGTTATAGTGAAAAAGTAACATAAATTGCAACACACTTCGATGGGTGCGAAGAACGCTTAAGCCAGAAAGCTTATTATAGTATTAATGATTTCTTAGATGACAAGGCTGTCTGGTTGTAACACGAATTGCTCTTTTCTAAACAACTCTGTATTAGATTTAAGATGAAATATTTTGAAAAAGCCGAACTGAGTTTCTTGAGGGCTCTTCTCAGTCTCGTTGCATTTTGAAACCCTCGGTAGAGTCACACCAACTTTTGACGAATCTAAATAATTTTCTAAAAATTTCAAAGATAATAAACGTTATTTTATTTTATTTTGAACAAAGCGGCAATAGCACGCAACCAGATTGACTCACTGACGCGGGATAAAACCCGACCCCAATGACGCGGGATTCTCGTCCCGACCAAACACCCGCAGAGACCACAGAGGTGGTCAAAGTCCGCCGGGCGCCACTGGACATACCCTCTGCTAGTAACCAGAGACGCCCGGCAACGGACGTTAGAGCGGCCGCGGCCTTGGGCCGCGGAATTAAAAAAAAAAAAACTTGTACAAAAATATAAATACATCAATTAAATATTTATGCAAATCGACATAGCAATTAAAGTAAACTTTCTAGATAGATAATGCCAAATAAAAAAGTTGTAAGATAAACAATACTAATTATTGCGAAAAATTATAGGACTAATCTAGATTATTAGTTATACTCGTATCACTCGCTTTGTGTTGTATTAAAAATATTGGTGAGTAAAATAGAGATTTCCAATAAAATAGACTTCAAAATCAACATTATTGAAATAAAATAATAAAATATTAAATCAACACATATATTTTTTACAAATCGACATATAAATATAAGATATATAATTATCTTTACAGTTTTATACAACATTGACCATAGTATAAAATCAAACAGTAATTGCAATACGTTACTAACAATATACATACAATAATAAAACATTCAAAATGGTGTATAAAATCACAGACAAATCACAGATTGACGTTTTTAATTAAATATTATACTATGTTCCTTAATAGCTACCAAAATAAACTTTATAAGTAAACAATGCCTAATAAAAAGATGTAAAACAAACACAATTTCTAAGCAGTGTTAAAAATTTTTCAAATCAACATAGTAATATAATATACAACATTGGCCATAGTATAAAATCCAACAGTAGTTGCAATAACTTGCTAACAATATTCTTGCAATAATTGAATATTTAAAAAGATGTAAAAAATCACAGACAAATCACAGATTTACGTTTTTAATTAAATATTATACCTACATATTACCTAACCTACCATTTTAAATTGTAACAGCTACTTAAAATAAACAAAGGGGGCCAACTTTTCCATGCAGTGGCCGACTGTTATTCGCCCGTCCACTCGTTGGAGCGGGACAAACATACGAACATCTTAACAAACTTTTAGTCTTCTAATATTAATAGTAAGTAAGATTAAATTAGTTGAATGCATGATCATGCTATCCATACTTTTTAGTACCTCTTACATTGGGGTCAATTAAGAATGGATTTTGGGATCAATTAAGAATATAAAATAAAATTTTAAAGTGGGATCAATAAGGAATACGCATTTGGGGTCAATAAAGAATGGGATCAATCGTCGTGGGATCAATACGGAACAACCTTAAAAAAATACACAATTTGCATGCCACAAAAGAGTTTCTCGCAGCCCTTTAAAGGTTCTGTCAACTACGGATTTTCAGGTCACATTGACAGTTAATAGTAAAAGAACTGCCAGAGTCAGCTACTGGTGATTGATGTGAGAAAAGTTGACATTTCTTATAGCTTTGTTGCTTTGTTAGTTTTTTGAATACGACTCGTTACGCTTGTATTATTTTCTTTGTACAATTCCCACATAGAAATAGTTTAACCTAACCAATTCAATAAAGGAAACAAGTTCTAAATTCGAATTTTTGTTCTATTACCTATTCCGTATTTTGCGTATTATATAAAATAAATTTATATTTTTTGGACCTTAACACACAACGTGTGTCGTCTAGCCCAAATTAAGCTAATATAAGCTTGTACTATGTGATCTAGACGACTGATAAACATACTTATATATTTCTAAATAAATAGGTAACTCCGAAACAAACATCGAACGAAACGACCGAGGTAGTCAAAAATATTGAGGTAGGTACTTGATAATGTTACTTAAGAAATAAAAAAAATATTGTTTAGACATTTTACCCCATTATACCCCGCATGATCGGTTACGAGAAAACGCAGGTCAAGCCGTACACATGATTATTTACTAACTTAAATACATTAAATATATAGCTTTATTCTAATAGAAGTTTTGTAACTAAATTATATCTGTTCCGTGATGCTTTGGTGGATTTGGCGACTAACTACCTAATCTTGCCTCATAAAACTTGCAATCGGTTCGCTCAACGTCGAGATGAGTTTTGAGAAAGTTTACTTTTGTGTAAGGTTCAGATGTAATTTCGGATATTGGCAAAGGCAATTTTGTTTACATCTAATACGGGACTTGGTTTACCTCGAAGCCTTAGGCACTTTTTCCTTTTCTTATAAGGATGATTATTAAGTTACACTATATACGTATTTGATCGAATCGCCAAATTATTAATGTTACGGTTGAGTTTTATAAACTCTTTTTATAGGAGTTGTGTTGAATTAAATAGTTTCGAATCATTCTGTTATTATATAATAATATACAAAGAGTATGTTAACCTTATAATATTAAAAAAAAAATATTTTAGGACATTCTTACACAACGTCATCTAGCCCAAACTAAGCTATAAGCTTGTGCTATGGGAACTAGACAACTGATAATATACATAGAAAACACCCAAACTCTGAAACAAACATTTGAGGATCTTACGAATATTTGATTCGAACCGGCAATCGAACCGAGACTACGGAGCTGAAAGCCGATGCACTACCGACCACGCCGCCGAAACCATATTCAAATATCAGTGATTACAGGTCATAAGTTGTAATGTGTTTTACATTTTTTTAATTTTAACAACACATTTTTGCTGAGTGATGAACTAGGTTTGAGTGATGAACTAGATGTGTACCATCACTAATAAGTTCCCAGGACAAACGTTAAAACACCATACAAAAGACTATTTTTTATAAACCGTGAGCTGAAGATGAAACCCGAGAGTTTAATAAAATACTAATATTATTAGAGAAACATAGTGATCTAAGTAGAGAAGTGTGCCTATACTTACCAGTAATTAATGTACTAGTTACTTCATCCGAACAATATATGTGGCGACAGTGGAACCGATTGTGCTGTATGGTGCCAGCGCGTGGGAACCGGCGGTTCATAGGAAGGGCATCATTAAACAACTGGATACCGTGCAGCGCCTGATTGCGCAGCAGATGGTTAAAGCCTACCGTACGGTGTCCCTCAACTCGGCGCTGGGATTCTCCCCCTTGACCTCCGAGTGAGAGAGGCAGCAGCCTTATACAGGGCCAAGAGGGGGGAACCGCAGCCGATGCTACGCGACCGGGAAGTCGAGAATATGTCTTCGGCTCTCGCAGCTCCACATCCGTCCGAGAGAAGAATAATAGGATATGTCAGCCTGGTAAACCAGGAGCAACTTGCTGCCAGCGGTGAATATGACATGCACATATTCACCGATGGCAGCAAGATTCAGGGTCAAGTCGGAGCCGCTCTCTCCATTTGGAGGGGCGATGCCGAGAGTAGAACCCTCAAACTCAAACTCGCCGATTATTGCACGGTTTACCAGGCTGAACTTTTGGCAATACGAGGCGCCACACGGGAGGTGCTAAAGACACGGGCGACATCGTGCGGTATCTATAGTGACTCCATGGCGGCCCTTCAATCGGTCCAGAATCCGAGTTGCCTCCATCCACTTGCGGTGGAGACAAGACACAATGTGAATACATTGATGGACCAGGGAATAGCTGTGTCTTTCTTCTGGATCAAAGCCCATGCTGGATTGGAAGGCAACGAGAGAGTGGATGTTCTGGCCAAAGCGGCCGCCATGAACCGAAAAAAGAAACCTGCCAAGCGAAGTATCCGTAGTGCTTCGCTTGGCGAATGGAATCAGAGGTATTTAGCGGGAAACACTGCGGCCATCACCAAAATATTTTTACCGGATGCACTGACGGCATACAGCACAATTAGGTCATTCAACATTGATGGGATCACAACTCAAATTTTAACTGGGCACGGGGGCTTTTCTGAATATTTGAAGCGCTTTAAGTGCAAGGAGGACCCCGCGTGCGTTTGTGACCCTTCAGTCAACGAGACAGTCCCACATATATTGTTCGCGTGTCCCGTCTTTGCGCAAGATAGATTTTATCTGGAACAAGAACTAGATTGTGATGTCCGACTAAACACCGTTAGTGACCTGATGCAAAAATCAAATAGAGATAAGTTCTTGAAATACTGCAGAAAAGTTGCCAACGTAGTGATAAACCGAAACAAAACTCGGTAACAACGTATGTTTCCATAATATTATAATAAATATTTTAATGACAAGCATAAGCAATCGTAAAACAGCAGTAGAGTAGAGAAACAAATAACATACATAACACACAGACCGACACACAAAGCACACAAAGAACACAAATATAACAAAGAGACAAGATTAAGCAGAGATATAATTAGCCGCTGGCATAAGCCAATAATAAAAGCAGGCAACATCTAGAAATACAAAATTGAAAGAGACCAAGTTAAAAATTTACACAAAGTAAGTGTAAATAGATAAAACATGTAATGAGCAATAAACCATGGCAAAATGTAGAGTGCCCTAAAAGGTAATAAATGTAGAGTATATCTTAAATTGTATAAAAAAATATTTGCATTCAAACAAGCTGCAAAGTATAATATTGCGAAAATGTAAAAGTGAATAAATATCGTAAAAATTTAAAATTGTATAACGATGTTTTAAAAATGTAAAATAGAATAAATACTGATAAAAACTTAAAATAGAATAAAATTGTTATAGAATGTAAAATTGAATAAAAAAACATTGTTAAAAATGTAAAAAATTGAAAGTTGAAAAATAAATATTGCAAAATATGTAAAACTATAATAGAAACTAAGATGTAATTATATGAAATGTAAATTTGTAACCCACAAAAAACTATAATAGAAACTAAGATGTAATTGTATGAAATGTAAATTTGTAACCCACCAAAAACTATAACAGAAACTAAGATGTAATTGTATGTAATGTAAATTTGTAACCCACCAAATATAAGAAAAGACCATGTTGTATTTACACCTCTGAAATATATAAAATAAATAAAGACATAAAAATTTATTAGTCAGAATAGGTATCGAAAATGGGAGTCCCGTCCCACCCATAAAGAGAAATGAAAGAGATGAATGAAAGAAAGAACTAGTATGCAGAATAAAAGTGCGAGAGGAATACGAGAAGAAATGGCACGATAAAGAGAATTAGCTTAATATAGACTCCACTTAAGGGGGAGGTAGATCGCTATTCAAAAAAAAAAAATAAATATAAAAATGTACTAGTTACTACTCGCCGCGAGCTGTTGGCCCGAGTTCAAATTAACACTAATACCGATAAATACTGGAGCAAATCGGCTCTTCACTAATGGCTATTACATTTTTTTTATGTTCCTAAATCTCTTAAAATTTCTTTCTTGTTTACCTTTAAAAATAACGTTAGAAAGGATTTTTAATGATTAAACATTTTCTTCGGTAATTGTAAAATATGCAAAGTACTCGTATTTATGGACTGCCAGCATATAATATTAAAGGGTACAAAAAATAGTTGTGAATAGCATTTCTTATTGTCATTACTAATAAAAAGTAGATACGCTTATTAGTCCGGTCAATCTAGACCAAGAAATGAGTGTGAAGGTGCATAAAGTCCCAACAAGCTGAAAATCAGTCAAATTGTTCAGGACATAATTATAAATAAAATTTAAAAGTTCCCCATCGTTCCCGTGTATGGAAAAAAAATTATTCGAGGTCAAAGGTCCAAAAAATGACTTATACGCAATTTTCAGCAAAACGGTAAGTTTTATCATAAAAGTAACTTTAACAAAAATTGTAGATCTTAAAATTATCCATAATAATGTTTCACTACTTTTTTTCCTACGAGCCACCGTTTCTGAGTAACGATTCAAAAAGTCTTAAAACTTGTTATCGTCAAAATATGCAGGAGTACGCAGTTATAGGTTTTGGCCTATAACTTTGGACCCCTTAGGGCTAGGTCAAATTTTCTATTTTTTGGCTTGCCTCCAGAGTGAGGGCTATACATAGAGGGGTCAACCATCATTGTAGCATAAGCATTTCTTGAGAGCTAAGGGGGACATTCCCCATATCAATTTGGCCTATAACTTTGAACCCCTTAGGGCTAGGTCAACTATTTTTAGGCTTGCCTCCAGATCGAGGGCTATCCATAGAGGGGTCAACCATCATTGTAGCATAAGCAGTTCTCGAGAGCTAAGGGGGGGGGGACAAAAATTACATTTCCCATTTTTGTATATATAGATATCTCAGAAACGGTGGCTCGTAGGAAAAAAAGTAGTGATACATTTTTATAGATAATTTTAAGATCTACAATTTTCGGCTTGTTGGGACTTTATGCACCTTCGAATGTCTAAATTGACCGGACTATATAATATATCTGTAATGGCCGTTAAATTTTCTAAAATTTTATATTATTCCATGTGCATGCCACTTTCTTAAGTTTCTCGTAACATGTTTTTTTACAGAATGTGTCTGCAGGTCGTTCACGCCTAATGTAATGACCAAGAGAAATAGGGATCAATTGAAAATAAAACTGAAAATGAAAAATAAGTTTATTCAAGTGGGTTACAATTAAAGTTTAAATTGCTTCTAAACTTACATTTACTGCCAGATTCGCAAAACAATAGGTAGAGAGAAAGAACCTGGCAATAAAACTCACGGCCACTATTTTCTAATAATATGAAATTACAATATTAAGTACATAACGAGTTAATATTTATACATAGTTGTCAAAATTTTACAAAATTTATACACAAGGTATGTACCTAATATATAAAATAAAAGCGTGAATACCAAAAATTTAAAGAGAATTAAATGATACGTAGACTGAAATCTATTTCGCTTGAAATAAAAGAGCTATCTGTCTTTTACAGTACAGTATTTTCACTTTCTCTTAGAATCTAAAGGAAAGTGAAAATAACGTACCTTTATAAGTATCTAAAGTTTAGATAATGGTTTGTGATTCAGAAGTGTCCTACAAGTAATTAAAATTAATAGAGTTTTGTCACGGAATAAGTATTTAGTGCTTTCAGAGGGATTACGGGACTTGTTAAAGTTAGTTTAAAATTTTGTGAAGTTTAACCCTTGTCATTCGATAGAAAATTATCCAAATCTAGAAAGTGAGAACCAACCACTTAAAAGAAAGAGGTTTAGAGAATGTTTCTAAAACAATCATCATCCACTGAACCTTTTCCCAGCCTAGTTGGGGTAGACTTTTTAATTAACGGCGATGCGGTTGATCTTCGATAAAACAATGTTAAATATAATGATTGGAAACCTAGTGTGTTACAAATAATTATTGTAATTAATGAGTGTTTTCAGTCGAAAGCTTGGTTTCATGTAGGTAGGTACATAATTACTTAGGTAGAAATTAAATGCAACTGTTTTAGAGTAGGGTAGTTTCAGTAGCCCACATTACCTTCCTCCCATAATTTGGCATTGATTAATGGTTTCTGTAGTTCCGTAACTATGCCGCACTAAATACTATATCGCATACCTCGTTAAAGGTTGTTTGTCTGAGTGTGGAAGTCAACGGCATTTTTATACGAGTACTAAGGCCAAGAAGCCAGAGTATAATATTTTATTCATATTTTGTGTACCCTATGACGATCGTTGAAAGCCATCAAGCTGTTAGGCCTGTAAAGGGGACCAAAGAAACATACAAACTGTTATACATACAAAATCTGTGAAAAACATAACTCGTGACGTTCCCTTTAGTAGCAAATGGTAAGCATATAAAGTCAAAAATAAATAAAATTTATCATCATTTCAACCTATCGCTCTCCACTGCTGAACATAGGCCTGTCCAACGAGTTTCAATGGCGCCTGGTCCATTGCCACCTGCATCTAACAAGACCTCGCGCTTTTCACTAGGTCGTCGATCCAATCTGGTAGGTATCCGGCCCACACTGCGCTTGCCAGTATGAAGTCTCCACTCGAGCTTTTTTCCATCAACAACAAAAATAAATTACCAAACTGTAAATAGCTGTTAATCGTATTCATCACTTAAAAAGAGGGCTTGGGTGATATATTCAATTTGGTCTGATTGACTTGACGGCACACTCGACACTCGATACTTGCTGATTGAAAGCCCGATTCCAATGATAAACTCAATTTGATGTCTGATCGTATCTGTAACTAAATACGGAAAGCAAATTTAGGTTCGTCCATCAACTGTACGAACACTCTGTTGGTTTAAAATAAAAAAATCACATTTATTTTATCTAAATAAATGGAAAACATAAATACACTATATCTACTGTGAGTTTTACGTAAACAACAGTCGCAAAGGCCGTAATAACTAAGTCTTAAGTAAGCGTTCTCTAAGCTTAAAAATGCCCCTTTTTCTTCTGCAGTACTAGTATTTTTTTATCTGTGATATAAAGAAGAGCAGATACTTATCTTTGCGTCGATGTTTTTAAAAATATTCTACATCAAAAGATGTAACCAGCTCCAATCAAAACTTGAGTAGATACCTACCTACCTATAATAACCTACATATAAATACGTTATTTATTAACAAACAATTTTTTTTCTGTGTGATTTTAGACGTAGAGTGTTTCAATATTTGGTTGGTATCTTATAAGATATTAGGATCAGATTTTTAATTGTTCGTTGTATGCAAATAATAATAACCAAATTCTGAAATAAATATTTGCAGATCTTTCACCCGACACGGGTAATGAACCGGGAAACTCAGGGGAGCGCAAATGTAAGTTCAACCAACCACATCTTGTCGCTTGTCAAATGAGTACCTAAACATTTATTTAATTAAGAGATAGGTACACAAGAAAGAAAATTAACATTAGAAGAAAATACTATTTACACAAAATAAAAGCAATATACTATAAACACTAAAATGACCTATATCTAAAATCTACACTATATACAGGCGTCTACGAACTCCTCCGCCTCGTCGCCGACAGGCAATGTTACCAGAAGGCTGGCAGCATACATTACCTCATCTTTGGGTAATTAAGCTTAAAGCAAATATTCCATCGATTTAGGTACCTACTTTTGTAGATTTTTTATTTACCATTTCTCAGTTATATTCATATTTTGGTGGCGATAACAAGCTCATTTTCATCCATAACTAGCATCATGCAATCGCTAACAAGATTGGAGCAAACAAGTTTCAAAATCAGTATGGCAATGAAGCCGTACGTTCTACATAAATGAATATTTGATTTTCTTTGACGTACTTAAAAGTTGAAACCAGAAAGTCTATAAGAAATATGCTGCTTACCTATATTATGTGTTGCCTTTTTCTGTAGGAATCTTTACAAAGTTGTACCGACTTAATAGGTGACTTGCACCATTATTACCCAGTTGGTGCGTTCAGCACCCTCATGTGGGGCGGGGCGTAGGCTGTCGACCAAGTTAATTTCATTAGTCGTTGTACCCATTAAGTTGGGTACTCGTGACCCAGTTGGTTCATTTAGCTATTCGTTGGTCGTTAGCAGCCGCATACGGGGCGCGGGATGTCAACCAAGTTAATTTCATTAGCAGCGCGCGTTTCTCCGCATGCGGGCTCTCGACCAAGTTATTTACATTAGTCGAGAACGACCGATTTATCGACTAATGTAAATAAGCTATTTACTGATATTTTATGTTTACCCACAACAAGGCAGACTAATAAAAAACTAGTAAATAAACAGAACTTATTTAATCGAGATAATAATTATTAAAGGTCTGCCATCAGTTAATAGTGAAAATCTGTTTAAAAACGAGTAGAAAATATAAAAAGTTTTAAAAATAAAAACCCGACTGCAAAGCTATTTAGAAGTAAACAAGACCTACATTATACTCTTTTAAAATGAATCTGATATACCTAGTACAAAGACTCCTTTTAAAGCAGGTAATTAAAAACATTCTATTAAATTCAACCAAAATGTCACCAATCAAAAAATAATACAATAAAATACTAACTCAGCTTTAACATTTTTATAATCAAGCACTTTGTAAAATAAGAGGAAGATTCAAAACTCGTAACAAACTCCTTTAGTTCGCTTCGTTAAATTGAATAAAAAGTATTGGTGTACAAAGCGGACCGACAAAATCGAACCTCTTGAATATTACAAACGGCAGAACGTGATGAAAATAGAATATCTAATTTAATATTTATTGTCTACAGAGACCGAGTCCCACCACTACTGTCGCACATTTTAGCGACTCAAGTTTGTTTTGTCAACAATACTAAACAATACTAATGGATTTCATAATAGCACCTCTATTTCGAGCATTTTATGAAAATGATTGGTTTCGTATCATAATTCATTCAAAGAATGATACTAAAGAGTATCGGTTCATTTAATGAATGATAATAAAGAGTATCGGTTTTATGTTCAAAAAGAATATTAGTATGATAGATGACGGCGAGTAAGGGTGCTAAAAGGGCAAAAAGTATGTACCTACTTCAAGGTCCAAGTCTTTCTCACCTGTACGATAATAAATAAACAAATATTATTAATACGTAGTTAGTATTTTAGATTTGACCTACTTAGGTATTAAAAAAATATTTTTCATATTTATATTGAATTGATTTATATTCATAGTCACTTGTAAGTTCCCGTGGTTATTCAAAACATGAAAACTATTTCTGTTTTTTAAAACAATGAGTTTGCTTAAACTATTCTTAAAATATTAAGAAAGAAATTATAAATAGATCACAAAAACTGATGTCATCGGCATGACTGACAATGTTGTCGGTATTGGTCATCGTAGCTCAGTGGTCAGAGCATTCCCCCTGTTAGGGAAAGGCCGTGAGTTCGCGTCCTGCCGATGACATCAGTTTTTGTGATCTATTTATAATTTATTTCTGAATATTATGAAAACTATTATTTTCAGGTAAATCTATACTATATATATAATAAATCTGTAGAAGTGAAAATTCTGTACATTGAAGATATCAAAAAAATAAATGGCAGGGGGTGTTACTAGACCGACACCGAACCCAAAAATGTGATTAAAAAATTTTTCAGGCATCACGCAAAAACTACCGGTTCGATTACGATGAAACTTGGTACAATTATTCTTTAATATCCTGGGCACCACACTGGGTACTTTTTATCCCGGAAAAGTATATACAATAAAAAAACAAACTTAATTTTGCGGTTCGATCCCTTGACCCGAGTACTGTAACCAAACGCAAATAATAAGTTTGTCGTAGGTTTTTTATTTTTTTATATTGGGTTCGCCAAATTGACGCCTCCCGCCTGGTGGTAAGTCGTGACGACGTCTAGCGATTGTGGGCCACTCTCACAGCACACAATACGATAGAGAGTGGCCCTCAACTGGACGACCTACTGATGTGCCACTTCACGCTCCGCTTAAAGAACCCAGGGTTATATGTGGGAGGAAACACGTGCACAGGCAGGGCGTTCCAGGCCACTATCATTCGGCAGAGAAAAGAACGGTTAAAACGTTCGGTTCTCGCGAACATGCTATCCACTGTGTGGGAGTGGCATCTCTGCCCGACACGCGTTGTTCGGGATCGGAAGGAAGAGGGTGGGATCAGATTGAAGAGCTCTTCAGAACAGGTTACGTCACCCGCAGTGGAGTTCACTATTAATGGTTTTTAGAACTTTTGTCTGTTTGTCTGAATGTTTGAACACGCTCATCTCAGAAATTATTTGATTTTTTGATTTGCAACTTGCGGTTTGGTTTTCAATCGCTTCATAAATAAAAAAGTTATGTAGATCTAAAGTAACACGCAGGCGGAGCTGCGGGCAACAGCTAGTTCCTAATTATACTTATGGAGT
Source organism: Nudaria mundana (assembly GCA_963556515.1). Classification (NCBI taxonomy): domain Eukaryota; kingdom Metazoa; phylum Arthropoda; class Insecta; order Lepidoptera; family Erebidae; genus Nudaria; species Nudaria mundana. The sequence continues at coordinate 12,411,150 of OY748295.1, read as the reverse complement.
AGGAATCATGTAACAATGTTAGTAATAATTTTACACAATTATATTACAACGTAGTCGTTTTCAGTGAACCCTGACCGTCGGCCGTCCAATCGTATAATTTCCAAAACAGAGCAAGCCAACCTTCCGTCAAAATATCGTCTGCGGATGCTGGCGTTGTGTGACGTAAACACAAATAAACGTTTCCAAGTGTGAGTACCTCAGTTCTGAGCTCAGGTTATTGATTCTTGGCCGTAGAATTTTCGTACTCTTTTGCTTTTAATCAAACTATGTCGGGGTAACAGCTATGCTATCCAAACTTGGTAAAAAACTACCTATAAGCTTGAAGTCCTGATGACCCTGAGTATTTTGATATCCAAGATGTTTGTTTTCGTTTTTAGAGATGAAAAAAACCTCTTTCCTTTTTCTTAGACATTTGTTGCTAAGCAAACCTACCTAAATAATAGTGCTTACACATTGGTAATGAAGTAAGTACTCTTTCATTTATATTACACCAAACCAACCCAAAGGACAAAAATATTCTTTAAATTTTCAAAACCCAGAATATTTAAAATATTTTTTTTAAATATTGTATGCCTATTTAACCAAAAAAAGTTTATAAAAACTTAGAAGGTAAGCCGCAAGTTTTTGAAGAACAGTAGCACAATGTTTTACTTAATATTGAAACATCTAGCTCGTCAAAGTTATTCTATGTTCACGAACGGCCTTGGGTCCTTGTGGAATCGTTCTGCTTAGCCAAATAGTAGTGTAAACGACTAATTAGTTTGTTTAATAGTTGGCGAAACTACCCTGGTTTCAAAAGATCTTTCAACAATGAATTGACATTACAATGGTCTGCTCGAAAATCACACTATTCTTAAGCTTAGTTGCATTGCTTGTTTGATTTGAGCATTATGATTAGGTGCGTATAACTCTTTTTTCAAGATATTAACAATATTTAAAAGATATCAGCTAATTATTATTACGTTGAATAAACCCAACGTTTCAAAGACTTTAAAGGCTTCATTGTCGCAGGGATAATGATTCACATCAATACAATACTAGAATTGTGATTAGGTACATATTATTACTTTCAATTCTAACAGAAATAATTAAAAAAAAACATTAATAATGTTAGCTTCTTCTGAAAACTGGCAAGATTATTAAACTTTTCTCAGTTTTTTTTTTTTTTAAGTATATTGTAATTATTGCGAAAGACTCTGAAACAAGTTCCGTAAAATATTAACGGGTTTTACTTTAAACAAACATAAATTAAGTTGTATTTGATCTAAATGTATGTTCCAGGAGAAGGCGTATACCATTAGCGCCGGCTCCTGAAACCAAAAACCAATTGATTAACCCAAAAAAAAAACACCTAAACCGTTACCAATGTTGTGTACTAAACACAACTACGTGGTTATAGGTACAAAAAATAGCTCATCCACGTACGTTTATTGAGAGAGGAAACAGAAAAATTCAATCTCACAGGTGAAAACTTCATCAATTTGCAAGAGTAACTTACGTGATCGAGAGGAATACTTTCAGTTCTTCATCTTCTTCTTTTTTTAAAAACGTGGCTCCATCGATGTTCATCGTTGATTTCGCCAATGATTATGCTTGATATTTCGCGCACAGAAGACTAGTTACTCAACTAGTTCATGGTGCGAGACACAGCAAGGTTGTTCGGTATTGCAATTGAGCATCTGAGAACCCGATTTTGCGGAGCACCAGAGGTAACCGAAAAAGCCACCAGGCTCCCACGCGCTCAGCAAAAATCGAACTATACTTTTAGTGCCTTTTTGTGTGCCTTTAAACTTTTAACAACGACAGCAAAGTATTTTTAAGAATTGACTTGGAGAGGTTTCCATTTCCACCAAAAACAGTCAGTTCATGCAACAGACTGTTTTTGGTTAGGTTACTAAACTAATCTCTTAATTTAGCATGATTATCCTTGAAATTTTAATGCCTTGTTTAAAATATAAAACCTTCATCATAACTTTAGTCAAGTAGATATTCCTTCCGCTTCTCTTATCGCATAACCCTCCAATATTCGCTGTAATTGTAACACGACACAGAAATGTTTGTCCAAAATTGAAAATTGACTTTGCTATCAATTGCTTAACAACATTGGGGAACATGATGAATAATTTATTGATTTCGGAACAGTCCTACAGAGCTTATCATTATGCTTCAAGAATAATTGAATTGGAAAAGACTGTTTTTATTATTATAGCCATTTTACTCCAACTTTGCGAGCTTCCAATTTCTTGTCAATTTTGTTTTTGAAATATTCGGTTTTGTTGTAATCTTTCGTTTAAAACTATATTATTTATCTGTATTACGCCAGTTTTTTGTCTTGCATAATATGGGGTATGTTATTGTTTATGGAGAAATATTTTACAAGAACTTCGTCTCTCGGTAGGTCAGGTTGGCTGGGGTCCCTAAACTATTTGGGCGAGCTCCTATGCATAGGACTTATATGATCTATCAAAAACGGATGTTTTATTTATTTATTTAAAAGGAAGATTATAAAGAGCTTAATGTTCTTTCACATACATATAAGTAAGCTTCAATAAGTTAGTAATTGTCTTAGAAATTAAATCGCAATATTTAATGGCCTTATTAACTGATGAGGCTACCCATTTTACTCCACTCATGTGGGCTCATAAAGCTTTGTATTCTCATTATGTGGGAGAACACGGTTACTAACTTGAGATTAACTTAGCAACTGATTATGTTAATGAAGATTAATGGGTAGGTACTTACTTTATACGTAGTCTAATGACTTATCAAGATAAAAATATTGGCCATTTAATCAATATTATTTATGACTGCTTATATTTTAATTGAGAAAACAATCAGGTAATATTCAAAACAATCTATCTTTACTTATGGCATTTTCAAAATACTGAATTATGTGACATAGGTATTCTATACCAGATCAGGAGACCGGTTAACACAAAGAAGCAATTTTGATGGCAACTTTCGCATCCTATTTGATAATTTTGTTGGGGAAAGAAATAAAGCAGAATTTAATGGGTAGTATTTAACTGCTAATAAATATACCCTTGTGTTGTACTTAAAAAAAATCCTTTTCTAAGCAAAAATACTGATTTATAAATACTAAGCTAGCGACCGCTTTCACGTCCGTTGCCGGGCGTCTCTGGTACACACACAGAAGGTATTTCCACTGGCGCCCGGCGGATACTAAGCCAGCCTAATTTATCCAAGTCGAATCACCCTAAGAGTTTAGTAGGTTTTGCATGTATGCAAATTGTTTTAATGCAAATCATATTTTTGTACGTTATATATATCTTTATTTTGACGCATTTGTAGAAAAATACAATACACTATTGATGTATATTTCAAAATTATTTCTAGTATTAATAAACCATTGTTTTATTTGCAGGGAAAAAAAAACTATTCGCTGTAAAAAAATGCTTATAAATTGAGGAGCGATAAGTTTTTTGCTGTGTATATTTCATTAAATTTTATCTCGAATTTGATTAAAAAATTAAGTTCGTACAATACCCGCAGAAATTTGTGCAAAAATCCACCGCATTATTGTTGACTGGGAATGGAAAATTTCCCAGAACGCTGAGTGCACTACATCGCTACATTTGTAATGAATGCATTTTTAAAATAAATGAATCAACAGAACACAAATCGTTTGGTATCACCACTGTGCGAACCATTTAGAGTATAATTTAAGTGTTGAATTATAATCTCTTGACTTACAAGCAAGACCTACCTACGGTTATAACAAGGGTGACTTGAAGATGTCTCGTAGTAGCAAATTGCTTTTAGCAGTGGTGATGTAGTTGTAATTGCATTAGACGATCTGATGGAGCAATCAGGGAAACACTCTAAGTTTAATGGGGTTGATTAAAAATCGATGCGGTAACATCATGTGTTCATTTATTTGAAAATGTTTTGATTGATTGAATCGTGAAATTAGGACTTTAAACATTTCTATTTTTACTTTGTCGTTCATTATTTATGTGTAGTTAATAATAGTTTAATGTGACATTGTGCAGCCTTTAAATAAGATTGAATTTTTCATTTTAACATCCGAAATCGTATTTAAAGCAATTCAATTTACATACACAAACCAAACAAACTAGGTATACTATACACAAGTAGTATAAGCCTGTTCTCTTGTACAGAGGACGTTCCTTGGTGCCGCGAGCGACTCGTAACATTTGTGTAGTGAGTCCTCTTAGCTTTTCACCTACATCCATCGTAGCTACACTTGACTCAAAGTCAACATCGACTGACGTCGCTATATGCAATGTTGTACGCTACAACACCAGACATGCTTCGGGTGTATTATGTTATAATGAGCATATCTCTAACAATCTGTTACAACTTCGAGTTATTGAAGTCGATCATGAGAAACTTACTAAACGCTGATAGCTGAGCACTATGTAAAAATACACGTTGAATATTAATGATATTAATAAATATCTATTACTATTCTCGGAGCTTGTTGTCACTATCAATGAAAATATCGATGTCGGTGCATGATATTTTTGCCAAAATCGTAACACAAAAGTGGATGACAACTCCGTTTTATTTCTTTAGGGTTCTCCAACGAATTGTAATAATACTATTTATCTATATTAAATGGCCATGATCCCAGTTTACTGTTATTTGAGTAATTTGATGCTAACATGAACGCAAAAAATCTATGAACTGAATGATCGTTACCGTTCTTAGTTTTCTATATTTTTTTTTTCTTGTTTTGGTATTTGTAAGATATAGTAATCATGATGGCACAAAATTGGGAATAGTACCGAATATTCCCAAGCTTTGAAGGAGTCCATAGCTACTACACAGGCTAACAGGGACAGGGATCTAATTCAACTCACTGTCCTAAGATAATTTAGGTTTAAAATGTATAAAAAAATAAAAATAAAAATTTGAATGTATGCTTAGTTCAATATCATTTTACCGTCTAAGACAGACAGCCCTGCTTTATCTAGGAATGAAATGTCGTGCATCGGCAGAATATAGCTGAACGTACGTTTGAATTTAATCGCTCGGACAGGTGCGTGTGACGTGAGGACCATCCGCCAAACCCACTGTCCTTTCATTTATTCTATTTTGTTGTCTTTAAAACAATTATAACGTTTGCGCTCATTATCTATACAGCTATAAAACGGTATGTCAGTTTAGTAATTTTTGACTAGCAGACGCTCGCTTCCACCGCTTGCATATTATTACACAAACCTTCCTCAAGAACTACTCTATCTATTGGTGAAAATAGCGTGAAAATCGGTGTAGTGGATGTTGAGTGAGTATATCCCGAATAGACAGACAGACGCTGCGAAAGACTTTATTTTAAAACATGTCTTGTAACATGATGGTAATATTTATAAACAAGTTAACGATTCCCCCGTTAACACTTAGGGATTGAAACATTTTTACCGGTGACGTTAAAACAGAGTTGACGCACCTCATTCCATGACTTCCCGGCTTGTCAGACACAAAATGAAGCGGAGGCAGAGCCTTTTGTACTTGTAGGCTTTGTGCGCAAAGTAAGCTTCCTACCGAAGCATCTGTGCGATGATGAAACTTGCCAGACGTCGCTTTTAAGCGCGCTTTATACCTCAAATTAAAACTTCACAAAAGGAAATTAAACGTCGGAAAAAATTCTTGCGATACCCTCACCTCCTTGTTGTACCTATGTGACTGGAACTTTAAGGTCTGAAAAGATTTAGTTATATTTGTAGAAAGTGAATTTCAGTAACATTTTTGCGTTACTTTCAAACTGAAATAATGAAATCATGGTTGTCTGGAAGAGACCGATAATAGTGATAAGGTTGGTGATTTAGATACAGTGTTATGTGCCGGTGGTGTCATTTATGTACCTACATAAGTACTGACTTGCATAGTTATATGATAATATATGATTACACATTAAATTTATTGTTTTGCACACAAAAAAGATGCCTTGGAAATCCCACAACAGACGTTTTCATTTAAAGGTAAGCTTTAATTTATTATATGCTTACCTTTAAATGAATATGCTTATATTTATATAATATCCAAAAATAATTAATAAAATTGTGACTGTCCAGTACGAATTTAACTTGTTATTTAATTTGTCTGTCAAGAGGTTCCGCATCTATTCGGAGAAATAAGCAAGCATATGCGAATGGTATTCATAACCATTCACAATGAAGGCAGTACCAAGTGACAGGCAGGAAAGAAGCTTAATCAAAGTACCACAACAATTGTTTCCAAAAGCAAAATTAACATTGGTCGGTGTATATTTCTACCCCCTCTCTTGCAGAACTAATTTTACTTGTCAAAATGTTCACGCTATGTTCACGAGACATTTACAAAGAACAGCTCCTCTAACAAATGATTCTGTCAAGCGCCGTGTTTACGTTTGCGGTGACTACTATCACCTATGTTAGTATGTTGCTTTGTTTATACCCTCGATGTTAACAGCATTTTAGGTAACACGTGCTTGTTATTGCTACAACAATCTAGCAATCCCAGCATTGTTCTAAAACACTAAAATTGATGAGATGGATTGATTGAGTTGATTTTCAGTTTTCACCATTTACTCTTTTGAAGTAGGTACCTACAAATATCAAACATACATTAATAGTACCGATAATATTATGTTCTTAATTATTCTTGAATACTTAGCATGTTGTTATACAGGAATAATTATGTAAACCTTCAGACATCAAAACGTACATTTACTTTATTGTACAAAAATAACAAATCTCAAAGTACAAAAGTAATAGAATTGCTTGTAATCTTACTTATCTCATACCAAAACGTATTTCCCTCCACGTCGCATTTTATTCAACCAAAAGATTAAACTCATTGTTCTGTCACTCAGAGAATCGCGTTTCTGACAAATTTTTCCCCATGTAACTGGATCATGTAAACTGAGTTCCCGTCCTTTTAACTATTTATAATATTACTCGGCTCACTTCAAATGACAGTAAATGGAGCTTGTTATACTTACCTGTGTAATATAATACCTTGATATCAAGCCGTTTCTATTATATCTTGGGTGTAATGCTCCGCTTGCAACTTTCAGACGGCATATTAAAATACGAATAAGATATATACGTAGTTGGGTTTTGTTGGCGAGACGCCAGACAAAGGTAGGCAATGTTTCGTCTATACTAAATAGTTGACCAGTGAACCATGTTATATTTTGATATTAAGTAAAGATGCAAGATGGAATTATTATAATGGATAGTTTAGTTTTGTGGGGATAAATCATCCCCACAAAACTAAACTATCCATTATAATACTCTACATATTATTAATATGTAGAGTATTATATATATAAGATAAAGGAATATAGAGAATTATATTGTGAGAAAATAATGTTGTATTATTTAGAAATAGTATCAGCTATTAGAGTGTATCTAAGTGATTTGTCGTGTTGTGGTCAATCGTACTTTATGTGTGAAACTCTTTTGTTTCAGTGACTTGGGAACTTCACTACATTTTGTGGTCATTGCGTTAACCCTTTTAATTAAAATTTACACGAACTAATACATTTATCCGGCTCGAAGGACCAGTTATTTCTTATTTATTTATTAAATTTTTACTAATTTTTACTATATTATTTTGTTCGTCAGCTTCCTATATTTCGGCACGTTTACAAGCGTTTACCTTACCTACCTACTTCCATTTATCCATTTAAGTGGACACCTATACTAGCGGACGCCTGCGACTTCACCCGCTTAACAAATCATAAATACACAAATACGGAACGGACGACTTTGTTTTATACTAGGTACTCGTATGTTGTGATTAGGATACGTAGTTAACTTCTTCATCAATCTGTAATGAATTAATGATACAGGATATGTCATATATAAATCCAGTGAACGTAAAATTAATACAATTTTTCGAGTGCCAGAGGCAAAGTCTTATCTCAAAGGCAGCCTATTCGCATATAAATTGACAAATTTACCTTTCTTTACCTACACCTTACCTGCCTTGCAGGCATCCTCGTCAAACTCATGTACGTTAATAATTTATAATCACTTCAAATTACACAGTAATTTTGTTATTACCATTGCCAGTAGTTCCCCCATACTCGTCTTTACTTTTTAAACGTACTTATACTTTTCCTCTTCCTAAAATGATAAAAATATAAACTAATTAATTTAGGGTCAGTGGTTCAACAATGAGCCACCCAATTTTCAAACGCTAATTTCTTTGGTGTTTAATAAGATATCTGAATTCTTTTTTACACAGCAGTTTATAATTTACTTGGCTAACATATCGTACACTTGAAACTCTAAATATCAAATCGGCTAATGAACAGTTTAACTTTAAAAAAAAATGGGAAATGGCTCACTGTGTCCACACCTAGGTACACAGTAAGCCACCCTATATTCCACAATGAGCCATGGTAAAATATGTCACAACAAATAACAGATAAAGTCAGGTAATCATTAATTAGTTTAATTAAGTCGACTTATGTACTAAATCTCGAAACATCTTAAAAAATAACAAAAAATATTAAAGTACCAAAACAAAACATCCTCTCATCTAAAGTAAGAAATTAAAATATGAATCTCAAAACAATAACAGCACTTTTCTTAATTCTAAAATCACAAAATGTTAGGAACTTGTAGATTGAGATTCCGTTTCCATAAAATTTCAGTGCACTTTCTTTAATGTATTCCTTGAGTTCGCTTTCTTGCGAAGTACTAAAGACTCTATTAACTTCGTAGTTTGGAGTTAGCCGTTGGTTTCCTAATTCATTTGTGGGTATTGAAGCATATTTCTTGATATACCTTTGTAATGTAGGGTAATAAATATCTGATTCCATTGCCGCCTTACGCATCGACATTCCATTCCTATGTAAAATAATGGATTGTAGCATATTTTTAGACGAGTACGCGCTTTTTTTCTTTCCAATACTTTGTGGCGCGGCATCTAAATGAAGTAAAATACAACATATTAATATTATAAACTTAATCTTCAATTACATACAAATCCGTTGCGCATTAAAAGGCATTAGACAAACTCAGCTCAAATTTTACAATATTAGTATAGATGAAAACGAAATAGTCATTAAGCATTATAAATGCCTGGCAGTGGGGTACATACACGCGCAATTTAAATTATTTATAATCCGATCCCTTACCTTTCGAAATTTCTGAAATATGTTATAAGTTCTACGAATTATAAAGTTAAATCGTTACACAATGAGCCAATCGCTACACAATGAGCCATGGCTCATTGTTTAACTTACATGTTTGGCTCATTGTGTCCACACAGGTCTTTTCGAGAACATAATACAATTTCACATAAACCATAATGACATTGTGAATTTGTCTCTATCTTATGGAAGACTCAAAACACCAAAGAAAACAACACAGTAATTACAATACAGCTAAATGTAAACATGTGACAGACATAAATTGAAAGAAAAAAGTGAAAAAACTTACTTTTTTCAAATGAAATTACAAAAATCCTCCGGACACAACCACCTCCAACAGGACGCGCGCGAGGACTGGGGGTGCTGACCGTTATCCAACGTCGGTAGCACGATCTTGCAACGTCGCTAACATTTGAAATAGCGAAGGCTCACAGTGTCCGAGTGGCTTATTGTTGAACCACTGACCCTACAAATATTATTAAATAACTAATTAGATAAAAATATAAATGTAATTTAACATACACACACACACACACACACACACACACACCGCACACACGCATGCACGCACATACTTATTGCGGTAATATCATTGTATCAGTGAAAGACCACCAGCTCTTTTAGATATTTTCAGAGCCACTAAGTTCTGGATAAATACAAATAGCGAAATGGAAATCTATACAAATATCGAAAAAGATGCCTCAACACTGGCAAGCAAACGTGTTCAAGTAGCAAGCCGTGTTGGCTCATAATAAGAGGGTTTCTTTCAGGGTCGCTTTAAAATGTAACGCTGGCACTGCTATTATCTTTTATGTATTTTTTAATAATAAAATTAACATATTATTTAATTTTACGTGCAATTTGTTGGTTTTGCTTCGATATTATTGCCTAAAATTTAAATGTCAGAAAATACTCTATTGAGAAAAATACCGTATGAAACTCCAATCAATATTTTCATTGATCATAATACTAGCGGACGCCCGCGGTTTCACCCGCTTGACAAATTATATACACAAAAACCTTCCTCGAGAACCCATCTATCTATCCATTGGTTAAAACCGCATCAAAATCCATTGCGTAGTTAAAAAGACCTAAGCATACATACGATTGAAAGCGACTTATTGTTTGTTCTGTTTAATCAACGTAATATTATTTTTTTTGGAGTTTACTCCTTAAGAATCGATTTTCATATATAAGGCGCCCGGTATGAGAAAAATCCGAGGGGTAAAACCTACTAACAAGTAACGAAAATCGTGTCACGTTTTTGGTGCGCAACTTTAGTGCGCAACTTTCTAATTTGGCTGTGAGTGTATTAAGATTATTATTATTGTTATTATTATTCTCTTTATTAACACTTAAGACATATTTATTACATTTTTAAATAGATTTATAAAAAATACATTTAAAAATAAAAAAAACAGTAACCCACCGGCATCGGGTACAGGGACCAAGCTACCGGTGGTTAGGGCTCCAGAGACAGGAACTTCCGCACAATACGAGCCGTATTCAACAGAACCGCCTTCTGCATCCAGCCCTTGACCCAGCTGCCTAACGCGAGCCTCTGTAGGTGGAGGTCGAGGCTTTTGGCTATTAGACCATGCGCAGATACGACTATCGGAACAATAATCGCCGAATCAACATCCCACATGTCAACAATCTCGTTAGCTAGGTCTAAATATTTCATTTGCTTATCTTTTTCTGCTTTCACGAGATTCTCGTCATGTGGCACAGTGATATCGACAATTACTGCAAGGCGCTTTAATCGATCCATTATCACTATATCAGGTCTGTTAGCTATAACAGTCCTATCAGTGATAATAGATCGATCCCAATACAATGTGACATGACCGTTCTCAAGAACTGGGTCGGGCACATACTTGTAATAAGGTACCTCCACGTCGACAAGGTTATACTTTAAAGCAAGTTGCTGGTGGATAATCCTGGCTACTTGGTTGTGTCTGTGCAAATACTCACCGTTCGCAAGACGGGAACAACCAGAGATAATATGTCTTAAAGATTCTCCTGGACGATGACATGCCCGACAAATGTTATGTGTCTCCGATAGTTATTCGTCATCACGACTTCGTCAGTGATTGCACAGATAAAACCCTCAGTTTCTCCGAAGAGATCACCAAATCGTAACCAGGATACCGATGCTATTGAATCAACATAGGGTCCATTTAGAGCCCGATAAAATCGACCATGCAGTTTCTTGCTCTTCCATATTTCCTTCCGATCAGATACACTTAATATTACAGGTTCGCGCCAGTTCTCTTTCGCAAGGGACAGCGGGGTCAGTCCGTTGTCTATTGCCACAACATCTCGATGCACATCCACGTCCACCTGTAGGAAATACTCTCTAAGGTTGCATATCTCACGGTTATGGAGAGTCTTGGCATTTAAAAATCCTCGACCCCCACATTTCCGTGGTATATACAACCTCATTACTGACGAACGTGGGTGGTGTATTCGATATGAAGTCAATAGACAACGCACCTTCCTATTCAGAGCTTCTAACTCCGTCTGAGTCCATCTAAGTATGTCAAAAGAGTAAACTAAGACTGGCATGGCCCAGCCGTTGACAGCACGCACCTTGTTACCGCCTGATAAAAGACTTTTCAGTATTTTTTTTAGGCGGCCAAAGAAACGATCCTGCAACTTCTGTTTCATGTCAGTCTCAGCAATACACAGAGCTTGAGACATACCTAGATATTTGTAGGTTTCGGTTGCGGAGAGTGACCCAAATCGTGTGAAATCTGAAAGATTGACTCCTTCAGATTCCACATTCCTGCCCCTTTTTACAGGCATGACCGCACACTTATCTACCCCAAACTCCATACTGATGGCCTTACTAAAAGTTTCAGTAACTTTTAGCAAAGCCATCAAATCGGGGCCATTAGGGGCAAATAACTTTAGGTCATCCATGTAAAAAAGGTGGGACAAAATTTGACCCCCTCTGCGCATCCGATAGCCTAACCCTGAACCCTCTAGTAACGTACTGAGAGGATTCAGTGCTAGACAAAACCACAACGGACTCAGACTATCACCCTGGAATATACCTCTCTCAATCCCTATTGGTACACCACCTCCTAGAACCTGACGACATCCTGGATAAACAAGAACCGTACTCCATTGTCTCATACATGACCCCAAAAAGGTGCATAGAGTTGCATCAACTTTATACAGCTCTAGCACCCTCCGAAGCCATGTATGAGGCACAGAATCGTACGCTTTCTTATAGTCAATCCAGCATGTCGCAAGGTTCTTTCGGTTGCGGCGTACCTGCTGGCAAACAGCCATGTCAATAATAAGGAGCTCTTTCGTACCACGTGCCCCACTTTTACATCCATTCTGAGAGATTGACAAGATGTTATTGTTTTGTACATGTGAATATATTTTTACTCTCAGGATGGATGTAAAAAGTTTGTATATGGTAGGTAGACAAGTTATACGTCTATAATTTTTGGGGTCTGTGGTACTACCAGACTTGTATAGGAGGTGGGTTACTCCGGTAGTCATAAAAGCTGGAAGCGACGCTGACTCAAGGGATGACTGGAAGCAAGATGCCAAGCAAGCGTGTGAGCTACGGAACCATTTTAACCAAAAGTTGTGCAGTCCGTCCGGTCCAGCAGATTTCCAATTTGGCAACGAACGAACTGCACAACCAATATCTTCTTCAGATATGGTTATAGGTTCCATAGCTGGAATTGGTTCACACGCCCGCTCAACATCCCTAATCCACGCATCCTGTGTATGACTGACGGGCGTCGACCAGATGCTTTTCCAGAAGTTAACTGTAGAAACAGCATCAGGTAGACTCCCATCAGTCACATCCGAGTTAGGTCGCTCCCACCCTCTATATACCCACCTCTCATTTTTTTGGAACAAGCGATTCTGAGTGTATCTGTCCACTCTTTTTTTGTACCGCCTTATGCGGTTCGCCCACGCATAAACTTTCTGCTTCAGGTAATCGATGCGCTCTGTGACCCGAACAGAGTATTCACAGGGCCTAATATTAGTTCCCACGAATGCACGGGTCACAAAGCGCATGACTCTCGGGCGTGTATTGCCCGTCCTGAAGCAGTGTAGCTTGCCAATGAGCACCCTAGCCTCGTTGATGCGCCGTTCAATTCTGCACTGCCAAGCTGGTACAGCAGGCTTTGGTCGAATAGCTGTTTCTTGTTTAAAAAATTTAACACCAGCTATTCGACATACTGCAACAGCTGCACAGTACAGAATGGAATGGGCATCAGTAATGTTTCTGCAGTTGTTAAAAAACGATGTTAACATCGAGTCTAGGGCACACACTAGCGCCACATTTTTTTATGTGTGGGCAAACGCGGAAGCCGCGGTCTACACTCAATAGGGACAGATTGAAACTCACCAATCGCTCGCTCCAAAGCGCTCCTTAATTCCTCATTGTATTGAGTACTTACAGGTATAGCAGCATCACTCACTTCTTCACCAACATGTGAGATGATGTTTTCTTGCGTTATTTCATTACGGTTACTTTGTAATGGCACAGGTAATGATTGCAATGAAGAAGGCGTGATACCACTACACACTTCTAAGCGTAGCCTCTCAAGTGTAGCGTCATCCAACAGGTGACAGCGTTGTATGGCGCGCACCTGATCCGATAAGCGTTGTGCCGATACGTTGACATCTGGTTCAAGTACCCGAAACAGAGGTAGCATGCGAACACGGTACGCAGTGAGGTTAGTTCCCCCCTTTGTAGCCACAAAATATGCCCGCATCACGTTTTCATTCATACCGAAGTTCCATCGAATGCGGTGCACATTACCACCGGTAGCGGGGTCCGTAATCGAAGCCGGAGGGCCTCGGGATCCCAAGCCAGTCGGTGGCCGGCCTCTCCCCTGCCGACGTACAGGTAGAGGCGACGTCGGCGGAGAGAAAAACTCGTCGCTGCTTGAGCTCGACGCCTCACCAGTAGTCACAGTTGTCGACGACTGTAAGGCGGAGCTGTGCGACAAGTCCGGGGTTGGTAAATGTGCTTTTTTGGCGCCAATTATTATTATTATTATTATTTCGTTTATTCCTTTACATTCTTATTTCATACATTTTTAAATACATTTATAAAAAAAAGAAACAAATACATTTAAAAATATAAAAAATAGTGACCCACCAGTAGCGGAGTAGGACCCAAACTACCGGCGGTGGAGGCTACAGACTAAGAAACCTCCTAACAATACGGCACGTGTCGAGGATAACAGCCTTCTGAATCTGACTCTTGATCCAACAATCTAACGAGAGTCTCTTGAGATGTTGATCGAGACTCTTCGCTATTAATCCGTTTGCCGAAACGACCACCGGGACAATGATCGTCGAGTCTACGTCCCACATGGCGGTTATCTCGAAGGACAGATCGAGGTACTTACTAAGTTTGTCCTTCTCTGCCTTCACGAGATTCTCGTCATGCGGGACGGCGATGTCGACGAGCACTGCCCGACGCTGGGTCCGATCAACCAACACGATATCGGGCCTATTGGCAACAATAGTCCTGTCCGTGATGATTGATCGGTCCCAGTAGAGCAATGCACGACCATTCTCAAGAACTGGCACTGGTGTGTACTTATAGTACGGTACTTCAAACTCAATAAGGCCATATTGAAGAGCAAGTTGCTGGTGGATGATCTTGGCTACTTGATTGTGCCTATGCAAGTACTCGGTGTTAGCAAGATACGAACAACCGGAAATAATATGGCGAAGTGATTCACCAGGACGGTGGCATGCTCGACAAATGTCGACCGTACCGTCCTTCATGATGTATTTCCGATAGTTGTTCGTCTTGATAACCTCATCTGCAATTGCACAGGCAAAACCTTCAGTTTCCCCAAAGAGGTCACCAAAACGCAGCCAGTTCACCGATGCGAGCTGGTCTACGTCGGGTCCTGTTAAGACCCGGTAGAACCGCCCGTGTAGCTCCTTACTCTTCCATACGTCCCTACGGTCTTCAGTACCTAGTACCTTTGGTTTACGCCAGTTCTCGTTAGCCAAGGAAAGAGGTGTCAGGCCCTTGTCAACCATCACGACATCGCAATGAATGTCACACCCGTTCTGTAGAAAGTAATCTCTCAGACTGCACACTTCACGGTTGTGGAGGTTCTTGGCATTCAAAAATCCCCGACCCCCCCACTTCCGTGGAATGTACAGTCTCATGACAGATGATCGTGGGTGTAACATTCGATGCAATGTGAGTTGTTGACGGACTCGCCTATCCAGGGCGTCTAGTTCCGTTTGAGTCCACCTAAGTATGCCAAAGGAGTATAACAATAAAGGTATCACCCAACCATTGAAAGCCCGCATTTTATTACCACCGGACAAAGAACTGTTAAGAACTTTTGTCAGGCGGCCAAAAAAACGTTCTTTCACCGATTTCTTGATATCCTCTACCGCTATACCCAATTTGTATGTTTCGGTCTCGGAGAGAGATCTGAGAGTTATTATCTCAGAAAGTTGTAAATTCGGTGAATTTACAACCTTCCCCCGTTGTACATGCATAACCGCACACTTATCAACACCGAACTCCATCTTAATGGCATTACTAAAAACTTCCGTAGTTTTTAATAATGTCACTAAATCTTGGTGCTTCAGTGTGAACAGTTTGAGGTCATCCATGTACATCAGGTGAGATAGAACCTCACCCCCTCTACGAAACCGATAGCCTAGCCCTGAATCCTTCAGCAATGTGCTAAGTGGATTCAGTGCTAAACAAAACCACAATGGACTCAAACTGTCGCCCTGGAATATACCACGCTCGATCCTTATCAAGCCTTGCGGGTCAGAGGCGTGCCCACCACTACCTGGTTGACGAAGGACTGTGGTCCACTGTCCCATACACGAGACTAAGAAGGATTTAAGAGTCGGATTAATTTTATACAACTCTAAAATCCTCCTCAGCCATGAATGAGGCACCGAATCATAGGCCTCCTTGTAGTCAATCCAGGCAGTAGAGAGGGCGCCCCTACTCCGCTTGACTTGTTGGCTAATGGCCATATCAATGAGGAGTAGCTCCTTAGTACCACGAGACCCAGCCCTACATCCATTCTGAGCGTTATCTAAGATATTATTAGATACTATGTGCGAGTTTATTTTACTTCTCAGAATAGATGTAAGGAGCTTGTAGATGGTAGGTAAGCAAGTGATGGGTCTATAGTTTTTAGGTTCCGTGGTACTACCTGATTTATGGAGCAGGAAGGTGATGCCAGTGGTCATGAAAGTGGGTAAGGAACCAGACTCAAGGGCTTCTTGATACTGTGTTGCCAAGCGTTCATGCGAGCTCTGAACCCACTTTATCCAAAAGTTGTGCAATCCATCCGGCCCAGGACTTTTCCAGTTCGGGGTCGTACGCATTGCACAACTAACGTCTTCGGAGTCTATGGTAATAGATTCCATGGGTTCGATGATACTGCATTCACGCTCGACGACACGGATCCAGTCGCCCTCCGAATGTTCGACGGGCACCGACCATAAGTCACGCCAAAATTGATTCATGGCGTGAGCATCTGGCAGTTGTCCGTCGTTCAAACGTTGTCCAGTTCCCTCCCACTCTCGGTACACCTTCCTTTGGTCACTTTGGAAGATGCGATTCTGCCAGTATCTATTTACACGCTCTCTATAACGACGGATACGGCTTGCCCATGCATACACTTTCTATTTCAGAAAGTCAATACGTTCCGTGACATTGGCTAAGTATTGCTGGGGACGAATACCGGTCTCAGCAAATGCCTGAGTCACGAAACGCATGACCCGGGGACGACTATTTCCCCGGCTGAAAGAGATAAGCTTTGCAATGAGAGTCCTAAATGTGCCGATACGTCGCTCGACACCATCCGGTCGTGGTGCACGGTTAGCTTCGGGGAATTTAACGCGTGCAACACGACAAGCGGCAATGGCTCCACAGTAAAGAATCGAGTGAGTATCAAGCAAATCACTGCTAGTCCGTAAGTACGGCTCTAGCAATGCATTCAGGGCTCCCATCAACGCCAGATTTCGTTTATGCATTGGCAAGCGTGGTAGCCGCGGTCTAGAATTAGGTATAAACCTATACTGCGAGATCACATCTTCCAAAGTACTCCTCAATTGCTCGCTTACCTGGATAGATGTATCACTCGTATCATTTCCCGCGTCGGGTGCGGGCGTCGCTAACGTCACACTTGTAGCAACCGTCTGTGTCACAGGTGACGGTGCTCTCGTTGACACTGGAGCTGTACGAGTAGATAATACTTCCAGGCGTAGTCGATCAAGCACAGATTGATCCAACAACTTACATCGTTGGATAGCCCGCACTTGATCCGATAGCCGTTGGACGGCAACGGTCATTGTTGGTTCAAGAGCCTGAAACAAAGGAAGCATCCTTGAACGGTACGCAGTCAGGTTGGTTTCCCCATCTGTGGCCTCATAATATGCCCGCATGACGTTTTCATTGATGGATGAAGTCCATCGCATGCGGTGCACAATACCACCGGTAGTGGGGACCCTACTCGAAGCTGGTAGGCTTCGGGGCCCCAAACTGCTCGGCGGCCGGCCTCTCCCTCGCCGGCGTACAGGTGTTGGCGACGTCGGTGGAGAGAAATACTCGTCACTTGAAGAGCTCGACGCCTCAGCGAGCACCTGTGTCGGCGATGTGCGGTCCGGTGCCTGCGAGGCGGAGTTTAGTGACGAGTCCGGGGGTGTTAGTTGCGCATTTCTGCTTCTGGCTCTTGTTTGCATCTCAATCACTTCATTTTGAATTTAGCCATAATATTGTTGATATTTTCGTAGGTATTCATATGACATGTGTCAAATCTTCTATGTTAATTTTGTAGACTTTGTTTATTGTTATAAAATAGTATAAAATCCTTTATTTATTGACTTTTTGCTTATATTAATTTGGTATCTGAAGTAATTGTATAAATTTAGGCAATAATATGTAAATAAAAATATTAAAATATTTTAAGAATGAAAATGATGTATGAGATGTTCAGAGTTGCCAGTTATTATTATTATTATTATTGGAGTTTACTCCTTAAGAATCGATTTTCATGTATAAGGCGCCCGGTATGAGAAAAATCCGAGGGGTAAAACCTACTAACAAGTAACGAAAATCGTGTCACGTTTTTGGTGCGCACCTCTAGTGCGCAACTTTCTAATTTGTTATGGTTAGATACTCGTACTTAAGGAGTAAACTCCAGTCGTGCGTCGGAGCTGACACACACACTTTTTTTAATATTGGGTTCGCCAAATTGACGCCGCCCGCCTGGTGGTAAGTCGTGACGACGTCTAGCGATTGTGGGCCACTCTCACAGTGCACAATACTATAGAGAGTGGCCCTCAACTTGACGACCTACTGATGTGCCTATTCACGCTCTGCTTAAAGAACCCAGGGTTATATATAAGAAACACGTGCACAGGCAGAGCGTTCCAGGCCACTATCGTTCGGCAGAGAAACGTTCGGTTCTCGCGAACATGCTATCCACTGTGTGGGAGTGGCATCTCTGCCCGGCACGCGTTGTTCGGGATCGGAAGGAAGAGGGTGGGATCAGATTGAAGAGCTCTTCAGAACACTCGCCGTGGTAAATACGGTAGAATGCGGCCAAGGAAGCTATTGTTCGGCGCTGAGCTAGCGGCTCAATGCTTCCCGTTACCTCCGGACAATCTATAATACGGATAGCCCGTCGCTGCATTGCGTCGAGAGCGTCCAGCAAATACTTCGCGGAGCCGTCCCAGTCCGTGAGAGCAGTATTCGACGCAGGGTCTAATCTGCGTCTTGTACAGCAGACACCTCTGGTGCGGTGTAAACAATCGCTTTGCCTTATTCAGTATTCCCAGTTTCCGCGAAGCTAGCGCTATACATCTTTCGATATTTTATTTTATATTTTATATTTTATTTCATGCCAGCGTGAACTACACAGTGGTCGGAACTACCCAATGGGGCTCCTACCGAAACACTGTACTGGGCTGGGCGACTCGTCAGCAGTAGATCCAGCAGCGCGTGATCTGACCTGTCTGGTAGGGTCCGGGTGATCCCGCATACCATCTGGGTCAGACCGTAGGAGAGAGCGAACGCGTGGGCGGCCCTACCCGCATGATCAGTCCTGAGGGACCCCAGCCATTCATTGTGATGGCCATTGAAGTCCCCCAGAGACACCTCATATTTTATACCTACTTACCACATCAAACACAGAGCTTACTTCCCGGAAATTATTTCAATAATAATAAAAAAATTATAAGAAACATCATGCAATATTTCGATAAACCGATAGAGATTTCAATTTCCTTTAGTTACTCGGAATATCAGGAGGCTGTGACTGAGACTCAAACACTCATTACCACAAGTGATTGGCAATTTGGCATTTAGGTAATGTTAAAGTACAGATAGTAAAAACATTACATTATTAATATTTGCTCTTGGACTGACAGTGACAAAACAAGTGGTGATATATAGTTACAAAATACCGATGTATGTACCTATGAGTATAAAAAAATTACTTTAGAAACTGGAGGACTTTAAAATAATTGTTTAATTTGTAGGTACGACTATGTCGTTACATTCTGTCTAGTATTTTGAATAACCTACCTGAAAGTATCATAAATAAATACGTTACCGAACAGCCCTACTTAAAATCTTTGCCCAAATACTTACTGGAAAATATAGACCTAAATTACCTATAAACTAATCACTGTATTATTAGTGTATCCATTTACATTAAATATTCGTGTAAATTGTTTTTGTTATTGTTATAACTAGTCTTATTACTTACATTATTAAAGTATTGTTAAAATTCGGAACTCCCACTCGCACAAAAACCTTCGAGGTTTAAGCAAGTGGATGTTATGCATGCAGACTGTATTTTTATGTAATGTTTTGGTCAATAAATAAATAAATAAATAAAAAATATTTTAGACGACAAAATAAACCTCATTAAAATCATCAAATACTAACTAAAATAGTCCGGCCACAAATAGTTCCTTGCGTATGAATATTACGAAATAATGAACACGACTCCTTCTGACTCCGACTGAACTAATGAGATACCTACTCTGATGTTTAGCTTTTCTTAAAATAATTATTCAATGTTCAAGTATCGTCAATTTCAATATTACTGGCAAAGTACTCCTACAGATTTTTTTCCTCAATAACTTATGTTTTTTATTAGCCGTGAAATTTATTAAATCCATACACCCATAGAGATAACTAAAATTGAAGGGTCTTTTTTTTATTCGTTATTCGCAGGCCGCTCCCATGTCCATTGCTGCGGGCGTCTCTGGCACGCACCAGAAGGCATTTTCAGTGGTGCTCGGTGGAATTGAAATGTCTGTGTTTTAAATTATATACAATTAAAGTACCTAAACTTAAATACAATTTTAGATTTTTGTCTGTCTGTCTGTTCACGTTAATTTCTTTCATTGGAAGATAGCTGGTGTAATAAGTTTTAATATAGGCTACTATTTATCCCAGTAATATGTTCCTGCGGGAATTAGGAACCATATGAGCACCTTTGCCAGACCGCCGTTGCTTGCCAGTTTCTGCATATCCGGGGGCCCGGCTAAGGTGAAGGCGAAACACCGTGTAAAGGTTTTAGTGGGTAGTCCGGCCCGTTTTCCATCATAGGGCCGGGAGTCCAAGGGAAGCCGTCCTGGAGAACAGCTTCGTGTAGGACGAACGTGTGGGGAAAAAACCTTGTCTAAAACCCTATCTCCAAAACTAACATTCGCAGATCGTACAAACATTTGACCCGAGGATCGAACGCGAGACATTTAGGTCAGTCGTCGGCAGTAAACCCATAGAGTGAAAACCACACAATAAAGAGTGGTCACTAGAACCTGTGTGAATATAGAAGGAAATAGATACGAGACCATAATAAACTCGTATTGTTACGAGAAACGTGTGGCTACTTTTTCTGTTATAAGCATTTTCTACTGCAACATTGACGAGTAACAATCCTGTTAGTTACGGGTCATGAGTCCATGTAGGCATTAAATCTACTAGCTGGTGCCTATGGCTTCGCTCGCGTGGAATTATTTTCCTCAAATCCCTTGGAACATATTCCCGGAATAAAATCAGCGTTAAAATTGGAAGATCCATTTGAAAGATTTTATATGCTTTGAGTGAATAGCTACAATTCGTGGAGATGATATAAATCTTAATTTAAAATTGATTCAAAATCAAAGCGGTTATTAGACGTTATTCTGCTCTACTGGCACATTAGAATAATGTACCTACAATCATACTCCATCGAGCGTTTTCCCAACGCAGTTGGGGTCGGCTTTCCAGTCTAACTGGCGATTCGACTGAACTTCAATATTTTCCGTGAAGCGACTGCCATCTGACCTCCACAACCAATGGGCGATATCGAAGTTATGTAGTTAGATCGGTCGAATTTTTGGTTTAGGGGTTCAACTTCCCCTAACGACTGCCATAGATGGATGTTTGTATGACAACCGGGACCGACGACGGCTTAACGCGCTTTTCAAGGCACAGAGAATTAGAATACTGTACAATGAAGGCCAATAATAACTAAAATCTAGTAATAGATTACTGGATTAAAACTTCATCTCAGTAAACTGCTGAGACTTATTATCTTTTATAAAAAGAAACTCAGATAT
The DNA here is from genome assembly GCA_963556515.1 of Nudaria mundana. Classification (NCBI taxonomy): domain Eukaryota; kingdom Metazoa; phylum Arthropoda; class Insecta; order Lepidoptera; family Erebidae; genus Nudaria; species Nudaria mundana. The sequence continues at coordinate 12,389,411 of OY748295.1, read as the reverse complement.
TCTATAACTAATCTCCTTCTGGATAATTGGAAATCTTGAATAATTGAATATTACTTTATAATATGGCGGGTAAGCTTTTTCATTTCGCTGCGTTCGCACCTCCTGCTGCTTGCTGATTTTCTTCTTAGATCCGTTCCTTTTAATTTCCATACTCTGACTTACCTATAATACTATGTAGAGTATCAATAGGAAAATATGGTGTAATACTGTATGCGTTGTTATTTAATACAGTCCAATTGATCGATTGAAGTGTTTAAGTACCTAAATAAATATTTCAGAATGTCTCTTCGATAATATTGTCCGATTTCCACCCAGGGAATAGTAGTGTCCCTTCGAAAAATAGGAACGCGGCAGTTATAGACGACGGCAGAGACACATGTTGTAACGTAGAGGGGATCCTCCCCAGTATAATATCGGGATTACCTCGGGATAACACCAAATGATCACACTCAAGATGATTTCATACATGTGATGTATCAAACAACGAAAATACAAGAAGTAAGGTCACAACTTAGGGTTGCGGGTTCTCAAGTGATTCTAGATAATTCTAATAGTTTAGTTTAGTTACAGGTCTCAGGTCTAAGGCAAGTGCTGTAAATAGTCAGTCACATCACCTGAAGTGTCCACGTAGTTGCGAGAGGGTCAAAATATGACGCTTGTCCTTCGCTTATATAGGACGACCTTGTCGCAGGACGACGCATGAGGCTGGGGGGGCGATCGGTGACTTGCGCACACCGATGTGACGTCACCCCCCCCCCCCCCCCCCCCTTTTAGGGAAGAATTTTCGCTGGGGGAAATTCTTCTCCGACTTCCCCCCCCCCTCCCCCAGTGTCAGCTTCTTCTTGGCAATGCATGAGGTTCACTCAGCATCCCATCAATTCCCTGAAACAGCAGAAAAGGTGTACATAAAAGGTGTTTATGCATGTGAAAGTCTTAGGATATAGGTAAGTATGTGCGAAAAATTAGTACACAGTCAAGTAGGCAGGACTGCGCCGGCATTATTCATACAAACTTGTTAAGAATGTTAGCAAGTAGGTATACGTTTCTTATCTATAGATGTAAGCTATAGGCAGTCACGGGTCGATGCTGTGTTATTACGAACCGGTTATGTCTACTACGACGACCGAACGAAGTTGTTTGCAAGGTAATTAAGTTTAAAAGTTAGTATTTACTGATTATAATTAATTAATTTTAAATCTTTAATATGCCATTCGCCTAATGGTTTATTTGACATATCAGCAAGTTTATAGACCAGTAGTGACTTTTTTGAGGTGATTTTACATTTTATGAATTTAGGTGCAAGTTTCTTACTAAAATATTTATCTTTGTCACTTAGGTAGAAAGTACGTTTCCATACAATATCGCCTACATTGTACTCTGCGGGCCTACGCCTTAAGTTATAGGAATTAGCATTTCGTTGGTGAGCCGCTAGTAACGCTGCCTGTACCTTCTCAAAAATAGAAGATAAGTAGCCCAATGACTCGACATAGCTATCGCGTGGCTCATGGACCATATCAGAGTCAGAATGAATATGGTGTGAACCACACGATATCAGTTCACGACCAAAAACGAGCAACGAAGGAGAAAAGCCTGTAGTTTCATTTACGGCGGAGTTCATGGCAAATTGTATATTAGGTATAACAGTGTAAATCTGTGATGCGGCGATGCCTAGGGTTACACCCAGACCGGCAAGGAAGCAGGTGTACTGGTGGTCGCCGGAGATTGCACAGCTGCGCGCAGCATGCATCTCCGCCCGCCGTACACCAGGTTTCGCCGGAGGCATCGCCGCCCAGACGACGCGGCAACCCGAGAGACGGAGCTTTATCAGGCTTACAGGGAGGCTAAAGGTAATCTCCAGGAGACAATAAAGCGGGCCAAGACGGCGGCCCGCGAGGAGCTCCTGGAGACCCTGCAGCAGAACCCATGGGGGCGCCCGTACCTACAGGTCAGGGTGAAACTCCGACCTAGGGCGCCCCCACTGACCCAGAGTCTCCAGCCGCAGCAGCTGGAGCGGGTCATGGGCTCCCTGTTTCCGACGAGCGCGGAGGAGCACGTCCCTCCGCGCAGGGCTCCGTCTCTGCCCGACGCGGATAGCATCAGTGAAGACGACGTACCCGAAGTCAGGGTGGGGGAGCTAGGTGCGGCAGTACTCCGGCTTAAACGCCGGAAAATCACTGCCCCGGACCCGACGGCATTCCTGGCCGTGCATGGGTCCTGGCCCTCGAAGAACTTGGGCCTCGACTGATGGGGCTCTTTAGCGCATGCCTCGAAAGGGGCCAGTTTCCCAAGGTGTGGAGGACGGGGAAACTGGTCCTGATTCGTAAGGCGGGGCGGCCGGTGGACTCACCGTCCGGATACCGGCCGATCGTGTTGCTCGACGAGGTGTGTAAGCTCTTTGAATGAATTATCGCGGAACGCCTCGTCGAGCATCTCTCGACGGTGGGGCCAGACCTGGCGGACAACCAGTACGGTTTCCGTCGGGGACGCTCCACCGTGAGCGCGATCATGCGCGTCAAGAGCCTGACGGAGGAAGCAGTCTCGCAGGGCAAGGTGGTGGTGGCGGTGTCTCTTGACATCGCCAACGCGTTCAACACCTTGCCATGGAGCTGCGTTAGGGAGGCGCTCGTGTATCACGAAACGCCTCTCTACCTCCGTCGTATTGTCGGGGCCTATCTCTCGGAGAGGGCCATAGCTTTCCCCAGCTGGCTCGGGCCAGCTCGGCGAGATGTGTCGTGCGGTGTTCCGCAGGGGTCGGTCCTGGGGCCGCTTCTGTGGAACATCGGCTTCGACTGGGTGCTGCGGGGTGCGTTGCCTGAGGGCGTCGGTGTAACGTGCTACGCCGACGATACCCTCGTCACGGCGCGGGGTGCAACGTACCAGGAGGCAACACTCAAGGTCACGACGGGTGTTGCTCAAGTGGTGGGTCGGATACGGCAGCTGGGACTGGAGGTGGCCTTGCACAAGTCCGAGGTTCTGTGTTTTCACAGACCTCGGAACGGTCCACCTGAAGGTTCCAGCATAAATGTGGGAGGCGTTAGCATCGGCATCAAGCCCTGGATGAAGTATCTAGGGATCGTACTTGATAGCCGATGGAACTTCGGACCACATTTCCGAAGTTTGGTCCCCAAGGTGACACAGGCATCGGTCGCGCTTTCGCGACTGATGCCCAACCTAAAGGGACCCAACGCTTCCTGCAGGAGACTGTACCTGGGGATCGTGCGGAGTATGGCCCTATACGGGGCTCCCGTATGGGCGGCGCGGTTGACGGCCAACAACTCAACGCTCCTTAACAGACCGTTGAGGACCTTGGCCGTCAAAACAATAAGGGGCTACCGCACGATCTCCGGAGAGGCTGCATGTCTCCTAGCCGGGACCCCTCCATGGGACCTGGAAGCAAGAGCCCTTGCGTCATTGTTCCAATGGCGCAAGGAGGTGCTGGAGCGGGACCACAGGCCTGCGTCTCAAGAAATCGATGACCGGCGGTCCCAACTCCGCCAGGATCTCATGGAGTCATGGAGAGTGCGACTTGAGCAACCCAAGTGGGGTGCCACCATCATCGCGGCGGTGAGACCGATCATGGACGATTGGCTGCAGAGGCAGCATGGTACGTGACCTCACGTGACCGTGCGACGCAGATCATTACCGGGCATGGATGCTTCGGTAGCTATCTGTTTCGCATCCATCGTGAGGTCACAAGCCGGTGTCAACACTGCGAGGTTTCCGACGACGACACCGCTCTCCACACGTTGGTGGAGTGCTCAGCGTGGGCGAGTCAGCGCCGGGACCTCGTAGTGGGTCTGGGCGTGGATACCCTCTCGCTGGAGACCATGCTTCAAGCTATGGTCTCCAGCGGGAGTAGGTGGAACGCGGCCGTGTCCTTCTGCGAGCAAGTGGTGCTCGCGAAGGAGGCGGCTAAGAGGGAGAGGGAGCGTACCCTCCCCGCCGAGTACCGTAGTCAGCGGCGAGGGCGCCGCAGACTCATCTACGCCCAAGACCATCGACCTCCATGATCGGGGCCTGAGGACGGCGGGATCGCCACCCGTCGTCCTTACAGAAGCAGGCTAGAAGGGTTGCGTGCTGCGGGGCATTTGCCCTATAGCACGCAACCAGATTCACTCACTGACGCGGGATAAAACCCTACCCCAACGACGCGGGATTTTCATCCCGACCCAACCCCCGCAGAGACCACAGAGGTGGTCAAAGTCCACCGGGCGCCACTGGAAATACGTTCTGCTTGTAACCAGAGACGCCCGGCAATGGACGTTAGAGCGGCCGCGGCCTTGGTCGCGGAACTAAAAAAAAAAAAAAAAAAAAAGGTATAACAGTATCCCATATACGGTGATCATTTTAAATGAAAGTACTCATAATTGTAGTTATAGTTTTTTTGTATCGTTCAACGGAATTAACATGTGGCGAATAAGAAGGAGTGTAATCTAAATTTAGTACTTTGTATCTATTTAGTAAATTTTTAAATGTGGAACTGATAAATTGCTTGCCATTGTCAAGTATGACAGTGGAATACCATGTACGAAAAATATCTTTTCCTCAAGAATTTTAGTTATTATTTCAGCCGAGGCCCTTTATATGGGAAAAAGTAGACAATATTTCGAAAAACAACAAGAAACAACAAATATATAATTGTTTTGATTCCTAGTAGGAGGAAGTGGACCAATCAAGTCCATGCTTATTACTTGAAAAGGTTTAGTACAGCGTTTAGGTTGACCCATATGACCCAGAGATTGGTGATTTTGGTGTTTGTGGGCGATACAAACATCGCAAGACTCGATAGCCTTTACTACGTCAACGTACATTCCTGGCCAATAGTAACTTAGGGACAGTCGCTTTTACGTTTTTAATATACCCATGTATCCAGCGGTAGGCATGGAATGATTTTGTGCTATTATATCCGATCGCTTTTCGGATGGAATGACCTCCTTCCACTGGAATTCTCTAACTAGAGGGTTAAGGCTTTTTTTATAGCGATATAATATGTTGTTAATTATTTGATATTCAACGAAAGAGGTAGGAGATTTAGTACAACCTTTAAAAATATTTAATACCATGAGTCATTAGTTGAAAGCGTGTTATCCATAGGTACAGGTTCGTTATCAATTGCCATGATATTCGAAGAGCGAGATAGAAGATCTGGCATTACGTTCTCCGTCGATGCCTTATTTCAAAATTATAAGAAGATAGACGAACACCCCATCTAGCCAATCTACATGTGGGATTGTTAATGTTAAGGAACCACTTGAGGGCAGCGTGATCGGTATAAATAACAAATTGTCTACCATTTTCTACGTAACAACGCCAATTTTTTTTTTTTTTTTTTAGTTCCGCGACCTTAAGGCCGCGGCCGCTCTAACGTCTGTTGCCGGGCGTCTCTGGTTACAAGCAGAACGTATTTCCAGTGGCGCCCGGCGGACTTTGACCACCTCTGTGGTCTCTGCGGGGGTTGGGTCGGGATGAGAATCCCGCGTCGTTGGGGTAGGGTTTTATCCCGCGTCAGTGAGTGAATCTGGTTGCGTGCTATGGGGCAAAAGCTCCGCAGCACGCAACCCTTCTAGCCTGCTTCTGTAAGGACGACGGGTGGCGATCCCGCCGTCCTCAGGCCCCGATCATGGAGGTCGATGGTCTTGGGCGTAGATGAGTCTGCGGCGCCCTCGCCGCTGACTACGGAACTCGGCGGGGAGGGTACGCTCCCTCTCCCTCTCGGCCGCCTCCTTCGCGAGCACGACTTGCTCGCAGAAGGATACGGCCGCGTTCCACCTACTCCCGCTGGAGACCATGGCTTGAAGCATGGTCTCCAGCGAGAGGGTATCCACGCCCAGACCCACTACGAGGTCCCGGCGCAGACTCGCCCACGCTGAGCACTCCACCAACGTGTGGAGTGCGGTGTCGTCGTCGGAAACCTCGCAGTGTTGACACCGGGGTGTGACCTCACGATGGATGCGAAACAGATAGCAACCGAAGCATCCATGCCCGGTAACGATCTGCATCGCACGATACGTGAGGTCACCATGCTGCCTCTGCAGCCAATCATCCATGATCGGTCTCACCGCCGCGATGATGGTGGCACCCCACTTGGGTTGCTCAAGTCGCACCCTCCATGACTCCATGAGATCCTGTCGGAGTTGGGACCGCCGGTCATCGATTTCTCGAGACGCAGGCCTGTGGTCCCGCTCCAGCGCCTCCTTGCGCCATTGGAACAATGACGCAAGGGCTCTCGCTTCCAGGTCCCATGGAGGGGTCCCGGCTAGGAGACATGCAGCCTCGCCGGAGATCGTGCGGTAGCCCCTTATTGTTTTGACGGCCAAGGTCCTCAACGGTCTGTTAAGGAGCGTTGAGTTGTTGGCCGTCAACCGCGCCGCCCATACGGGAGCCCCGTATAGGGCCATACTCCGCACGATCCCCAGGTACAGTCTCCTGCAGGAAGCGTTGGGTCCCTTTAGGTTGGGCATCAGTCGCGAAAGCGCGACCGATGCCTGTGTCACCTTGGGCCTGTGTCACCTTGGGTAACAACGCCAATGCTCGATTGCGGACAGCACGGCCAGCGCCTCGCGCTCCGTGGCACTATAGTTCCGTTCTTGGTCGGTTAGGGATTTACTAAAGAAAGCTATAATTTTTCTTCCCCCTTTAATGACTGACAGAGTGTGGCACCAATGCCGTAGTCACTCGCGTCGGCGTGTATTTCAAACCACCACGTAACGTAACCACAGCGTGGTCCACTTAGTTCCCAATAAACTAAGCCATGCTTTTCCAGTACCGCGCGTTATATATTTATTGTATCTTAAAATGAATATAACGATGGTAAGTACTGTCTTTTGGAGTTCAGCCAACAGTTCACGACAGGGTGATACTTTTTAAATTCAATTTCGGTGAAGCCACAGCGCTGTATCCACAGCTTAATGTGCACCTGGTGAACATTGAAATGAGAAACTGCGGCTCTATTTGCTTATTTATTCGTATTTTTAGTACACAGAACATATTCATTGAGGCATCCGAGTAATACTGAGTAAATTATAGTAGATTTGGTAGTAAATAAAATTGTACTCGAACTGAGGAAACTTTTCAGCATCTTAAACATTTGAAATAAAAAGTCTTTCTCAGGAACGGTGTAGTTGTTTGGGGTTAAGCCTAGGATTCCATTCCGGTTAGCCCCCGACTGGTTCGCCACCATATTTTGTCCCTAGTAAAATCATATACCGAAATATCATTTGGTATCATGTTAAGTCATTGATACGTTTATTATTCTTCACGAGCGTCAAGAAAAGATTCAAAAAGGTTGGTCTACCCGCTCTAATGGTATCTGGGAAAATGTATGCATAGTAATATTATGTCTTGTAACATCCAGTAAACGTAACAGAAACTTCGATAGAGACTTCTCTACTGCTCCAGTTTGTCTACATTAAGCTTTAACGGAAGCGAAGGATTCTCATAGACCTTACGTACTTTTCTACTGTATAACTCTTCATTATTATCCCCAACTTATAGTTTTGAATTCACTTTCCAGAACAGACAATGGTTCACATACTTGTATAAACATACTTATAATTATAGTGTAGTAGGCTAATGAGAATTCAGAGTTCTCTCGTACTTATTGAAACAAAAAGAAGTATCTTTCTACCATAATAAAAGTAACGAGTACCGACAAAAAATGTATGGCGTAATTTTACAACATTTCAGTTGAAACTTTCGAGGTATTAAAATAAAGTTAATAAAACACACTATTCATGGCGTATAAAGGCTGGGAGTGGTCCCTTAATAACGTGCGAGTGCATCCGTGGCTTCATTAGAGCGGTTAAGCCCTCACCTGCGGGGCGGGTTGAGTTAAACTTTATGAAAAAACGTATAATTTCATAGAACTCGTAATTCACATAGTCTGAGTAAATCCTATTTCGTCGGGAATTTACACCGGAATTCTGCAGCGATATTTTTTTCTTAATATACACGTCTAGTTGACGCCTCATTTTAGGTAAGCTTACTCATACTATACCGAACCTGAAAACCATTTTATCTGTCAACGTTTACCTATCTTGGTAGGTGGTGGCCTCAGTGGTGGTTATTATTCTATCAATACAGGTTCCTACTGTATGTCCTGATTTCCTGATCGTAGTTGGTCTAGTTTAACAAGTTAACAAGTTTGCGTGAGTGTGTGTGTGTGTGTGTGTGTGTGTGTGTGTGCGTGTGTGTATGTGAGTGCGGTGTGAGAAAATATTTTTTATGTGTGCATACGTGTGAGAATCGGAAGCCCAGCGCTTCCGATTCTCACACGTACGCACGTACGCTTGACATAAGGGATAGATGAAAAAGAAGACATCTGTTTAAGAAGGAACATGTGGAAAGCTCTCTGTTTCCTCATACGTTAGGGACTTCAGCCAGTTTGAAACAGTCTTTTTGCATTGATATTTGTTGAGATGGTAGATGTGCAATTCTCTATTTATTTTATTGTAAAGGTACACTCCCAGGAAACCAAAGAATTTGCCTGAAGCAGCTGTATTCCAATGTTTTTCAAAGTGGTAGATTCTACATTGCATTTTTTGTGAGATAGTGTGGGGAGGTTCATGAGGGGCTATTGAGTGCTGCCTAAGGATGTTTTTAAGATATATGTTTGACGTACAGTCAGCACATCCGAGAGATGGTAGAGGTCCCTGGTGGCGTACAGAAAAGGCAAGGATAAACTGACCTTAAGAACTGCTCGTTGGGCTCTTTCTATTATCAATAAGTTGGTCTTGGATGTTCCTCCCCATACTGTGATACAGTAATCTATTATGGGTTGGCAAAGAGCTTGGTAAACCATTTTAATTACATTTTTTTTATATTTTTTTTATATTGGGTTCGCCAAATTGACGCCGCCCGCCTGGTGGTAAGTCGTGACGACGTCTAGCGATTGCGGGCCTCTCTCACAGCACACAATACTATAGAGAGTGGCCCTCAACTTGACAACCTACTGATGTGCCTCTTCACGCTCCGCTTAAAGAACCCAGGGTTATAATGTGGGAGGAAACACGTGCACAGGCAAGGCGTTCCAGGCCACTATCGCCCGGCAGAGAAACGAACGTTTAAAACGTTCGGTTCTCGCGAACATGCTATCCACAGTATGGGAGTGGCATCTCTGCCCGGCACGTCACTCACGAGTGGTACCTTTTTTAATGCAAACGGTATGTATTTAGTATTTTCGGTATTGAGCGTGAGACTATTATTCTTCAGCTATAAAGAGACTACATTGAAACCCTCTTGTGCGAAAGAATATGCAGCTTCCCAAGTGTTCCCATGAAAGATAAGTGCAGTGTCATCGGCAAAGGTTACAATTTTACCATTTGTCAGATTTAAATTGCACAGGTTATTCATAAAGGTAAGAAAGAGTGTTGGGACGCTGCCCTGGGGAACGCCAAAATTTATTTGCTGGTCGTCACTAGTCAGGTCACCCATTCTCACTCTTTGTTGTCTGCCAGAGAGATATTCAGTAAATAATTTGTGTTGTACGTCACGGATACCAAAGTTTAGTAGTTTTTCCAGTAGAAGTGGGATTGAACTCGAACTTCGATTGAATATCGAACGCTTTTGCCAGATCTAAGAATATAGCAATTACTTTTTCCTTGTTATCCAATTTTTTTTATAACATGATCCGTCAGTTCATGGACAGCGTCGTTGGTAGAGATGCTAGCACTGAAGCCAAATTGGGATTGTGAAAGAAGGTTTTTATTCTATAGGTAATCCATTAAGCGTCTATTTAAGAGTTTTTCAACTAATTTAGAGATAGTGAGGAGTATAGAAATAGGCCTGTAGTTGTTAACGTATGTTCGGCCTCCACTTTTATGTATAGGGATCACCTCGGCACATTTCAGTTCTTTTGGAAAAACACCGGTACTAAACAAAAAAAAATGTATGTTAAGGGAGGTATTAGCAGATGTTGATAGCGTCTTAAAAATGATCCAGATATATTGTCCCTTCAATTGTTGCAAAGAAATCATTTATTTTGTTGACTACTAGAATTGGGTTTCCAGATAATAGAGGGTTCGAATCAGAATTTCATTTTTTATTATAGTGTGTGACTGGTTTTAATAGTATTCCATAAGGTTCTATTGCTAGCTTTTGATGCCTTATCTAATATTTCGTAAATAAAAATAAAATAAAATAACGTTTATTATCTTTGAAATTTTCAGAAAATTATTTAGATTCGTCAGAAGTTGGTGTGACTCTACCGAGGGTTCCAAAATGCAACGAGACTGAGAAGAGCCCTCAAGAAACTCAGCTCGGCTTTTTTCAAAATATTTCATCTTAAATCTAATACAGAGTTATTTAGAAAGGAGCAATTCGTTACGTTGTTACAACCAGGCCGCCTTGTCATCTAAGAAATCATTAATACTATAATAAGCTTTATGGCACAATTTACTTTTTATTAGTTTTTTAAATTTATTGACAGATAAATTTGCTATTTCGGTTGGCAATGTATTGTACATTCGAATAAAGTTCCCCGCAAAAGAATTACTCACTTTATGAAGCCTAAATTTAGGAACAGCCAGTTTATCCTTATTTCTTAAGTTTAGATTATGATTATCACTATTTTTCACAAATTTACTTTTGTTCTTGTGGGTATACAATAAAATTTCATAAATATACTGTGAATACACTGTAAGGATGTTAATATGCTTAAACTTATCTCTTAATGACTCCCGAGACCCCATTCCATAGATAGTCCGGATAGCCCTCTTCTGCAACACAAAGTTGCATTCAATATCGGCAGCGTTACCCCACAGTAGTATGCCATATGTCATGATACTGTGGAAGTAGCTGAAGTAGACAAGACGCGCCGTTTTAATGTCTGTAAGTTGTCGGATCTTTTTGACAGCATAGGCTGCTGAACTAAGCCTGGCCGAAATTTTCCCGATATGAGGCCCCCATTGCAATTTGGAGTCTAACGTTATGCCCAGAAAGACAGTGTCATCGACCAATTCTATTATATCATCCCTAACCTTAACACTGGTTTTAACAAGTCTTACATTAGGTAAGGTGAATCTTACACATTTAGTTTTATTTTCATTTAATAATAAATTATTAGCACAAAACCAGTGGACTATCCTAGAGTTATCATAGTTTCTCTTTATTCTATTAATTAGGCGATTGCAGAAGTTTCTATATCTTATATAGGTGATTTTTAACGTTTCATTGTCAGGGTGCTTCTTTGCTTTTATGTGTAACTGATCTCTATTTTTTAAGCATTTTAGGAGTCCGACTGTCAGCCAAGGGTTTTTAATGCACTTGCGATTTGGGACATTTAGGATTTTGGTGTTAGATTCAATTAAAGAGCTCAGTGAAGACACAATAAAAGTATTGGCTAGGCCAGCATCACTGTAGTCATAAACGGGGTCGAAGTGAAAGCTATTCATGTCAATATCAAGTTTAGTGTAGTCCACCTTCTTAGTGATAAATGACTTTACCGTCTTAATTTGATGATTTAATGCAATAAAAACACTGTTATGGTCAGTGACGGAGGTTTGTGCAACGTAGCAGAGAGCAGGTAGTGCGCTTTTTAGCATGACATGGTCATAACAAGTTTTGTCATGTGTGGGTATTTGATGAACAGGCAAAAGACTGTGTGCGGCCTTCAGGTTGAGATAAGCTTGAGACTTGGGATCTTTGGTGTTGAGTGCGATATCCACGTTTATGTCTCCGACGAGGATAATGTTGGGAGCGTGTATTGTATTTAATAGTTCGTTTAGTGATTCTATATATCGATCAATATGTTTATAACCAGGTGGTCAGTATATAGAAATTACAACGGTATAACAATCTAACTTTAGTATTACACAGTTAGCGTCTTGCAAATTGTTCTCACGAATAGTAGGTTGCAATGTATTTTTAAAGTAAAAAATTACCCCTTCATTTTGTGTTCGATTATTGTCACTTATACTGTAGTTGTAACCCTCTAGTGGAGGTATAAAGTGCGTATGAGGTAGCCAACACTCTGTGAGTACTATTAAATCCCAAGGAACATTTGATCTTTCAAGGAGTGCTGAGAGTCCGGAAAAGTTACAGTTTACACTGCGAATATTCTTTTGGATAACCTTAAAACTGGAATAAGAATTCGCGATTAATTTATGACATTCGTCTATCTCGCATGTAGATGATTCTGCCACATGAAAATCGTCGAGATAGCCGTTTATTAAATTTACATTATCGAATTTGACGGTTTTGCACGAAGGTGAGCCTGAATATAGCAAAGAGTAGATAAGGTGACATATTATGTGAATATATGCAATGCAGTGCATGCAGTATATCGTTCCATAGGTATCGGTTAGGATGCACTTGATTGATTGTGAAGTTAGAGTTTAGCAAGTATAAGTATAATTTTGGTGTATCCAATGTACGCAGATAAAATAGTGTGTATGTGTGTGTTGTTAAGCGATATATGGTTGTTTGTGAGTAGTGTATAAGTGTAATTTTTGGTATACAAGAGATACTATAAGTGTAACTATAAACTAGAATACTGGAATAATAAAAATAATCATAATAATAACAAAAAACTAAGTTCAAAAACTAAATTTGCAGTCTGACTTGCATAGTACTCGTATGTCATTCACGCAGGACTTTTAAGAGATCTTGTTCACAGTCTATACGCAGAGCTTCCAAATTCTGAGATTTTCTTGTGTGTATTTTACCATACAAAGCTCCAGGCACTGTGGTTTTGGTTCTCTTTGACAGTCTTCCTAGCTAAGTATGACAGTTTTCTTCCTTGCCCTGTGAGTGAAAATCGTCTATGAAAATAGGTTTAGATGGTCCTGGTATTTTGAGGTGTGATGTATTGAGCTTGTTATGCACATTACATTTGTTGAACGTTCTGCATTTACCAATAAAACTTTCTTTACAGCTGATGCTTGAAAAATTGACAATTATATGGTTGCGAGCCTCATTTTTAGTTTTTAAACGGTAGATATCTTGAATATCTATGTCATTAATTGCATGTTGAATGACCTCACTAACAGTCTTAACTAGTGTACCTAGTGTGTCTTTACTTTCATTGTTTTGTTTGGGAACATTCCTTAGCTCAACCGATGATATACGTGAGTTACGCTCTAGTTGTTCCATTTTACTCTCAAGTCATCCGATTTTTTGCTCATAAACCTTATTTTTAAGTTAGATATTTGCTCCATCGCAGCGTCATATTTTACCGATAGTCCACACTCCTTTGAAATTCAGCATTTTGGTCTCTTATGAGCAACATGGATTCCATGAGTTTCTCAAGTTTAGCATTCTGATTGGTCTCGAAAGTTGAAAACATTTCCCTCATTTGTGTAGCTAAAGAGAAGATATCTGGGGGCAGATCTTCACCTTCACTCTTGCGTTTGTTATAAGTGTGATCATACTGATCATTGCGCTCAGAGTTTTGTGACGCCACGGTTGTCTTTTTTAAACTGTTTTTCCTCGATCTCGCTGCACTCGGAAAACTATGGTTAACAAACATTTTGTTTTTTTCTTGATTTGGCAATTTCTCTTTGTGTTTATAGTTTGTATGTACTAGATAATAGTCGTTTCGTTCTAGGTAGGTACCGTTTGTTGTTTTACAATGTTTTATTCTACGTACCTAACAGTTTGTTTTACGACGTTCCTTTATACTCAATCAGTCATATTCCTCGATGACAGATGACTGAGTGGAGGCGGAGACGATTTGTAAACCACTGTTTGTCTCGACTGTTGCTGTCTCTTTTCTTCACTTTTGTTATCTTACTAAGTATGCGCGCCTGGTACTTCAGTTTTCGTTTATTTGTATTTTTTGATGTTATTTATTAATCAAATTTATAAATACAACTTTTACACGACACACGTCCGATCGCTGCTGCGGCCCAGAGGGGAGAGGAAATATTTAGTATCGTATTCTACCACAGCTTGGTGACTAGGGCTTGGATTCCAACGATGGCCTGAATTAGACCATCCAGTCAGTCTAAAATCTACTACCACAGTCTAAAATCTGGATTCAAAGATCCTGAAGATGGGTTTTCTTGCGTACTATGTACTAACGTCTAGTATTTCTATTTTATTTATTTATTTAGGTACACAAAACAGAAAACAACACAGGCATCCATAAAATACCAAGCTTCAGTTCCAAATTGAGTTCCTAAACATGTATACTCAACATGACCAATAATGTAGGAAATAAAGAGCCTAAAGTAGAATCAAAGATACCAAATACGAATAATAAAATCAAATAGCCAAAATCAACGAACTAAAGAATAGAAATAAATAGAAAAAAACAGAACATTTCGGTGTATACTCTTGGATTTGTAGTTATCTTACACAGATATAGGTAATTATGTGCTGGAGGAGTGGCTGCAGAGGCAGCACGGTGTCCTCACGTATCGTGCGACACAGATCATTACCGGGCACGGAAACTTCGGTGAGTATCTGTTTCGCATGCATCGTGAAGTCACACCCGCGTGTCAACACTGCGAGACTTCCGGCGTAGACTCGGCATTCCACACGTTGGTGGAATGCTCAGCATGGGCGAGTTAGCGCCAGGACCTCGTTGTGGGCCTGGGCGTAGGTACGCCCAGTCAGTGGTCAGTGGCCGTTTCCTTCTGCGAGCAGGTAATGCTCGTGAAGGAGGCGGCCGGTAGGGTGAGGGAGCGTACCCTCCCCGCTGAGTTCCAAAGTGTGCGGCGAGGACGCCGCAGACGTGATTACGCCCAGGACCATCGACCTCCATGATCGGGGCCTGAGGACGATGGATTAGCAACCCACCGTCCTTACAGAAGCATACTAGAAGGGCGGCGTGATGTGGGGCTGCACCCCACACACGCCTTCACTCACCGACGCGGGATAAAACCCGACCCCAAAGATGCGGGGTAATACCCGATCACCACGCAGTGGCCACGCAGGCGGCCAAGGTCCGCCGGGCGCCACCGGGAATTCTCTCAGTCTCTAGTTCTCTACCGGAGGCGCTGGGCAATGGACGTAGGTGCGGCCGCGACACCGAGCCGCGGATAAAAAAAAAAAGGTAATTATGTGCATTGAATGTGCAGCTCATACAATTTATTTAAGTATAAACTTATACAATTTATTTAAGTATAACACTTATACAATTTATTAATCTCTGTGTGTGTGTCTTGAGTGTACGTGTGGCGACTCGATACAGCGATATCATAAGAGAAATTTATGCAGAATTTGATGAACACAAGGTAAGTTTCGATAGATAAAATTAGGTACGTAGTCTATCGAACCAAATACCAGTTACTATGTAGGTATGTATTTAGTTGTAAGGTTATTAATTTTGAAACTACAAGTCATATTAAATCGCCTAGTGATTATGTATTGTAGTTATCAGTTATCAACAATTATTTTTGCACAGTAGGTTGGTCCTGAAATGCAGTCTGCGATGGTAGTAAGTACCTATTTTTGTAGGTAGGTACACAAATATACGTAGGTATTAAAAAAAATATTCAGCCGTTTTATCATCTTTGTATTTTAATTTTTATCTGGTCAAATACCTTAACATTCCTGAAATATGGAGTTACTTTGTTAACGTGGCAGTCTTATTACATGATATTTGAAAAAGAAAAATCCAACTCCTAATATAAAATGACGTCTTCTAACTTTGTACGTATTTTTATTAAAAAGTTCATGTTTATGTTTCTCTCGAGCAATTTGAACCGTTTCATCTTTTGAATGTTGACTTTACATTAATTCACGCGAGACTTATCTGGTAGGTGCCTACTTCTTAAAGCAGTGAAGTAATAAGGTATCTACCTATATCATAAAACGAATTAAAAAAAAAGGTTATTTTTAAATTTGCACATAGGGTTTCGTACCAAAACGTCAAAAAATCAAGCTTGTTGTATTGAAGCCCCCTTAAACATTAACTACATTCTGTTTTTTAATATTTTGTTGTTATAGCGGCACCTGAAATACATCTTCTGGTAAAATTTCAACTTTCTAACTATCACGGTTCACGAGATACAGCCTGGTGACAGACGGACGGACGGACAAGTCGGAGTCTTTTTCATTTAAGTACCTTCTTAATAATTAATTCCACTATAAAATAAAGATAAGTACCCATCCGCAAACAAACATGGGCCTATGAATAAATAAACCTAACTTCAAATAAAGACCGTGGTAGGATTCAATTTAAATCAAAACACTTCTATCACAATCAAAATTAACGTCGACAGAAATTTTAAGCCGATTAAATGCACTAAGCACTTTCATTTGTACATCCTTCGACGCGACAATAAACGAGTTGGTTGTAATGCTATTTACTTTTATTAGTTTCGTTGTGTGCTGGTTGCTTCTGAGCGGTCGTGAAACAGGATATTAATGTCAGACTTAAATTTAATTACTTATTCCATTATAAGAAGGTACTTTCAACAAAATAATTATCAAATCCTGTGTTTAACTTTCCGCGCCAATTCACTGCTCCTTATTTTCACTCAAGCCCATACATGCACGTTTATTTTTTTAAAGAGGACGCTGAGGCATTGACGCCCTCTTTACACCAGTAACTTGGTTCGTCCCACTTATTTATACGGGGCCAGCATTGTTGGTACCAATAGTCGAAACTCTAGCAGATTCACTGCAGGTTAACTTGGACCAAGACTTTGGCTCTAGTTAGCCCAAGAATTAAAGCGCCCTGAAGAATAATAAAGGGTGCTTCATCACGGGCGTCTATGTCTCACGATTTATCTTCAATTTTTTAGTAGGTAAGTACGCTTATTTTTAAATTTTTCTTTCATAAGAACCTTCTCCTGGCAATAATGAACACGGCAAAAAAAAATATTTTTGTCTTCAAGGGAGATAAGGTTTAATTTCTAGGTACCTGTATAGGATATTAGTAGTTAAATTAAAATTTCGTCAATGGATACGAGTGATGTGAATAAAAGATCAACAATGGCGGGACAGCTCCGATACTTCGAATACAACACAATAAGTATCCCTATTTCTGATTCAGCAGAAGTTTGCTTAGGACGAGGACTCATTCACCTCCATCAACCCCTTTCTACCATTATTTATTTCCGACGCAATGTAAAACGACTTAAGTACCTATCTGCATACTTTTCTTAGCTGTACACCGTCACGTAATAATTTGAATTCGGTGCCGTTTTTAGACTACTCAATGTTGTTGTTGATGTTGGATACTTCAGACCCTTTGTTTTGTGAATTTAATTTAAGATTGTCAGTATCAAATGCGAGTTTGTTTTAGAATGCACTCAGTGCTTTTGACGAATTTAGAGTAGTTCAAGTGGTACTGGTGTAAACAAATATTCAAAACCCTGTAGCGGGACTGTACTATAAATGGTTTTAATGACAGATATCATAATTTAAAAGCTCGTTGTATACCATCGCATATGACCAGTCTGTCACATGCGATAGTGCTTAATCAAAACTTCAATTAAATTTCCATAATACCTTTCGTCGAGTGCTTCCACTCGGTATAGCCCACAAATTAATATCCACGTTCTGAAATATGTTTTAATTTCATCATAGTGATTACTTGCGCTTAACATCGTATGAAAATATGTTATTTAATTTTGTACGGAAATGTTGAGGCTTAAGTGATAAATCACTTTACATTAATATCTTACCTTTGCTATTTTAAGGGACCATTTTTTTGATGATGTAGAATTAGGTGATACTCGTACCAAAAAATACTAAGACAACCGAGATAATTAACTACGATTTTTCATTAAGAAAACAAGCTATTAAGCAATCCACTTGTAGTGTCTAATATTAATTTTCAAGATTAATTTTCCTTCTATTTAACTTGCAATGTTTGTATGTAAAAATATATGTATGTTTGTTCGGGTGGAATCTTGCAACTCAATTTTGAAGTAGATTCCCTAAACCGATTGAGCTGAAATTTTGTATAGACATTCGGTTTGGATGACGATACATGGTTAACCTTGTGACGTCCTTCTAAATCCAACATTTTGCCATGTTGGATGTACTGTAGTAATGACGTTATAATTTTATACTAAAAGTTTTAAAATTAAAGTTTATTTTGGTCTTTTTACCGCATTTAAATAAAAGCTTATTTTATATTTACTTTTCATTTATTTAGACTTATTGAAGATGGAGGGAATTATTGTAATTCTATAAAATAACAGATAACAAAGGAATCTTTTCGCGCTTTTCACCGTTTTTTGTTGCGGAGCAAGTTTTTTTTACATAAATGCTAAGCATACCTACTGGGATTTATTTACTTACTTTATAATCCGCTGATAAATTAGTAACTATGATTATATAAGTGCATCTGTTTACCTAGTAGGCTTTACCAGTAGATGCTATTTATTTGTGAAGTTACCAATCGTTTTTGATACAGCACCCACCTACTTCTAAACTCATTAATTAACACATAAGCATTGTTGGCAATCTACGAAAGAAATCTTGAACGTTATTGGACGAAAATCAAACAGAGTGCACAAGGTGTTTGCTTAGGACTCTCACAAGATATAAACAAACACACAGATAGATTAACCACTTAACTATCATTTTGCCAACCACCGATTCTGAATTGTATTACATCTACGGAGATTTTATTTACTTTTATGTCTTTATAAGCGTAAGTAAGTGATTTAGGCATTTATGAGTTTAGGTAGACTTGGAATTTAATGACATTACTTAATAAAGACGAACTAAAAGAGTATTTAACAGTAAATGAGTAGACTAAAATTTATTTAATTTTGTCTACGGCTGAAGGATAATATTATTATTTTTTTGTTACATTTTGCGAGTTATTTTATTGGTCCTATGTTTTGTTATGACAAGCGTTATATCGTTTTCGGGAACTTCGTTTTAACCTCTTCGATTAAATATAAATATTAAATATAAATAAATATGTTAGGACGATATTCACACAATGCCATCTAGTCTCAAACTAAACATAGCTTGTGATATGAGTACTAGATAAACTGATATACATACTTTTTAATTTTTTTTGTAAATACATACATATTATACATAGGAAACATCCAGACTTCGGTACAAACGTATCTGTCTTCACACAAAGTTTGTCCCCACCGGGAATCGAACCCGAGACTCCAGCGTCGAAAGCTGATGCACTACCGACCACGACACCGAAGCATTATCGTTTCTTCCAGATCCATTTTAAAATTAAGTTACTATTTTCCATCTCCTTAATTTAGTAAACTATAGACAATTCTACAGAATGTACAAATTAATGTCAAGGTTTCATTCTTAAAAGATTATTAATTTATTATTAACCTTTGCTGCCTCTGAATTACCTGCACTATCTCATTTTTTGTTTCTTGTTTCAGTTCACTATCAATTTCGATACAGTCTGCCATCTTTCTAATTAGGTAAGTAACACCTTTCATTTAACTAATATTTTACTAAAGATCCTGATTCGTGAGAATTCATCAATACCTTAATACAGTAGGTATATTTAGTTGGAGCTCGTTATCTAGTGCTAACCGCTAACACATTGCATAGGTTAAGTAACAGCCAGGTAACTAGCCAGGGTTGGTCTTAGGTCGGGTGTTAAGACATCGAGACCCTTCGGTGCCATATGAACATATCTGGCAGTCGTTACAGGTATTTGGAGCCCTAAAACAAAATCCGACTGATCTAACTACAGAACTTCGATATTGCCCATGGGTTGTGGAGGTCAGATGGCAGTCGCCGTATCGAAGTTCAGCGGCATCGCAGTTAGACTGGAAAGCCGACCCCAACTGAGTTGGGAAAAGGGTCAGTGGAAGACAGTAGGTACATTTATACTTTGCTTCGTCTTCGAGATTAGAATACTTGTAGTAGCACGTACCGTGTAGCCATTCATACACTATAGTTGAGAAATGCAAAAAAATAAATAAATATTTTAAATAAAAGAACATTTTCCCAGATTTATTCATGTACAGCGATCCCCATACTATGGCAACACTGTGCGCGCCATTTTTCATTTCGCGTTCTAGTGTTCGGCCGTTCAACACCTCACTTTACATATTGTTATTATCCCATTATAAAAATGCCTAAACGTAAGCATAGGGACAGGGATTGTGATGATCACATACTTAGGAAGTTACGCAAATTGGAAAAACAGGTGAAAAAACGAAGTCAAAAAAGATCATCGAGTTCGTCTACAAACGATTCCGATACACTGTTGTCGTTACAAAAAGGTACTTACTTCAGTATTATAGCTTTTAATTATGATTTAACTGGTAGATACTTTATGTTTATATAAACATTATGTTGAGTGCACTTCTATTGAGAGTGCTACCTTCATTATTTAACAAAATACATGAGGATAGTTTAGTGGGACTATCGCCTTGTATTACTTTATTATTCCTACCTATAAAAATCAGTGCTGAGTTCATCTATTAAAGATGCTTACCTCACTGTAATCACGGTAATATATTACCATACTATAATTGAATGAGTACAGGTTTTTAGGCCTGTTACCTACAATTCAATAATTATATGACCTAAAATTTTTTAGGTATCTACCTACATTACATTTTTTTTTTCTCTCTGTCTATTTTAGACAATCAAATGGGGGAGTCTGTAGACTTAATCGATGTTAGTGTCGACATCCATGAGGATAATACAGTTGGATTATCCACACCTGAACATCAAAATCAAGATTGTACTCCACAAATTGTGGACTTAGAACCACAAAACTTAGAACTCGACCCAGTTCTACCCTCGACTTCTGAAGCGTGCTCCGTTACTTTAGACGAAAGCATACGCGAACTGCTAGGCGAAAATCCTACAAAAAATAGGTCGTACAGCTCGCCAATACAATCAGATCTGGCTGTCCGATGGGAGCACATTGTAACATCTGGACTGCCCAGGGAGGTTAAGAAGGACCTTTTAGGCAAATATTTCGTACCCGAAAACTGCCAGAAACTTGGGGCCCCTAAGCTGAACCCGGAGATAAAAGCCGCGTTATCAGAAACGCTAGTAAAAAAGGATGCAGTTATTGAGACCAAACAAAATCAAAAAGCAGTAGCTTTATCCTGCATCGGGCAGGCTTTGACAAAGATATTTGCTAGTCAAAACAAGGACACTGACGTAATCAAGTACCTTATTGACGCCTCTAGACTTTTGTGCGATTCTCAATATCAGGAGTCTATGTCTCGCCGAAGTTTTGTGACATCTACAATTAAAAAAGACATAAAATACCAATTATTTACAACAGAGATTGACAGTCATTTATTTGGTGAGAAGTTAGCTGACACACTAAAGGCAGCGAAAGCCATTAATAAATCGGGAGCTGAAATAAAAACGATAGCACATCCTAAACCTGGAGTCAATCAACCTCGGTCTTTAAATGTGAGACCTCCGTTTCCACAAGCGAGGCAGGCGGGAGCGGGGAGAAGACTGATGCCTGCGATGACTCAGCCACGCCGATACCAAGCCCCCGCGACTCTGCCGCCACCAGCCCCACAGGCTACAGGATATCGTCCCCCACCGCCACCAAGGCAGCCGCAGCGCTCGTGCTCGCGCACGCAGACCCGCCGATAGATGAGGTACGCTATGAGACCGCCACAGCTGGCCGGTTAGCTTCGTTTCATAATAGGTGGCGTTTAATTACCAACGATAATCTAATATTATCGTGGGTTACAGAAGGGTACACTATACCTTTTCATTCCACTCCAAAACAGGATTTTATACCATCCTCCAAAATCTATTCCTTAGATGAATTTAATGACATGCAAACTGCTATTGATGAATTATTGGAATCGGGTGCAATCACTGAATGTACGCCATGTGATGAGCAATACATCTCAAGTATTTTCTTAGTCCCAAAGCCAAACGGAAAAAATCGCTTTATTTTATCTCTTAAATCACTAAATAAATTCATATCAACAAAACATTTTAAAATGGAGGATTTAAGGACGACATTAAAATTAATATCAAGAGGTTCCTTTTTGTGTACAATTGATCTAAAGGATGCTTATTTTTTATTACGTATAAAAAATAATTTTAAGAAATATCTTCGTTTCATATTCAACAACAAACTATTTGAATTTAATGTTCTCCCGTTTGGATTAAA
Source organism: Nudaria mundana (assembly GCA_963556515.1). Lineage (NCBI taxonomy): Eukaryota > Metazoa > Arthropoda > Insecta > Lepidoptera > Erebidae > Nudaria > Nudaria mundana. The sequence continues at coordinate 12,367,408 of OY748295.1, read as the reverse complement.
CACCGCCCCACTAGTGTTCACAAAGTTAATGAAACCAGTCGTATGTTTACTCAGGTCTTTAGGATACATATCCTCAATTTATTTAGATGATTTTTGTTTGATTGCTGACTCATATAAACACTTAGAACATAATATAAATCAGACAATAATTATGTTAGAATCTTTGGGTTTTCTTATAAACTATGACAAAAGTGTCTTAATACCAAGTAATGTTTGTAAGTATCTAGGATTTATTGTTGACACATAAAATTACCATATTACTCTGACTCGAGAAAAAAGGACTTTAATTAAAACAGAAGTAACAAAGTTCTTAAAATTAAAACGATGCTCAATTCGTCGAATCGCTCGCTTAGCTGGCCTACTCGCCTCATCCTGCCCCGCCATCCAATACGGTTGGCTATATACTAAGAACATTGAACGATGTAAATATCTTGCGTTATTAAAAACAGAAGATTACGACAGTTATATGTCTATACCCGAGTTTCTTAATGACGATTTAAAGTGGTGGCAGACCCACATAAATAGTTCCGTTAATCCAATAAGAGACGATAACTATTGTATGGAAATTTTTTCTGATGCCAGCAAAACAGGGTGGGGGGCAGCATGTGGTAAGGATAGGGCTAATGGAAAATGGAGCAAACATGAAAAAACTTTACATATCAATTATTTAGAGATATTAGCGGCATACTTTGGCTTGATGGTGTTTGCAAAAGACGTACGAGATTGTCAAATACTCCTTCGTATTGATAACACAACTGCCATTTCGTATATAAACAAAATGGGTGGCGTACGTTTCCCACATTTAACAGATATTACAAGGAGTACATGGAAATGGTGTGAAGACAGAAACATATATGTTTTCGCATCATATATTAGCTCCCAAGATAACGAAGTGGCAGATCTGGAATCGCGACGATCACACCCTGATATCGAATGGGAGCTAACTGACCATGCCTTCAGCAAAATAGTTGTACACTTCGGAAAACTGGATATTGATTTATTTGCTACAAGATTAAATAAAAAATGCGATAAATATGTCTCTTGGCATCGAGATCCCGGTGCTATAGCCATCAATTCTTTCACTTTAAACTGGACTAAATTAAATTTTTATGCATTCCCGCCAATATCGGTTATTTTAAAAATGCTTCGAAAAATCATATCGGAAAATGCTGAAGGCATAGTGGTTGTTCCTCATTGGCCTACCCAGCCATGGTTGCCCATCTTAAAAAGCTTATGTAGTGATATGATAATACTCGGAATAAATACAGATGTCTTATTATCTGTCCCTAACAGACAACTTCAACACAAAGTCACCTTGATAGCCGCAAAATTATCTGCACGGCACTTTCACGGAGGAGCATCCCAACAAGTGCTTTAGATATTATGTGCGCTTCCCTCTCGGAAAAGTCAGTCAAGCAGTATGGTGTGGCATTTAAAAAGTGGTTTAATTTTTGCAAATTCCATAATATTGCACCATATGAAGCGTCAATTCCCCAAGTGATTTCTTTTTTGACTGATTGTTATCAGGGTGGTGCCCAATATAGTACGTTAAACACATATAGGTCTGCACTTTCGTTAATTGTTAATACTAAAATAGGTACTGACGATAGGGTAACTAGACTATTCAAGGGTTTTTATAGGCTACGCCCACCTATTCCAAAATATGATATAACTTGGAATCCAGCGACTGTTTTAAATTTTTTGGAAGACTGGTACCCACATGATGAAATCAGTTTGGATAAATTATGTAAAAAAGTTGTGACTTTATTGGCACTTGTTACAGCACACAGAGTGCAAACTTTAAGCAAAATCAAAGTTCAAAATATTGAAGTATGTCCGGATGATAGAATTATTATTAAGATACCTGAATTAATTAAGACCTCACGAGCTCACTCAAAGCAACCCACATTAATATTACCTTTTTTTTAAAGAAAAACCTCAAATATGCCCAGTAAATGCATTACTAGATTATAAAAGTAGAACTGATTCTATAAGAACTTCTGATCAACTACTCATCAGTTATAAAAGTCCATATAAACCAGTTTGCTCGCAGTCTATTAGTCGCTGGATAAAAGAAATATTGCGTCAAAGTGGTATTGATACAAATATTTTTTCTGCTCATTCAACCAGGCATGCTTCAACATCCACTGCTCATAAAAATGGTGTGAGCCTAGATCTTATACGTAAAACCGCTGGATGGTCAGATTCATCCAGTGTGTTTGCCAGATTCTATCAGACCTATTATTGTCGAGGAAAGAAACAATTTTGCAATGTCAATATTAAATTCAAATGATTGAAAAATAATGATCTGAGAAAAAATCATAAAACATCATTGTTGTTTATCTATTTGTGTTATGTACTCTTATAAAATAAATATAAAGTTATATTTATTTATTTTTGTTGGTAAATAATGAAATCAAGAATAATTTATTTATTTTTTTGTTATTATTTTGTAAATTATTTCATTATACAATCCTAATTATTACAATTATACTAAAATATGAATTTGAAAGTTATTATTATTATTATTATTTTTTTATTTAGAAATTTTGTAACTCTAAAGATCTACAAGTATTCTAATCTCGAAGACGAAGCAAAGTATAATTAATGATTAAACGAACTTACCTTAAGTGATGTTCTATCATAATTATACGAAGGCTTCGTCTGAAGAGATTAGCTCCCCCCCTACCCAAACCCAAGTAAAATTTGCTAAACAAAAAATAGTAAAATATTTACTCTGAACTAAATGAAAAATGGCGCGCACAGTGTTGCCATAGTATGGGGATCGCTGTACATGAATAAATCTGGGAAAATGTTCTTTTATTTAAAATATTTATTTATTTTTTTGCATTTCTCAACTATAGTGTATGAATGGCTACACGGTACGTGCTACTACAAGTATTCTAATCTCTTCAGACGAAGCCTTCGTATAATTATGATAGAACATCACTTAAGGTAAGTTCGTTTAATCATTAATTATATTTTATAAACAATATTCTATTAATTGAGTACCTACATATTTATTATAAACGGCAATTTGCATGTTAACCATGTATAAACGAGATTTCCTCGTATCTCTTTTGTGAACGTTTTCTGAGCCACATAAATCACACGTTGCATATTTTTATTGTCGCTAATGGAACATTGCATAGCCTCGATCGAGCCATCCATTGTGTGCACTATAGTGTCTGACAGACGGCGAGTTGCCGGCTTAAGCTGTCTGCGGTAACATCACAGGAATTTCGTATCGCAACCCGATAAACCTACATTAATATTATTGTATGCATGAGGAGTAAATTTTGCGATGTGCTGGACATTGAATGCAAAATGATGAGTGTGAATGCTATCCACAAATATTTGTTTCTGAGTATGAGTGTTTTGTTTAAAAATATATAATGGGAGTCAGGGTTATGGATCCAGGCGCTCCCATCGCCCAACATCGGTACAATGTTGGACGACACAACCTTCCACATTGCCACTTGCCTTCGGCTGGGTACCTTGTGTGTCCCCGCATCATTGCACCTGTGGAGTAGCCGTCGATCATCTGGGACACCACGGCCTTTCTTGTAGCAGAAGCGCAGGTCGTATACCTCGGCACGCTAAACGACATAAATCGTAGGGCTCTTTCTACCGCAGGTCTTCCGGCCGTACGTGAACCAAATGGTTTAGCACGAAGCGATGGAAAGAGACCGGACGGTATGTCGTTGCTACCGTGGAAGATGGGAAGGCCCTGTGGTGTGGGACGCTACATGCGTTGACACCTTAGCACCTTCACACCTTCCAAGCACATCCGGATGTGACGGCGCTGCTGCTGCATCGGCTGAAGGCCTTAAACGGCGTAAATATGCTAACCTAGTAGGTGATTACATATTTGAGCCGTTTGGGGTTGAGACACTGGGGTCATGGGGTCCGAGTGCTCGCCGCCTTTATAAAGACATTGCTAAACGCCTAATCGACGCTTCTCAGGACCAGAAGGCTGGCTATTTTCTGGCCCAAAGAATAAGTATCGCCATCCAACGTGGCAACACAGCCAGCATTCTGGGAACCTTCCCAGTCGGCAATGACGCGGAGGATTTTTTAAACGATATTTTGTAATGTAAATATTTTTAGTCTATAATTATGTTTATTTTGAATATTGTAATTCTTATTGTAAGTAAGTAAGTATATTTATCACACATATCACAAGCGTACCTATAGCTTAGTTTGGGCCAGATGAATAATGTGTACAAATCACGAAAGTTTAAAAAAGTATAAACTAAATATTAATGAATGAAATAAGAAAGGTAGGTATTTTAGTACCTACTTACCTATTCAATTCTGTAATAATACTTTATGATCCTTATTAGTGAACTGCCAAGAAAGACATCAATTATATTGTAGTTGCTAAACGACAGTACGGATAGCCCTGGCTCGATTACTGCTATTGAATGGTCCAAAATCAACAACTCGCTCCGAATTTACAAGGTATTGAGTTGGGATACCGACTACAGGGTCACGATAATTTGATTATCCTTGGAGCCTATCCAAGACTATCTGACGTTGGGGACTGTCGGTGATTGTCAATTTGTATACTTAGGTATCTGCAACGATACTGTATTTAATGTAAGTTTTGGATAAGTAACTAACTTAGAAAGTAAACACAAATACGCAAAATTGTCCGGCTAGAAAAATTACCAGTGGGCATCCGTTTAATTAAATCGAGTGGTGAATATACTAAGTATCTATTCAATTTTTCAACGGGTAACTCGAGCATGAAACAGACTGGTCCTTCACATACGAAATATGCCACGCGACGTATAAAACAGCAACACACTGGTCCTACGTGTTACGACGCGGCGACGTCTGACGTTTACGTTATCTACGCACTATGACACTTTAAACGTGTGTGACAGCGTCGTACGCGTGGGATAGCATGGGAACACGTGACGCGTAAGACAGCGTGGTAAGTAACCAGTGTGTTCGTTACCATACAAATTGTATAGGCCAGATCCTGTTCAGATGTCATACTGCGTGGTGTACGTCGCATGTGAAGGATGAGTTTGCCCGTCCCTTAAAGGTTGCTATATATCTTGAGATCCTCATAAAAAGGTTTTTCTTTAAATTTTGTGTTCATATAGCAGTAGTTTGAACTGCTCCCAAGCTTACCATAGATTATTAAAATAGCTTTTGCGAGTAGGTAATATCGTTGAGATTCACGATTAATATTATGTTGAAAATATTTTTGACATCCTTTAATATTGAACTGGAATTCGTATTATAAATAAACCGCATGCTGTTTAATTGGCGTAAAAATAACGATGTAAGTAATTGAAATGTAAGCTATGTTGAGGGTACCTACCGCTCGTAGTCAGCTCATTGAAATCGTTGGTAATTAAAACCGCTAGTAAAATCATATTGTGTGCATTATAATATATTTTTTACGAAGTGTGAGTCTCAATCACAAAAACCAGCCAAGTACGAGTCTGACTCGCACAAAAAGGGTTCCGTACCAAAACAGCAAAAAAATCAATCACGTTTGTTGTATGGAAGCCCCCTTAAATATTTATAATATTCTGGTGTTTTAGTATGTTGTTGTTATGGTGTAGTGGTTGTTGGGAGGTATATTGGGACGTTTACAGTAACACAGTATGTGGATGAATTAATATTTATTGTTGACATGCATTCGCTTTTATAATAATGTAGACAAGTACCTATAGTACTAGAATATTCCCGATAATACAAACTGATTTAGGTACGCGTGGCTTAGACAATAGGAATAAGTTTAAATACCTATACTTATGTTGTACCTACGAGTTGTTTACTTGTTGAAGTGCGTGTGCACATCTAGCTATTGGTGGAATATTATGGTAGGTACTCGAAAGTTCTGGGCGCGCCTTCTTGTAGTATCTAGACGTATGACGTCAGAGATAAGGTATTCGCCACAATGGCAACAGAAATATATATCATCTGTAAAAATTTCAACTTTCAAACTATCACAGTACATGAGATACCTACTGCGTGGTAACAGACTAACAGACGAACGGACGGACAGCGGAGTCTTAGTAATAGGGTTCCCGTTTTAACCCTAAAACTAACTTACCTACATTAATATTAGTTACTTGGTCACACCTGTAATACTCGTATCATAGACATGTGTAAGTAATGCAAGTAATGCATCACGCGTGATATCACCCGACCGCGCACTGTTACTACGTATTACTCGACCAAAATAAGTATTACATTATTACACTAAACATCTCGCGCGCGCTGTACGATCCATGGTATCGCCATGGTATCGCCATGGTATCGCCGTTCGGTCTTGCTTATCGTTCATGCGTGTGAGTGAGACGGAAAGAGCTCTCGGCGGCTGAGTCGCTAGCATTTGCTATTTATCGCCCTGGGTTCAGCATGTCACTTATTACACATGATATAAATTCTATATTTCTTTGACACCATTCCATATAATGGTTGGTAGGTCTCGTACGCCGATTGTAAATTGTCGTCATGTAAACAATGTCTGCTTCGGTAATGAGAAATATTTTTGAAAAGTAAATAGTTGAGTGTTTTTGTAAATAAAATATTCAAAAATACGCCCTGGGTTCAGCATGTCACTTATTACACATGATATAAATTCTATATTTCTTTGACACCATTCCATATAATGGTTGGTAGGTCTCGTACGCCGATTGTAAATTGTCGTCATGTAAACAATGTCTGCTTCGGTAATGAGAAATATTTTTGAAAAGTAAATAGTTGAGTGTTTTTGTAAATAAAATATTCAAAAATATAATATTTTGGGTTGTAAATAGTTAGTGTGCGACTGTTTTAGGTGATAAGTTTGAAGTTTAAATAAAAACAATACATATTGCAAGTGCGTGTAAATATTATAAGTAACTATCAGTGTAAGTAAATAATTAGTATATTTTGTTAATTTATCATGGCTACCAAAAGAAAAATTAGTCCTCTTTGGAATAATTTCGAGGGTTTAAGTATGAAGGGAGATCAACTTTGTAACACAATTAATTAAAACGAAAAGAAAAAAGTTGTTATGTACTTGATAAATTATAACTGTTATTTACAGTTAAAAAAAGTTTTTTTTTATTTAAAAACTATATTTAAAAATCAGAAGTTGTTATAGCAAAACTTGGTGGCCCCATTGCGTTTCTAATTGTTTTCCTGTTTTAAATGCTACTAGTTATCCCGACGAACTTTGTATCGCCTCTAAAATAAAAAATATTTCATGCAAATGTATGTAAATTGAAAAACGCGACGGATGGATAGACAGACAGACAAATTGTCGTATTAAATATATAGATTACATTAAGATGCAAGAGTGATATTGGAATGTCGCATGGCGCGCGCTGAGGTGATGTTTGGAGTAATGCTGTAATGTGATATTACGCGATACGAAATGTAATGCCATATGACATTACTTTTTAAAGCACTGTTTTGCGCATGACACGATAGAATCATAGACACGATTGAAGCTTTTAATACAATCGTACAACATCCATCGCGTTGAAATACACATTGCCATTTTAGTGTCAGCTCATAATACAATTTAGACACACTCAACTAAAAGTTAATCAAAGTTCTGACTAAATTTTATAAGCACGGCATATATCTTAATCGTGACCGACATCAAAAGCAGAATACTCCTTACTCACTGAGACCTCCGAAAGCTTTCGGAAGCTTCGGAAACTGCTGCTTTCCTCTGTCTCTTTTCCCCACCAAAATTTGAAGATTGTAGGTAACTAATTTACGATTCTCTCGCGGTAACCTCTAGAAAACTCTAGATAATCAAGTTGTATAAAACAAAGTATCATCAGTTGGTTTCTCGTAAACCAAAAAATCCAAAAGAAAATTTGCTTTTGATTCCTAATCCTCGAAATATATAACAGTGCTTTATTTAATTCAATTTCGCTCAAATCTTTTATCCTATTTCAGCTGTAGATACAATATCAAAAGCAATCACTTGCCCCTTTAATGTTTATAAGTGCCTACTCGATAAAGATGATTAACCCTCGAAAATAACGAGTCAGACATCTTTGTTATAACAGACAATGTTTCTCAAGTTTCTGTAAAATTACTTGCCTTCCATTGAAAACCATAATGGGTGGGTAAAATTACTGCTTTAAGTACGTACCAACTGTCTATTAATAGCTTAAAAAGAAAATATTTCTACAAAGAAACTTTTTTTACGTAACGTAGTCTTTACAACTTACAAATTTTAAAATATTGTTGAGACAGTTAAGTTTTTGCTCATTTGGTTGTGAAACATAAAAGCTATTTGACCTACCGAGAATTTTATTTTGTTCTAAGTATAAATAGGTATATATTTTGTAGGATTATTCCTGTGTAGGCAATTTTCAGCTCAATTGGAAACCGGGAACTGTGTTAAATTTATGTAATTTGTACTCAACGATTCTACCCAAACAAACATAATTTGAAGCTTGTAATAAAATAACAAGTTGCATCCAGATTTCAGAAGATTGTCTTACCTATACAACATAAAAAAAAAACTCGCGTAATACGTCAAACCTGCCGTCATGTATGGTTTGCCATGTTTGGCCTTGACAGCGACGGATGAAAGACTAATTTAGTTTAGTTAAGATGGATGTGTGGTGTAACAAGGATGAATAGAGTAAGAAACTAGTATATTAGAGGAAGTTTGAAAGTTGCGCGAGTGAATGAAATACTGAGAAGCGAATGACTGTCATGGTAAATATGTACATGTTATGAGAAGAGAGGAAAGTAATGTGGTAAGAAACGTGCAAAGTATGAATGTAGAGGGATATAGAAGCAGAGGTAGGCCCAAGAAAAGATGGATAGAATGCGTGAAAGAGGATATAGTAGTTCTGCTAACAGTAGACCTTGCGCTATTTTCGTTCTTCCCCATTTTCCCCCTATTTCTCCCCCATTTTTCCCCCAATCGAAAAATGCCTTCGACAAAAGTTGCGCCTTGCAACAAAAAACACTTGTGCCAAATTTCATGAAAATCGGCTGAAAAATGCGGCCTGTAGACCGGAACTGACACACATACATACATACACACAAACAACGCCAAATCGGCCAGTCCTCGAGTTGAAACTGAGACGCTTCGCTCGCTTCGCAACAAGAAAGAGAGTGAGAGAGGAGATGACGGTTGACAGGTATATGTGGATTGGAAAAACATATTGCACCGACTCCTAATAAATGGGATAAGGGCAGGCAGATGATGACCCACTTTAATAAAGAGGGAGTCAATCGAAAAAGATACCCGATGATCAACGATTTATAAAAATAAAAAAAATCTTCTAGTGATAGCTTTACGTTTTATATGCGCATTGTCACAAACTTTTCGTGGCTGCGGTGGGTAATTTGTTGTCTGTTGGCAAACACCATTATTACAGTTATTTGTAGAATATCTGACTGAGTTAAACTCAGATTTTTCAGTCAGATGTTTATTTTTAGCTTATAATAAAAACAGAACTTAAACATAAACCTAAGTGTCTCTTTTATTTTTGAAGTCGATAAAGAATAATAACGTAAGTGCCTGAAATATTAGCTTCATATCAAATATATGGCAGAGAATAGCTCATATAAAACTGTTACCGCGTGATATTGAATAGTAAAACTTCCGGGCGTTCATATAAATGAGAATGTTAGTGGGAAAATTTTATGATGTGGCCATTGTTGAGGAAAACTTAAGCTAGATTTCCCTCGGTACTACAATTTGTAATCAGCATCATATTTTATCTAAGTTCTTACTTGATAGAACACGCGAGTTTAGTGTGCGATAGACCATGGTTTATACTTTGATTAGTGATCAGTGCGAGTTCATACATTTTCTAGTTAAGTGATTTGTTGAAACAGTAGCACTTGCTAACTTCTTGGTATAGTATATGTCTCCAGAGGGTAGCCAAAGGCATATAAAATATATCTATCATTTATTTGGAGGCAAGCATACCTACGCTAAACTGGGAACTTTTCTGTTTGCCAGCTTTGTCCATAAATTAGCAGGTGCCCCTTCAGGTGAGGTTGGCATCTATAACAATGGTACTCAGACTAAAAGAATAACATAAACGGAACGAATAGAACTAGTGAGTGAAGCCGCCAAAATGGATACTATATAGCAATGGGATACCATTTCGCTCGCCACTCCTTTGTGAGCAGCGAGTGTGTACGCACGTGCGATCACGGTTGAACAAAATATTATAAATATGCCGTATTGTGTGGTGAAAAGGTGTAAAAACACTTCAATTATTCATAGAAAGAATGCTGGATTATCGTTTCATGAGTAATTAACTATTTCTTATTAGATTTCATAACATTTTTCTAAATATTTTAGTTGCACAAACTGGGAACACTAAACCTCCGCCATGTCATACAGAGTTGCCATAATTTTTTCATCATTTCCACAAAATATTTAGCAGTATTTATGGGAATTTATAAAGTACTGAGTAAAAACAAATCAGTGTCATCAATGTTGACAACCTCGATGTTTCTAATCATCATCATCATCATTCGTGCGTTAGTCCCGAACTCCCGATCACATCTGTGTCCGGGATCTACTTACGTGGCTTGGTTATTTCGGCAATCTTGGAATTGACTGCTGTCTGACCTCCCAGCCTGTGTTCTGATCCAATATATTTATGTTACTGTGTCAGTAGTTTAATTTCAGTCTAACACTACAAAGACCTCAGTCTTAACCTAACGACTATTGATATCTACTTCATGTATAGTCAACGACAAAAGTAGCTTAACCAATAATTCTTATCTGTTGATCACTAATAGCTGTTAAACCGATCACAAAATCATAAACAAAACACGAAATATATTAACTTTGTCCTTGGGGATTCTAAAATTACTTGTACATTGCTGTGGCACATGCATTGGGATGTAAAAAAGAATAATAAATATTTTTGTGCTAATCAACTTTTGTTGTTGAGTGTACTTTGTACTTACACTGGAATGAAGCTTTGTTCATTCATCTTAAAAAGGATTATTTTAATTATGAGAAATTTTTTGAAAGCTATTAATTAAAGTGTGTTTACTCAGTGTTTATCACGTTTTTATTTATTTTAACACTTCCCATTTTAGGCACTTATCATAATAATCATTTGTGTAAATGACAAAATAATTGCAGATAACATTTACTATAACAAATATTAATTTTCCATATGTCCACTATATAGAGATTTTTAAGAGATTTTTTCATTTGCTGGCAACATTACGCACACGCCGTTAGTGGTATCGGTACACGGAAACCGGAGTCACACGCACACATTGAAAGTGTCATTTGGCTTCACGTGTTTATTCTACATGTTCCGTCTATGTTATTCTTTTAGTCTGAGCAATGGTACTACCTACTTACTTTATATGAGTGTCATACTGAATTTCGAAGTTCAAATCAGCGATTAACAGCTCTAAATCACCGAAATGCGAAGCAGGGGTGGATCCACCGTGATGGGCAGTATGGGCATGCCCACCACCTTCATTGAGAAAATTACGTCACACTTTCAGGGTATTGAGATTAACTCTGGATTTGGAAAAAGAAAAAAGTAAATCGTGCGTGATTTAAAACGCACCAAATATTACGCATAGACGTTATGTCACATTTTTGACATTGACAATATAATGACATAAGACATAGATAGTGTTTTCTCTTTTTACCAAATCTACGTCGTCGTTGGTACGAAAGTACATACGCAGGGATCTAGTTAAAACTAGGTATGCAATGCATGCTGCTAATTGCAAATGTTGAGCGGAGCAAATGTTTTTATTACATATCAGAATCAGAAGCGAACACTTAAATTAATTAATCGAATAAAAAAAAATCTATTTTCATTGTTGACGCACGTGTTTCCATGGCAACCATTTAATCATCTGGTTTTTCAGTGATTATTCCTCGATGGTGCATCCGATTTCGAAAATCCTTTTTCCGAACCCACCAGCTGCATGTCTTGCACGCGCGTGCCAATTTTGGAATTTCTAGCTAAATGTTAAAGAACTTTTTCGTCGATGTCCTCCATTTTCGGTGATTATTCCTCCGTGGTCATCTCTATTTTCATGATATCAGATATATGCAATCCCGGGTATGATGTCGACCAGCATGCCAAATTTGGTCAAAATCGGTTGAGCCGTTTCGGAGGAGTAGACGCAAAACGAGTTACACTTTTTTGTTTTTTGTCGTCTAAGACTGAGCTCCACTTCGCTCCGCTCAAAAAAAGACAAAAAGTATAAGCTCGTGTTTCGTTTCGTGTTGTTCGTGTTCGTGGGGTGTTTTCAGATTCAGTATACGTTAAGTCCATAACATTGTTTGTTCGTAGTAAATGATAAAAGTTATTTACTAAAGTTTTTCGGTTGTTGTTTTGTTATTGTAATTTAATAAATTATTAAATGATTAAATTACGAATTTAACATGCTAATACCCAATTATTATTAGTAATAATAAATAGATATTATCATTTCATATTTTATATTTGTTCATTATGTTTCATATTTTATATTTGTTATGTTTGTATTTAATATTTTATATTCTTTTGCTAAAATCGCCTCGGTTTTTTTTGAAGTAAAATGTTACATTGTGAAGTTCAAACATAAAATTACTTCTGTCATTTTTGCTACGTTGAACTGTACCTACACTCAACAAATCATGGTCTCCAGTGCGAACAGGTGGACTGCGGCCGTGTCCTTCTGCAAGGAAGTCATGCTCGCGAAGGAGGTGGTCGAGAGAGAGAGGGAGCGTACCCTTCCCGCTGAGTTCCGCAGTCACCGGTAACCTGATTCACTCACCGACGCCGGATAAAACCCGACCCCAACGATGCGGGATAAAACTCGACCAAACTCCAGCGCAGAGGCCACAAAGGTGGCCAAAGTCCACCGGGAGTCACTGGAAATTCCTGGAGTGTTCACCAGAGGACCTTGGCAACGGACGTGGGAGTTAATAAAAAAAAATCTACAAATTATATCGATCACAAGTTCATATTGCGACTCACACTTGGCCGATTTTCGACTGGCCGTGCCCACCACCTTTTTTAAGGTCTGGATCCGCCCCTGATGCGAAGTGCGTTAGTCCGAAACTACGCCATTACGATACACAACCTGTAGATAGATAAGTATCTATAGGCACATCAACAAAGTGAAGGAAATTGTTGAAATCAAAACCGATGTTGAACACACAAATGTTGCCGCCACATTTCCTCTACAAACTTATTTTGTATTCAACACACGCTTCCACAACGTATAGGTACTTACCTAACGAAAACGGTTTCGGATTCAGGGGATACAAACAATAGACTTTCAACATTAGTTAACAATTTTCTTTGAAGAAATACAATAATGTAAAAAACTCAATCATGCAAATATATAATAGGTAAATAGTTGAGGAGAAAAAATGTAAATACTATGTATAATCCAAACGACTTAAGATTACGAAATCCCGCTCGTTGTTGGGCTATCGCTAATTTGTTAAGTATTTTCACGAAAACTTCTATTTATTCGTTCAAAGTCACCTCGGTAAGCGTCAGATAGCCGCCACCGCCGCCGCACACCGCTGAATAATCAAAGAAGGAAATTGGAATGATGTAATGAAATTTCTCTTGAAGAATCATTGGAAAATTAAATAATTTCCTACCCAAACTTTTGCTTTATTATTTATCCTGTAAATTACTTAAGAAATAACGAAAGCCATTAAATTGCTTTGGTTGAAAATAAAGTTTTTTTTTAATTATTTTAAACTTGAAAAGTGTGATACTTTTAAAAAGAGAGTATCGAACGAACGTGTCTACGCGTCGTGGACGCCATCGGGATAATCTCATTGAAAGATTTGATTTTCCGCTAAATTAGATAAAAGTAATGAAATTCTCTCCCGGGAAATCGTCTAATCCGACAAGAGACATTGAAAGGATTTTATATTGGCGCTATAAAATGTTAACATACTTTTCAGGTCATCAAGTTGCATTTGTTTTATTATCTGTTTTAGATAGAATAGTAAAAAACCAGTAGGCAGTACCTACTGTAGATACTAACTAACTTTGGGATATTCAAAGCGGCAACTATCAAAAGATCGAAAAGTATTTGACCGAATTTAATTTCACCTAAAATTTTTCGACTTATCGTTTCGTTTTATTTTACTTCAAGGAAGTGACGTCAAGAAATCCGTATTGATACAGTGGCGTACTGTCCGTCCGTCCATCCTCGACTTTCCTCCCAAACGGTAAGTGCTAGAAAGATGAAATTCTGCACGAGTATGTGTATTTACTTTAATTTTTTTCTGGGATACTTACCTACTGGGATTTTTTTTTCTCGTTTCTGTGTGGGGTTTTTTTTTTATATTTGGTTCGCCAAATTGACGCCGGCCGCCTGGTGGTAAGTCGTGACGACGTCTAGCGATTGTGGGCCACTCTCACAGCACACATTACTATTGAGAGTGGCCCTCAACTTGACGACCTACTGATGTTCCTCTTCACGCTCCGCTTAAAGAACCCAGGATTATATGTGGGAGGAAACACGTGCACAGGCAGGGCGTTCCAGGCCACTATCATTCGGCAGAGAAACGAACGTTTATAACGTTCGGTTCTCGCGAACATGCTATCCACTGTGTGGGGGTGGCATCTCTGCCCGGCACGAGTCGTTCGGGATCGGAAGGAAGAGGGTGGGATCAGATTGAAGAGCTTTTCCGAACACTCGCCGTGGTAAATACGGTAGAATGCGGCCAAGGAAGCTATTGTTCGGCGCTGAACTAGCGGCTCAAGGCTTTCCGTTACCTCCGGACAATCTATAATACGGATAGCCCGTCGCTGCATAGCGTCGAGAGCGTCCAGCAGATACTTCGCGGAGCCGTCCCAGAGGTGAGAGCAGTATTCGACGCAGGGTCTAATCTGCGTCTTGTACAGCAGACACCTCTGGTCCGGTGTAAAGAATCTCTTTACCTTATTCAGTATTCCTAGTTTCCGCGAAGCTAGCCCTATACATCTTTCGATGTAGTTTTTATTATTGAGCTCGCGACGAACGTCTATGCCAAGGATATCAAGGTTGTCCTTCATTGGTAATAATGCATTCTGAAGAGAGGGTAGGGGAAGGAAAGGGGATTTCTTCACAGTAAATGCACACGCCTGTGTTTTGCGGGCATTGAACTCGACCAGGTTCTCGGTACCCCATTGAGAGATACTGTCGAGGTTACGGTCGAGATCAGCCACGAGTCGTCGTCTCTCCTCCCCAATCTCAGATCGCCCCGCCGTCGGACGAACCGAGTAACTCCCGTGCAGTGTGCTGTCATCTGCATAGCAATGAATGTTCCCGAGGGATAGCATATCATTGATATGCAGAAGAAAGAGAGTTGGTGATAGTACGGACCCCTGCGGTACCCCGGCATTCACTTGCAAGAAGCGAGAAGCCCGGCCATCGCAGAGGACCCGCACTCGGCGCTCGTTTAAAAAGCTGGCAATCCAGCTGCACAGTTGAGGAGGTAGACCATATGCCGGAAGCTTGGAAAGGAGCGAAGCATGCCAGACCCTATCGAAGGCTTTGGCGATGTCCAGGCTAATAGCCAAGGACTCGCCGTGCCTTTCCATAGCCCCACCCCAGACATGCGTTACGAATGCCAGAAGATCACCCGTTGATCGCTTTGGCCTGAAGCCGTATTGTCGATTGATTAGCGAGTGATCCTCTAGGAATTGCATGAGCTGCTTATTTATAAGGAGCTCAAGCACCTTGCAAATGACTGAGGTGACAGCTATGAGTCGATAGTTGCCTGGATCGGACCGATCTCCTTTCTTGGGGATCGGTTGTACGTTCGCCTCCTTCCAGACCTCCGGCACGAGCCCTGAAGAGTATGACAGGCGGTACAGACGCATTAATACTGGAGACAACTCAGCTGCACATTTTCGTAGCACCACCGCCGGAATGCCGTCAGGGCCACTGGCTTTCCGCGTGTCGAGTGACCGCAGCACTGCCCATACATCACATTGCCTGATAACAATATCAGGCATTGTGTGGCCACAGTTGGCGATGGCGGGGGGCTGCAGGCCACGGTCGTCGACCCGGGAATTAGCCGCAAAGAGGTCTGCGAGCATGTCCGCTTTCTCTTGGGCTTTGTGAGCCAGTGTTCCATCTGGGTAACGCAGCGGTGGCAGCGAGGGCTGACAAAAGTTAGATTGCACGGCTTTGGCCAGTTGCAGGAATCTACGGCTGCCCGTGGGATGGGAAGTGAGCTCCTGACCAAGCCGCGCGACGCGCTGGGCATCCGCTCTCTTAAAGGCCCTCTTACTCGATTTTGTGGCCCGGTTGTACGCTGCTTTGAGGTGGCCCACGTTTGGGTCGCGCACAGCCCGGGCCCTGATCCAGGCGCGATATGCCGACTGTTTTTGTCGAACAGCTTTGGCACAATCTCGCCCGAACCAGGGACGGGCTCTGCGGATACTGGCGACATCAGTGAAAGGGATGTAATAATCCATCCCTAAACTGATCTCGCCAGCAATAGCAGAAGCACTATCCGAAGGAGCCTTTCCTACAAACAGCGCTGGCTCCAGGGGACGGACGCATAATAATCGCGTAGACCGTCCCAATCCGCTGACGAGTAGTGCCATAGTAGTCGTGACGTTTGTACAGGACGTGCAGGAGGTGGCACCTTCATGCCAGCGTGAACAACACAGTGGTCGGAACTACCCAGTGGGGCTCCTACTGAAACACTGTACTGGGCTGGGCGACTCGTCAGCAGTAGATCCAGCAGAGCGGGCGCGTGATCTGACCTGTCTGGTATCCGGGTGATCCCGCATACCATCTGGGTCAGACCGTGGGAGAGAGCGAACGCATGGGCGGCTCTACCCGCATGATCAGTCTTGAGGGACCCCAGCCATTCAATGTGATGGCCATTGAAGTCCCCCAGAAATACTAGGTCAGCGTTCGGGAACCGCACCTGCGCTTCATCAGCCGTCTCGCTGAGGTACTGGAAGAGCTTTGTTGTCTCAGAACACCCTGTGTGGGATCGGTAGACGGAATTGGAGGGGTTCTCTAGGTAGCGCAACCGGCGGCAGCAAACATCCGCCCTAACGAACACGCACACCGCGGCTTTGTCTCGAAATTGTTCCTCGATGACATAGCCGGGGTAACACAGGTAAGACGTGTCGTCAGGGCGGCGTATTTGTGTTTCCGTGAGGAACATCACAGCGGGCCCTGCCGTCTCAAGGTGGTGGTGGACGGCATCGAGGTTCGCATGGAGTCCACGGACGTTAGTGAACTCCACCTCGAAATGTGAAATTGTGGGGTTTTCTAGGGCCGCTGTGTAACGTTTATTTCTTTTTTGTTGCACTGCCATTGTAGATTTTGAAGAAGAAGAAGCGTGAAGACAGGGCGACATTTGGTGCAGCAGTAAGTGACAAAGCGCAGGGGCTAGCTTTGTCTAGAACCGTGTGGTTAGGTCGGAGCCGACTCGCCGGGAGGAAGGGCTCCCAAACCCCCCTGATGCAAGGCCGCCGCTACCCCACACCGGTTACCACCCGGAGCGGCGATCCCACATCAGGATTACGCGCAACATGTGGGGCAGCCTCCTGGGGTGGTTGGCCCCAGGCGGGCCCCATGACTATGTTGCGGGCGGCCGCGTTAACGCCGTTGCTAAGGGTCTCCCTGGCCGGCGAATCGACCCACACCACCCACACTAGACTCCGTTTCGCCCCCACTGGTCCCATGCCTGCTGCACCATACATCGCCCCGGGCCCGGCGGTGCAGCTGCTGAACCCCTAACGCAACCCAGCCTGGGCTGGGTTACTTGGGGGGCTTTAGCACAGCTGCACGGTGGTACCCCCCCGGACCAACACTGTTGTACCACCTGGTACCCACGTAGGGGCCGAAGCCACTCCATAGGTACCGTAAATTAACGAGCCTCGGGGTATCATTACATAGGTCATCATTCACCGAGCCTTTTTCCCAAGTTTAGGAATTAAAGCCTATATTGGGTAACTACTCCCGTAGTTACCCATTATAGGTTATACCCCTATATTACGCCCTTTGCGGGTTTTTTCCTTACTCCAACGTTTCATTTGGTCGAAAAACTTTTTTACCAAAACTACAATTTACCGACATTATATTTGTTCGAAGATTTACGTTGCGAGAA
Organism: Nudaria mundana; assembly: GCA_963556515.1. NCBI lineage: Eukaryota > Metazoa > Arthropoda > Insecta > Lepidoptera > Erebidae > Nudaria > Nudaria mundana. The sequence goes on along the minus strand of OY748295.1, from coordinate 12,349,335 downwards.
TAGGTATTTAAAATACGTCAATAAATTTGACTAAATCTTACCATAATGTTCGAACTTAGTTAGAACCAACTAAATCCTCCACGTCATTGTCGACTGGGAAGGTTCCCAGAATGCTGGCTGTGTTGCCACGTTGGATGGCGATACTTATTCTTTGGGCCAGAAAATAGCCAGCCTTTATAGAGACATTGCTAAACGCCTAATCGATGCTTCCCTTTAAATATATTAATATTAAGTAGATTTATCAAACTTTGTGCGAATACGTAAATTGTTTAAAACTATTTGACACGCATATTACGAAATGACAAATCCATTCTAAAGCTTTATCTAAATAATCACTAACTAAACCACTCCGTCTTGATAATCCATTTGAGAACAATTTCGACACAACACTAGTTCTGACAAACTTTAACATTTCATTAGGACTGAGCAATAGCTCATAAGTTGAGTGTTTCGCTGTTCAAGCGGGATATCGCCCTCGCTCAAACTCCCGGCGCGGGGCCCACTCCCGCGAGGGTATATTCCGTGCCTCTTATTCAATTTGTGCGCGAATCAGTTTCGCCAACACGATTATCTTTCACGTCGAGATTTATATGCTCACATGAGAGCTTTTTCCGAGGTTTACTTGAAGAATGCTACAAGATATTTAAGTGTAAAATTCTTTTTGATAAACTCTGCATAGAATCTAGACCATTTTCTTGAAGTTGGTAGGTTAAGTTAAGCTATTAGAAATACTTATAAGATGTGTATGTTATTTTGTTAAGTTTTTACACTAGTACTGTTATGACTTTTCACTAATACCTAATTGATATCTACGAGACTTAACGGTTATAAAAAGAAAGTTACAATGCTCTATGTTCTTTCAAATAGCGTACAACGTACGTCAAATTGTGATAAACGAAGATCAGTTTACAACAAATACCACACACTCTGTTATATTTAGTTTTTAGAAAGATTATTTTTCCGACTTTTTATTGACTGCCTTTATAGTTCGACGAAATAACTTCTATATTTCTATAAAGGAAAAGAATCGTGTACAGAACTTAAAGCAAATGGCTTTTTGCCGCAGTAAACAAATTCCCAATAATTATATACGTGTTCTCAGATGCGCTCTGAGAATAAAAATATCTAGTCTCCCTGTGGAGACCAATGTTCCCGTACACCCGTACATTCCTTTAATTCGAAGCATTTATTTATTGGACTAAGCTCATGAAGGTTATTGTTATTATTAAAGAATAACTTGGCGAATTCTTTTGCTGCTCTGAGAATACGTTTACTTTGTACAAATTTATGTTGGGACTTAGCTGTTTTTAAGTAACTGCAAAAGTATTTTGACCCTTTGAGTTATAACAACCCCTGTAAAATATATAAGAGAAGTATTATTATAATGTATTGTTTAAATAGTATTTGGAAAGGACGGTATGTCGTTGCTACCGTGGAAGATGGGAAGGCAATTGGTGTGGGACGCTACATGCGTTGACACCTTAGCACCTTCACACCTAAGCACATCCGGATGTGACGGCGCTGCTGCTGCATTGGCTGAAGGCCTCAAACGGCGTAAATATGCTAACCTAGCAGATGATTACATCTTTGAGCCGTTTGGGGTTGAGACACTAGGGTCATGGGGCCCGAGTGCTCGCCGCCTTTATAGAGACATTGCTAAACGTTTAATCGATGCTTCTCAGGACCAGAAGGCTGGCTATTTCCTGGCCCAAAGAATAAGTATCGCCATCCAACGTGGCAACACAGCCAGCATTCTGGGAACCTTCCTTTTTGTAATGTAAATATTTTTAGTATATAATTATTTATAATGTAATTCTTATTGTAAATAAATAATATTTGTATTTAAACATTATTCCACTCAAAACTTTTTAAGTGCGAATTCATCTAGTGAATAGGACAGTGGACAAAGATCGTGGTCATTATTTCCGCAATTCAGAAAATAGTCCTCTACAATTTCCATCACCGGTATTTCTTTGTTACCCTACACCACTGGTGTTGAATGTCGTTGACTTTTATTGTTAGATGGCACTTCGAGTATCTTTGAAATGTGAGAGATATTATTTACTACCGTTGGATTTACATAGAGCTGAACAAAGTCATTTAAAAGTTTCGTATAATAATTCTGAAAGCGCTTGCGAAGGTATGCTTGTATCATAATCTTCTTGCAAAGTTAGTACTTACACTATAATACCCTATGTTTTAGTTATTACTTATTACCTTACTACATTAAAGATTGCAATACGTGAACTATTTGTTTAGGCTTTAAATAATCGTTAAAACACCAAGTAATCGAATAAGTATTTTGTGTACACAATTGGTAATTTAGTAAGCTTAGTAGGTTCTAAGCTTACTGAACCGTATCGTTGGTAGGTACCAACGATACGGTTTAAAAAGAAAGTACAAAGCGGGTCTAATCTACGGACGCCATAAACCACTTCCGAAAATTAATTTTCTACGAAATAATACAAAAACAGCCGGTGACTTTAGAACCTCCTTCTTTTTCTTGAAGTCGTCGAAAATTTGTTTTGACTACTTTCAATGGAAATATAAACAATACTGTTTACAAAACATCAACGGCTGAAGTGTCAAATGAGAAAATTTTACATTTCGTATACTTATTTAGAAGGTATTCGAAATTCAATTAACATTTTTAATGGATATCAGTTCAAAATTGGTTTCTCGTGAGTTTAATCGCCTTGTCTTCATGTATATTTATTAGACCCTTGAAAGGATACAGCCAATAATTATGCTGAGCCCCAATTTGCATAACTAATTCAATACCAAATGAGAATATAGTGGAATGTTTAAATAGTGTGTTACAACACTGTTTGGTGGTACATAACAAACTTATTGTTATTTACCATCACGTTAGTAAGTTACTTTGTTACAAAATCCATTTGCAAACTAGCTTAGATTCTGTTACTGGATAGAAATTCTTATTGATACAAGTAACAAAATGTAAAATGTAAAAATCCCACAACGGTAAATAAGTTTTACATTTTGAATAAACACACTTTGTTTTGACTACTTTCAATGGAAATATAAACAATACTGTTTACAAAACATCAACGGCTGAAGTGTCAAATGAGAAAATTTTACATTTCGTATACTTATTTAGAAGGTATTCGAAATTCAATTAACATTTTTAATGGATATCAGTTCAAAATTGGTTTCTCGTGAGTTTAATCGCCTTGTCTTCATGTATATTTATTAGACCCTTGAAAGGATACAGCCAATAATTATGCTGAGCCCCAATTTGCATAACTAATTCAATACCAAATGAGAATATAGTGGAATGTTTAAATAGTGTGTTACAACACTGTTTGGTGGTACATAACAAACTTATTGTTATTTACCATCACGTTAGTAAGTTACTTTGTTACAAAATCCATTTGCAAACTGGCTTAGATTCTGTTACTGGATAGAAATTCTTATTGATACAAGTAACAAAATGTAAAATGTAAAAATCCCACAACGGTAAATAAGTTTTACATTTTGAATAAACACACTTGTACATTCCACAATTTTCATTAAATCCATCTAATTGTTGAATGTACAAGTGAATTTGCTCAAAATGTATAATTTTAAGTTCCACCAAGTGCTAACAATCGAAAGCATAAATAATAGTTAAATAGGTAAATAAAAAAGGATAGAAAAAGTTGTCACCGTAACACCTATCTAAGGACATGCACCAATCAAACTCGAACCCATAACTGAAAACTGATTTAAATCAGACCAGTAGTTTGGAAAAAAGGGGCAACATGGATTTGCACAAACCAATGCATATACCTACCATATCCGATGCCTCGTGGGTAGTAAATAAAATTATAAGTAGGTCACACCTCACAAATTACACCTCGCAAATTTAAAGAATTAAACTTAGATTTGGAACAGATATCAAACATAAACATTCTTCGGTACCTTATCTGCTTTCGAGTTTCGATTAACACAGGATTATTTCCCAGTATTGTAATACGTTTCTGAATTTAAATTTAGAATAGTCACGTACCTATAACATTGTTATAAACCATTGATGATGAGGGGTGTATTCAACAACATTTATCTCCGCGGGTTTCCTTGCGTTACCATTATTGTGACATTGACAAGTGCTTCCGTGACCATCCGACGTTTCATCTAACAATGGGTACCTACCCATCTCCGTTCCACTATCGCACTTTCTAGTTGATTTGTAAGGAGTACATGTTCTAGTTTATTATATTGTGTGTTGTTGGGACCACGGACCTATATCTCTATGGTTGGGACTGTATTGTTAATTCCTGTAAATATAACGCGCCTCTTACATAACTCTTAATTTTGATTATCTAAAATATTTCAAAATTTATAAATCACAGTAACTAATCTCAGGCTTGACTTAAGCACAGGGGGAATGTTTTACCGACTAAGTTACCAAGATCTTTAGTATTTTCTATCAGAATGGTAGGTAGTAATTTTGGTTGGTCATTTTGTTAAAAGCTACATATTTTTAGTTTCCAACACTTCCGACGCAAGTTATTTTTATATGTTTTGTAGCAACTGTACAACTTTTGAAGAGACGTTTTCCAAAAAAAAAATTTACACTCACGTACAATGATGTGTAAATATGCACTGTCACCAGTTGTGTGTATACTTACGACTGTAAATTTAAAGTTCGTAAAATCTTAAACCGCTTTTAATTTTGCCCCAAAAAAATTTAATTGTTGTAGGAACGTAAATCTAGGTTTTGACGGAAAGTAACTAACTATAACACAACAGTATTGTTACTACAAATTAGGTATCAAGTTTGGAAAGAAAAAGTTTTCTCATCAAACGAAAGTTTAAAATTATTTGTTACTCTTAGTGAACTACAATTTAAATTGAAACCCGAAGTGGTACGACGCGACGTGTACTTGGCTTCCTACTCTTGGTGTGAAGTTAACTTTGGGTGTTACACCAGCAGAATACTGTGGCATGTTTTATGATATTGAATAGTAGGTTAACGTAATTTTTTACTTTTAATTTGATTTGATCGGTTCTGATTTGGAGTAGATATGATTTATTATATTACGATATTTAATGATCAATTTGACCAAGATGCCCAGGACTGTTATTGGCTGTGCCATAGCAGCTTTTTTTTTTTTAATCCGCGACCCAAGGCCGCGTCCGCACTTATCCATTGTCCATTGCCGAGCGCCTCCGGTAGACACAGAGAATTCCCAGTGGCGTCCGGCGAACCTTGGCCACCAGTGTGGCCACTGCGTGGTGGTGGGGTGTTACCCCGCATCTTTGAGGTCGGGTTTTATCCCGCGTCGGTGAGAGAAGGCGTGCGTGGGGTGAAGCCCCACAGCCCGCAGCCCTTCTATCCTGCTTCTGTAACGACGGTGGGTTGCTAATCCATCGTCCTCCGGCCCCGATCATGGAGGTCGACAGTCCTGGGCGTAGTCACGTCTGCGGCGCCCTCGCCGCAGACTTCGGAGCTCAGCGGGGAGGATACGCTCCCTCACCCTACCGTCCGCCTCCTTCACGAGCATAACCTGCTCGCAGAAGGCCGCGTTCCACTGGCTCTCGCTAGAGACCATGGCTCGTAGCATTGTCTCCAGCGAGAGAGTATCCACGCCCAGGCCCACAACGAGGTCCCGGCGCTGACTTGTCCACGCTGAGCATTCTACCAACGTGTGGAATGCCGTGTCTTCGCCGGAAGCCTCGCAGTGTTGACACGCGGGTGTGACCTCACGATGCATGCGAAACAGATACTCACCGAAGTTTCCGTGCCCGGTGATGATCGGTGTCGCACGGTACGTGAGACCACCGTGCTTCCTCTGCAGCCAGTCCTCCATGATCGGTCTCACCGCCGCGATGGTGGTGGTTCCCCACTTAGGTCGCTCAAGTCGCACCTTCCATGTCTCCATGAGATCCTGGCGGAGTTGGGACCGCTGGGCCTCGATTTCTCGAGACGCAGGCCTTTGGTCCGGCTCCAGTGCCTCCTTGTGCCATTGAAACAATGACGCAAGGGCTTTCGCTTCCAGGTCCACTGGAGGGGTCGCGGCTAGGAGACATGCAGCCTCTAGAGAGATCGTGCAGTACACTCTTATTGTCCTGACGGCCAAGGTCCTCAAAGATCTGTGCAATATAGCAGCGTTGTTGGCCGTCAGTCTCGCCGCCCATACGGGAGCCCCGTATACGGCCATACTCCGCACGATCCCCAGGTATGCCATAGCAGCTGGCACGTAAGATTTTGTTGCCTTTCATCAACATTGCATCGCAAGGGTTTAATTTTTTTTCAAAATTACAATATAAGTAGCTGCTACTTTTTATTAAAGTCATCGGCCATTTTGGACATAAACCATTATAAATGTGCCCGGTGACGGCCATAGGCTTACTCCCTATTACGTGGGTCTAAAAATACTGGCAAATTGTGGATGTGTAATGCATCTCTGCCTACCCCTTCGGGGATATAAGCGTGATATGTGTGTGTGTGTGTTTGACTCCAAAGAAGAAAAAATAAATCTGACCAAGAATTTGACTCCTAGATTCTGTTAATGTAGAGATATTTATGTTATACTTAAATAAAAAACAAAATAGGCTTTTCTTAGTTATATATTGTATATATATCCTATATTGTCTTCCTACATAAGAACTTTTTTTATTCATGGACATTTCAACAAACTACCAAATGTGCTACTCATTTAATCATGGTAAGTGGCCTGACTTGTCTGTCAATAACGTTCTATAGCAACATTTTGTTCGTACTTACATCAATGAAAAGGGACAAAAGTCACAAAATGTATGAGTTAGCTATTTACTTTTCAAACTTCCAGGTCAAACAAAGCACTTCTCATTACAAAAGTTCCATTCAATACCTTTCGAACATTACAAAGAGTTCCGATTGAGCCAACACTGGCAGCCACATGTTGGCTCTGAGGAACCAATTAAAGTTTTCATCAGAGTTCGGATAATTTCCAAGAGTTTGACAGAGTCAGCCATCTAATCGGCAGGTAAGTTTGTCGAACCACTTGCAGGCCAAACCTGTTCTTGAATATCGACAGTTTTAAATTGAACCTAACTGTCGAACTTATTTCAAAATAATTTGTTACTTAAAGACTGTATTTTAGTTTACTTTAATTAAATTATAGGTAAAATAGTTCTTGGAGTAAATTGAGAAAAAACATACTAAGATAATCTACTTCCTACTGCCTTTACTGCTTGGAAGAATTAGGAAAAAAACAAGAATATAAAATATATTTGTGTTTTACTTCAATTGATTAAAACTTATAAAACGTAATTCGTAATAACGAATTTTGTCCAGTTAGGATTTAAACAACAAAATATATATATACCTAAGAAGAGGAATGTTGTTACAAACTCAAACGAACCAAACTTATTGTTTTCAAATGCAATAATAATATCTAACACTTTATGTTTTTCTTCTCTTCGCGGTAACTCATCATTTTCTACAAAAAATAATCTTTAAATGTTTCTTCCACAAGATTGAACTCATTACTATAACTTGTCATTAACATTTTATAATTTCGAAATAAAGCGGTAACGTAGAGTTATGAGCACCATTAACTCAAGCTAAACATATCAGTAGAACTATTCTCGCGGTTTGTACAGGTACGGGCTAAATATTGCAGCTATTAATCAGATTTTAGGGAACAGGAGCTATGACCAAGAAGAACGGCACACCAAACAATAATACCGTGAGGGCACACCGAAGTTGCAACTGCTTCAAAATTTTGTTAAACGTATTTATGCTGGAGGTTATTGTACCTAAGTAAACCATTTACAAATATTTATAAATCTACCTTCCGCAAATCTGTACTAAACTTGTTTGTGTTATACAGGAGATTAGCCGCATCAAACAAACAAATAGACCTACGGACAGACAGAACGATTTTGAAAATTGTATTCTAATGTAAACGTATAAACTTTCATTGTAATAATGATATGCATTTTGCAAAAACTTGATAGTTTGAAATTAAAACACTACACTTCAATTTTATTTATTTGTAATGATAAGCTCCTGTATGTTTATTTTACATTATGTGGCAGTAAAATAATAATAACAATAGCTTAATTAACAACGTGAACGTAATTGTTTGATAAATTAAATAACAAAGTGAATGTCTTGAAAGAACTACGAGTATCTATTAAAATAATTCAAGTACCTATAATGAGTCGTGAGATCTGAACCAATTTTTGAACATAATTGCAATCTAACAGTCCATTGATCATAGATAATTACTGTATGATAATGTGTAGTGATTGAACTAAAACAAATTGTTGATCTGTCAATGACTATGTAAGTCATTCTATGTAATTGACCGAGCGAGCGAAGCGTCTACACTGGTCGATTTAGTATTAATATATAGAAGCGTCTTCATTTTCTACACTTTGTCTACACTGGACTATTTTGATATCGTCTGTCTCTATGTGTGTGCCGGGCTAGCTACGGATCACATCTTGATCAGCATACTCGTCCAGGAAAACAATGTACCCCCCGATTTGCAAAATATAATAAAGCCGTCAAATATTAAATGTAAACTAAAGTCTCACTTTCTTAATAATATGGAGATAGAATGAGGGTATACTGGGAAATGTGTGCAACCAGTTTATTCATACGTAATAAGCTTTTGTTACATGTACCTATGTATCTATTGCTTTTTATTTTTTTCTGTGCACTTAGCTTGATTGGTATAATGTTGTAGACTACTTAATGATTAAACGAACTTACCTTAAGTGATGTTCTATCATAATTATACGAAGGCTTCGTCTGAAGAGATTAGAATACTTGTAGTAGCACGTACCGTGTAGCCATTCATACACTATAGTTGAGAAATGCAAAAAAATAAATAAATATTTTAAATAAAAGAACATTTTCCCAGATTTATTCATGTACAGCGATCCCCATACTATGGCAACACTGTGCGCGCCATTTTTCATTTAGTTCAGAGTAAATATTTTACTATTTTTTGTTTAGCAAATTTTACTTGGGTTTGGGTAGGGGGGGAGCTAATCTCTTCAGACGAAGCCTTCGTATAATTATGATAGAACATCACTTAAGGTAAGTTCGTTTAATCATTAATTATACTTTGCTTCGTCTTCGAGATTAGAATACTTGTAGATCTTTAGAGTTACAAAATTTCTAAATAAAAAAAAAATAATAATAATAATAACTTTCAAATTCATATTTTAGTATAATTGTAATAATTAGGATTGTATAATGAAATAATTTACAAAATAATAACAAAAAAATAAATAAATTATTCTTGATTTCATTATTTACCAACAAAAATAAATAAATATAACTTTATATTTATTTTATAAGAGTACATAACACAAATAGATAAACAACAATGATGTTTTATGATTTTTTCTCAGATCATTATTTTTCAATCATTTGAATTTAATATTGACATTGCAAAATTGTTTCTTTCCTCGACAATAATAGGTCTTTGATAGAATCTGGCAAACACACTGGATGAATCTGACCATCCAGCGGTTTTACGTATAAGATCTAGGCTCACACCATTTTTATGAGCAGTGGATGTTGAAGCATGCCTGGTTGAATGAGCAGAAAAAATATTTGTATCAATACCACTTTGACGCAATATTTCTTTTATCCAGCGACTAATAGACTGCGAGCAAACTGGTTTATATGGACTTTTATAACTAATGAGTAGTTGATCAGAAGTTCTTATAGAATCAGTTCTACTTTTATAATCTAGTAATGCATTTACTGGGCATATTTGAGGTTTTTCTTTAAAAAAAGGTAATATTAATGTGGGTTGCTTTGAGTGAGCTCGTGAGGTCTTAATTAATTCAGGTATCTTAATAATAATTCTATCATCCGGACATACTTCAATATTTTGAACTTTGATTTTGCTTAAAGTTTGCACTCTGTGTGCTGTAACAAGTGCCAATAAAGTCACAACTTTTTTACATAATTTATCCAAACTGATTTCATCATGTGGGTACCAGTCTTCCAAAAAATTTAGAACAGTCGCTGGATTCCAAGTTATATCATATTTTGGAATAGGTGGGCGTAGCCTATAAAAACCCTTGAATAGTCTAGTTACCCTATCGTCTGTACCTATTTTAGTATTAACAATTAACGAAAGTGCAGACCTATATGTGTTTAACGTACTATATTGGGCACCACCCTGATAACAATCAGTCAAAAAAGAAATCACTTGGGGAATTGACGCTTCATATGGTGCAATATTATGGAATTTGCAAAAATTAAACCACTTTTTAAATGCCACACCATACTGCTTGACTGACTTTTCCGAGAGGGAAGCGCACATAATATCTAAAGCACTTGTTGGGATGCTCCTCCGTGAAAGTGCCGTGCAGATAATTTTGCGGCTATCAAGGTGACTTTGTGTTGAAGTTGTCTGTTAGGGACAGATAATAAGACATCTGTATTTATTCCGAGTATTATCATATCACTACATAAGCTTTTTAAGATGGGAAACCATGGCTGGGTAGGCCAATGAGGAACAACCACTATGCCTTCAGCATTTTCCGATATGATTTTTCGAAGCATTTTTAAAATAACCGATATTGGCGGGAATGCATAAAAATTTAATTTAGTCCAGTTTAAAGTGAAAGAATTGATGGCTATAGCACCGGGATCTCGATGCCAAGAGACATATTTATCGCATTTTTTATTTAATCTTGTAGCAAATAAATCAATATCCAGTTTTCCGAAGTGTACAACTATTTTGCTGAAGGCATGGTCAGTTAGCTCCCATTCGATATCAGGGTGTGATCGTCGCGATTCCAGATCTGCCACTTCGTTATCTTGGGAGCTAATATATGATGCGAAAACATATATGTTTCTGTCTTCACACCATTTCCATGTACTCCTTGTAATATCTGTTAAATGTGGGAAACGTACGCCACCCATTTTGTTTATATACGAAATGGCAGTTGTGTTATCAATACGAAGGAGTATTTGACAATCTCGTACGTCTTTTGCAAACACCATCAAGCCAAAGTATGCCGCTAATATCTCTAAATAATTGATATGTAAAGTTTTTTCATGTTTGCTCCATTTTCCATTAGCCCTATCCTTACCACATGCTGCCCCCCACCCTGTTTTGCTGGCATCAGAAAAAATTTCCATACAATAGTTATCGTCTCTTATTGGATTAACGGAACTATTTATGTGGGTCTGCCACCACTTTAAATCGTCATTAAGAAACTCGGGTATAGACATATAACTGTCGTAATCTTCTGTTTTTAATAACGCAAGATATTTACATCGTTTAATGTTCTTAGTATATAGCCAACCGTATTGGATGGCGGGGCAGGATGAGGCGAGTAGGCCAGCTAAGCGAGCGATTCGACGAATTGAGCATCGTTTTAATTTTAAGAACTTTGTTACTTCTGTTTTAATTAAAGTCCTTTTTTCTCGAGTCAGAGTAATATGGTAATTTTTTGTGTCAACAATAAATCCTAGATACTTACAAACATTACTTGGTATTAAGACACTTTTGTCATAGTTTATAAGAAAACCCAAAGATTCTAACATAATTATTGTCTTATGTTCTAAGTGTTTATATGAGTCAGCAATCAAACAAAAATCATCTAAATAAATTGAGGATATGTATCCTAAAGACCTGAGTAAACATACGACTGGTTTCATTAACTTTGTGAACACTAGTGGGGCGGTGTTTAATCCAAACGGGAGAACATTAAATTCAAACAGTTTGTTGTTGAATATGAAACGAAGATATTTCTTAAAATTATTTTTTATACGTAATAAAAAATAAGCATCCTTTAGATCAATTGTACACAAAAAGGAACCTCTTGATATTAATTTTAATGTCGTCCTTAAATCCTCCATTTTAAAATGTTTTGTTGATATGAATTTATTTAGTGATTTAAGAGATAAAATAAAGCGATTTTTTCCGTTTGGCTTTGGGACTAAGAAAATACTTGAGATGTATTGCTCATCACATGGCGTACATTCAGTGATTGCACCCGATTCCAATAATTCATCAATAGCAGTTTGCATGTCATTAAATTCATCTAAGGAATAGATTTTGGAGGATGGTATAAAATCCTGTTTTGGAGTGGAATGAAAAGGTATAGTGTACCCTTCTGTAACCCACGATAATATTAGATTATCGTTGGTAATTAAACGCCACCTATTATGAAACGAAGCTAACCGGCCAGCTGTGGCGGTCTCATAGCGTACCTCATCTATCGGCGGGTCTGCGTGCGCGCGCACGAGCGCTGCGGCTGCCTTGGTGGCGGTGGGGGACGATATCCTGTAGCCTGTGGGGCTGGTGGCGGCAGAGTCGCGGGGGCTTGGTATCGGCGTGGCTGAGTCATCGCAGGCATCAGTCTTCTCCCCGCTCCCGCCTGCCTCGCTTGTGGAAACGGAGGTCTCACATTTAAAGACCGAGGTTGATTGACTCCAGGTTTAGGATGTGCTATCGTTTTTATTTCAGCTCCCCATTTATTAATGGCTTTCGCTGCCTTTAGTGTGTCAGCTAACTTCTCACCAAATAAATGACTGTCAATCTCTGTTGTAAATAATTGGTATTTTATGTCTTTTTTAATTGTAGATGTCACAAAACTTCGGCGAGACATAGACTCCTGATATTGAGAATCGCACAAAAGTCTAGAGGCGTCAATAAGGTACTTGATTACGTCAGTGTCCTTGTTTTGACTAGCAAATATCTTTGTCAAAGCCTGCCCGATGCAGGATAAAGCTACTGCTTTTTGATTTTGTTTGGTCTCAATAACTGCATCCTTTTTTACTAGCGTTTCTGATAACGCGGCTTTTATCTCCGGGTTCAGCTTAGGGGCCCCAAGTTTCTGGCAGTTTTCGGGTACGAAATATTTGCCTAAAAGGTCCTTCTTAACCTCCCTGGGCAGTCCAGATGTTACAATGTGCTCCCATCGGACAGCCAGATCTGATTGTATTGGCGAGCTGTACGACCTATTTTTTGTAGGATTTTCGCCTAGCAGTTCGCGTATGCTTTCGTCTAAAGTAACGGAGCACGCTTCAGAAGTCGAGGGTAGAACTGGGTCGAGTTCTAAGTTTTGTGGTTCTAAGTCCACAGTTTGTGGAGTACAATCTTGATTTTGATGTTCAGGTGTGGATAATCCAACTGTATTATCCTCATGGATGTCGACACTAACATCGATTAAGTCTACAGACTCCCCCATTTGATTGTCTAAAATAGACAGAGAGAAAAAAAATATGTAATGTAGGTAGATACCTAAAAAATTTTAGGTCATATAATTATTGAATTGTAGGTAACAGGCCTAAAAACCTGTACTCATTCAATTATAGTATGGTAATATATTACCGTGATTACAGTGAGGTAAGCATCCTTAATAGATGAACTCAGCACTGATTTTATAGGTAGGAATAATAAAGTAATACAAGGCGATAGTCCCACTAAACTATCCTCATGTATTTTGTTAAATAATGAAGGTAGCACTCTCAATAGAAGTGCACTCAACATAATGTTTATATAAACATAAAGTATCTACCAGTTAAATCATAATTAAAAGCTATAATACTGAAGTAAGTACCTTTTTGTAACGACAACAGTGTATCGGAATCGTTTGTAGACGAACTCGATGATCTTTTTTGACTTCGTTTTTTCACCTGTTTTTCCAATTTGCGTAACTTCCTAAGTATGTGATCATCACAATCCCTGTCCCTATGCTTACGTTTAGGCATTTTTATAATGGGATAATAACAATATGTAAAGTGAGGTGTTGAACGGCCGAACACTAGAACGCGAATGGAAAATGGCGCGCACAGTGTTGCCATAGTATGGGGATCGCTGTACATGAATAAATCTGGGAAAATGTTCTTTTATTTAAAATATTTATTTATTTTTTTGCATTTCTCAACTATAGTGTATGAATGGCTACACGGTACGTGCTACTACAAGTATTCTAATCTCGAAGACGAAGCAAAGTATAATGTAGCATTTAGTGCCTTAGTGGTTTATTAATGCAATTTATAACCTATAAACTATAAACTACTTATCCTGTATTTTAAGATAAATAAAAATAATTTTTCAGTTCTTTAGTTTTCAGACGTCCTCCAGTCAGATGTCAAGAACACATTAAAACCAGAGAACTGGTTTAAAAGAAAACTCTATCATACGGCCTCTTATCGTCAGTAACTTTGTTGGTGTTACTGACTTTTAGATGTTTGTCATAGCTTTGTCTGTCTTTTTACACGTGGGAGGTAGTGTTAGTGGTTCAATTTTTTATCTCTAAATACTGAATGGATTCAGGCGTCACCTGGCGAAAGTCCATGATAAAAACAATGGAAAAATGATGATAAAATTTAAAAATTGCAATAATTTCGCTAAATAGAAGACATGTTAAACGTTAGCGAAATCATTGCAATTTTTAAATTTTAACATCATTTTTCCATTGTTTTTATCTCTATATTTGTGTACGGCGTGAATATATAATTTTATGGGTGCAAAGGGGTTCTTCTTACATCTATCAGGCCCCAGCGACCTCACCTGCTAGTGGCGCACCTGCTGATTAACGGACGAGGTTCGTATATTACGGTACCCATGTGGTGGCTTCGGCCCCTACGTGGATACCAGGTGGAACAAAAGTGTTGGTCCGGGGGGATACCACCGTGCAGCTGTGCTAAAGCCCTCCAAGTAACCCAGCCCAGGCTGGGTTGCGTTAGGGGTTCAGCAGCTGCACTGCCGGGCCCGGGGCGATGTATGGTGCGGCAGGCAGGGGTCCAGTGGGGTCGAAGCGGAGTCTAGTGTGGGTGGTGTGGGTCGATTCGCCGGCCAGGGAGACCCTTAGCAACGGCGTTGCCGCGGCCGCCCGCAACATAGTCATGGGGCCCGTCTGGGACCAACCACCCCAGTAGGCTGCCCCACATGTTGCGCATAATCCTGTTGTGGGGTCGCCGCTCCGGGTGGTAACCGGTGTGGGGTAGCGGCGGCCTTGCATTACGGGGGTTTGGGAGCCCTTCCGTCCGGCGGGTCGGCTCCGACCTAACCACACGGTTCTAGACGAAGCTAGCCTCTGCACTTTGTCACTTACTGCCGCACCAAATATCGCCCTGTCTTCACGCTTCCCCATATATCACCATGACAGTGCAACAAGCTAATAGACGGTACACAGCGGCCCCTAGAAACCCCACAAAGTTGACTTCGTTTGAGGTGGAGTTCGCGAATATCCGCGGACTCCATGCGAACCTCGATACTGTCCACCATCACCTGGAGACGGCACGGCCTTCTGTGATGCTCCTAACGGAGATACAGATACGCCGCCCTGACGACACGTCTTACCTCTGTTACCCGGGCTATATCATTAAGGAACAATTCCGCGATAAAGCCGGGGTGTGCGTGTTCGTTAGGTCGGATGTTTGCTGCCGCCGGTTGCGCTGTCTGGAGAACCCCTCCTACTCCGTCCTTTGGCTGCACGTGGATCATGGCTCCATGAGCCAGATCTACGTGTGCGTCTACCGCTCCCACACAGGGGACACTGGGACAACAAGGCTTTTCGAATACCTCAGCGGGATGGCTGACAACGCGCAGGTGCGGTTACCGAATGCTGACCTGGTTTTCCTGGGGGACTTTAACGGTCATCACGTTGAGTGGCTGGGGTCCCTTAGGACAGATCATGCTGGACGAACCGCCCATGCATTCGCTCTCTCCCACGGGCTGAACCAGATGACCAGATCACCCGGATACCTGACAGGTCAGCCACACGCCCGCCTTGCTGGATCTATTGCTGATGAGTCGCCCAGCCCAGTACAGTGTGTTGGTACGCGCCCCACTGGGTACTTCCGACCACTGTGTGGTGCATGCCAGCTTGAAAGTGCCACCTCCTGCTCGTGCTGAGCAAAGCTGTAGGGAAGGCGCCTTCGGATAGCGCTGCTGCCGTTGCTGGCGAGATCAGTCTAGGGATAGAATATTATATCCCATACACTGATGTCGCCAGCATCCGCAAAGGGCGCCCCTGGTTCGGGCGTGAATGTGCCGAAGCTGTCCAGAAAAAACAGTCAGCATATCGCGCCCTGGGTCAGGGCTCGGGTGGCACGTGACCCGAACGTGTGCCGCCTCAAAGCAGCGTACAATAGGGCCACTAGGTTCAGCAAGAGGGCCTTCAAGAGAGCGGATGCCCAGCGCGTCGCGCGGCTTGGTCAGGAGCTCACATCCCATCCCACGGGCAGCCGTGGATACTGGTAACTGGCCAAAGCCGTGCAGTCCAATTTTTGCCAACCCTCGCTGCCACCACTGCGTCATCATGATGGATCACTGGCTTACAAAGCCCAAGAGAAGGCGGACATGCTCGCAGACCTCTTTGCGGGTAATTCCCGGGTCGACGACCGTGGCCTGTAGCCCCCCGCCATCGCCAACTGTGGCCACACTATGCCTGATATTGTTATCAGGCAATGTGATGTACGGGCAGTGCTACGGTCACTCGACACGCGGAAAGCCAGTGGCCCTGACGGCATTCCGGCGGTTGTGCTTCGAAAATGTGCTGCTGAGTTGTCTACAGTATTAACGCGTCTGTACCGCCTGTCATACTCTACAGGGCTCGTGCCGGAGGTCTGGAAAGAGGCGAAGTACAACAGATCCCCAAGAAGGGGGATCGATCCGATCCAGGCAACTATCGACCCATAGCTGTCACCTCAGTCCTTTGCAAGGTGCTTGGGCTTATTATCAATAAGCAGCTCATGAGATACCTAGAGGATCACTCGCTAATCAATGATCGGCAATATGGCTTCAGGCCAAAACGATCAACGGGTGACCACATGTATGGGGTGAGGCTATGGAAAGGTACGGCGAGTCCTTGGCTATTAGTCTGGACATCGCCAAAGCTTTCGATAGGGTCTGGCATACTTCGCTCCTTTCCAAGCTTCCGGCATATGGTCTACCTCCTCAACTGTGCAGTTGGATTGCCAGCTTTTTAAACGAGCGCCGAGTGCGGGTCCTCTGCGATGGCCAGGCTTCTCGCTTCTTGCAAGTGAATGCCGGGGTACCGCAGGGGTCCGTACTATCACCAACTCTCTTTCTTCTGCATATCAATGATATGCTATCCCTCGGGAACATTCATTGCTATGCAGATGACAGCACACTGCACGGGAGTTACTCGGTTCGTCTGACAGCGGGGCGATCCGAGATTGAGGAGGAGAGACGACGACTCGTGGTTGATCTCGACCGTAACCTCGACAGTATCTCCCAATGGGGTGCCGAGAACTTGGTCGAGTTCAATGCCCACAAAACACAGGCGTGTGCATTTACTGCGAAAAAATCCCCTTTCCTTCCCCTACCCACTCTTCAGAATGCAATATTACCAATGAAGGACAATCTAGACATCCTTGGCATAGACGTTCGTCGAGAGCTCAATAACACAAACTACATTGAGAGATGTATTGATGATGAAACTAGGAATACTGAACAAGGTAAAGCGATTCTTTACACCGCACCAGAGGTGTCTGCTGTACAAAACGCAGATTAGACCCAGCGTCGAATACTGCTCTCACCTCTGGGACGGCCCCGCGAAGTATTTGCTACACGCTCTCGACGCTATGCAGCGACGCGCTTGTCGCATTATAGACTGTCCGGAGGTAACGGGAAGCCTTAAGCTACTAGCTCAGCGCCGAATAATCGCTTCCTTTGCCGCGTTCTACCGAATTTACCACGGTGAGTATTCTGAAGAGCTCTTCAACCTGATCCCACCCTCTCTCTTCCGATCCCGAACAACGCGTGCCGGGCAGAGATGTCACTCTCATACCGTGGAAACCGTCTTCGCGAGAACCGAACGTTTTAAACGTTCGTTTCTCTGCCGAACGATAGTGGCTTGGAACGCCCTGCCTGCGCACGTGTTTCCTCCAACATATAACCCTGGGTTCTTTAAGCGAAGCGTGAAGAGGCACATCACTGGGTCGTCAAGTTGAGGGCCACTCTCCATAGTATTCCTGTATACTGTGAGAGTCGCCCACAATCGCCAGATGTCGCCACAGCTTACCATCAGGCGGGTGGCGTCATTTTGTCGACCAAAATATAAAAAAAAAAATGTATTTATACACTGTGTTGTAGTGGGGTAGTTATTGAAAACGATCAGCCCGTTGAGTGGCTATTTATTTAACGGTACCGCGGAATACACCGATATTGCGACCAGCGATAGCTTACTTGTCAATTTGCATTAATGTTAACGCTTAATTGATTTAATATGTAAATGTTGTAACAACATTTTGTTTGCTGTCAACTATAATTAGGTCAACTATAAGTAGGTAGGTACTTGATACTAGCTGTTATTTGATACAAAACAATACCGGTTCTTAGTGCAACATAATAATATAATAGGTCTATTAAGACCACGATGACTCAGCATGAGAGTACACTCAGTGGGCAGAGAACGTTTGCATAATCATAAGCCCAGAATAGATAATAGTATCATACCTTTTTTTTAATTCCGTGGCAGCACCTACGTCCACTGCCGAGCGCCTCTAGTTAGCACAAGAAAGAATTTGGCGCCTGGCGGACTTTGGCCACCTGTGTGCCACCAAAGTGCATACAAATACTCGTATGGATACAAATACTCGTATGCATACACATACTCGTATCGTTAACATTAGTATACAACTAAACTGTTCTTTATTTATCAATCAAACCTTGTTTTCTTTTTCAAAATAAACTGGAATTCTGTAAGAACTTTAGTAACTTTAAACAGTTAGTTAACTACATAGTATCAAGAATTTAACTACATAGTATCATGAATTTTGCCGGGCGTCTCTGGTTCACACGCAGAAGGTATTTCCAGTGGCGCCCGGCGGACTTTGACCACCTGTGTAGTCTCTACGGGGGTTTGGTCGGGATGAGAATCCCGCGTCGGGGTAGGGTTTTATCCCGCGTCGGTGAGTAAAACTGGTTGCGTGCTGTGGGGCAAAGGCCCTGCAGCACGCAACTTTTCTAGCCTGCTTCTGTAAGGACGGCGGGTGGCTTTCGCTACGTCCTCAGGCCCCGATCATCGAGGTCGATGATCTTGGGCGTGGATGAGTCTGCGGCGCCCTCACCGCTGACATCGGAACTCGGGGGGGAGGGTACGCTCGGCCGCCTCCTTCGCGAGCATAACCTGCTCGCAGAAGGACCACGCCCAGACCCACTATGAGGTCCCGGCGCTGACTCGCCCACGATGAATTGTATGTAGACAAAATACACCTTTACTTAGCTTTGAAAATGGTGTAAGTATCGTGACATTTGATTTCACAGACTATACTTACCTATGTATCGGTTATTAAATGGCTTATTCTATGTCACATTTCTTTAATTCGTGGCATAGTTATACTTGTTTTTATGTCACAATATATCAAAGGTCGAAATTCAATACAGTCCACGGTTTGAACAATCAGGACTTTGATCCAGCAAACAATTTTTACCTAATCCATAAACACTTGTGACGAACTTGCGTATTTCGCATTTTGATTTTATTCAACCGACATCTGTCTATTTCCCGAACCCTTCTGCAACCCTCATCCGAACTCCGATACTATTACCTGTCACGTCTTCATAACGTCTGTTAAATTTTTATCTAAACATTTGTACTGTTTTTGTTAAAATACTATGAGTACTTTATAGGTGGAAAATGGTTCTTACTGTTGTGTTGATAATTGAAAGTAAAGTAGCATGTTTACAATAATCACATGCTATACAAACAACGGCATTAAACAAAACGACATAATTAAATAAATGTAGGTACATATTCTATATATTATAGAATTATTATTTTTTTATTTATTCTTATTCTTAAATGTTATACTAATATGTAATAGCTAATATATTGTATCGAATAGACAAGTAAGTATTCTGTCTTGAACAGAATACAATCTGTTAACCTGACGCAGTTTTAAAAATATCTTTCAAGGATTTGAAAATAAAAATGATGATGCTTTTGTCTTTGAATCTTCAAATAATATTAAGGCGAAATATTCACCTTGATATTATCTTTTGATACATTTTAATCAATCCCAATTTGTATAGCAGAAGTTAAGCACAAAAAATACGACAAGCACAATGCTTATTAAAGGTGCTCTTGAAAGGGATGCTCGAGAAAATTTTCTGTTACACAAAAGACGTTTCGGTTTGTGAATCCACTCGAAAATGTTAGACGTCAAGTGTTGCCCGGGGGTTAAAAATTCAAAAAAAGCTTCTGGAATCTGACTATCCGAAATGTATAAGGTTTTTGTCGAAATAATTTTTATCTCGACTGAATAATGTTGGCTGGGTTAGTAAAAAAATTGTTAATTCTTGGCGTCCTACGTATAAAAAACTTTCTTGATCCTATTAAATTTTACAGACATTGTGATGTACATTCAATATACCTATTTATTTTTTAGATACTTAGATTATAATAATGTAAATATTTATTGTATGTGTATTAAAATAAACTATATCAACGTAATAAAAATATTTTATGCTTCTCGGAATGGGTAGGCAGAGGTAGGTATTTTAGAATAGGTATGTACATAGGTACATAGGTGTACTTATAGGTAAATAAAATTGTTGTAAAGTTGTAAATCGCAAAAAAGAAAGTGTTTGTCTGGTTTAGAAATAGTGTCTCTTAGTGGTAATACAAAAAATACACTAATTAGTTTTAACTGTAAAGGAGTGAAACATTCGAAAGAGGCGATAAGAAGGTTATGTAAGACAGCTCACGTACTTCAAGAAACGTTGATCTTTCGTCTCGATCAAATTTTAATTGGCACTATTTGATGGTGGTTTTGAGTTCACGAGTAAGTCGGCGGTGGACACATCTGCAGGTATTGTGCGTGGAAGACCCTACGGTGGTCTAGCGATAATATGGAAAAAGGGACTGTACAATAGTACCGTATGATAGCGTAAGAATTCTCTGACCAATCGAGGCACCAAGACCGTAGAGTGGCGATTTGCGATTTAAAATGTTCATAATTAAGTAGATATACCTAGAATTAATTATTTTTCTGAGATGTAGTTTATACTTTCGATTGTTGGCACTTGGTGGAACCTATAGTAATACATACTAGCAATACTTCTTCAGAATGCATTATTACCAATGAAGGACAACCTTGATATCCTTGGCATAGACGTTCGTCGAGAGCTCAATAATAAAAACTACATCGAAAGATGTATAGGGCTAGCTTCGCGGAAACTAGGAATACTGAATAAGGTAAAGCGATTCTTTACACCGGACCAGAGGTGTCTGCTGTACAAGACGCAGATTAGACCCTGCGTCGAATACTGCTCTCACCTCTGGGATGGCTCCGCGAAGTATCTGCTGGACGCTCTCGACGCTATGCAGCAACGGGCTATCCGTATTATAGATTGTCCGGAGGTAACGGGAAGCCTTGAGCCGCTAGCTCAGCACCGAACAATAGCTTCCTTGGCCGCATTCTACCGTATTTACCACGGCGAGTGTTCTGAAGAGCTCTTCAATCTGATCCCACCCTCTTCCTTCCGATCCCGAACAACCCGTGCCGGGCAGAGATGCCACTCCCACACAGTGGATAGCATGAACGTTTTAAACGTTCGTTTCTCTGCCGAACGATAGTGGCCTACTGGAACGCCTTGCCTGTGCACGTGTTTCCTCCCACATATAAGTAATCCTGGGTTCTTTAAGCGGAGCGTGAAGAGGCACATCAGTAGGTCGTCAAGTTGAGGGCCACTCTCTATAGTATTTTGTGCTGTGAGAGTGGCCCACAATCGCTAGACGTCGTCACGACTTACCACCAGGCGGGCGGCGTCAATTTGGCAAAACAAATATAAAAAAAAAAAAACGTGATGAACAAACACACTCTTGTTAACTATTCCACAACTTTATTTGATTTATTTTCATCGACCGGTTTCGCTTTTCAGCATTATAAAAGGTGTTTTACTTCACTGTCTAACACATCAAATAAAATACTTTTTTTTTTTTTAAGTTTATAATAACATCAAATAAAGTTGTGGAATAGTGTTGTACAAGTGTGTTTGTTCATGTATTTTTCTGATATGTAGTTACAACCAAACCATCAAATAAAGACTAACAGTTATAGTCAATTCACTGACACGTCTCATCAATGAATGTGTACACGAAAAATATTTACTGCTTAAATTATTTCGTATCCCTTGCGTTAACCGCAAGGATGCTTCTCCAACCGTGAAGTGGGACGTAATGGCAAGACCCGAGGGACTCGAAGGTAACGTTACATTACCTCACTGTATGTCGAATGTCGATACCGAGAAATTCTGATACAAATTTAATAAACGCATTTCCTGACCGACAAATTTTCATGTATCGTATTTTTTTATGAGGAGTTATTGATCTGAGACGAATTAAATAGTTATTCCTTTTGAATTGAGTTAAAATTACGAGTAGTAAGGTAAGTTATGACAATTTATTTTTGTCTTCAATAGATATTAGTAATAGGCTGAAACTAAGCAGAGCTGGTGCTATGAGAACAAGGTACCTAATTCTTATATTTGTGAACTTTTTTTTAGACATTCACACACAACGTCTCCTAGCCCAAATTAAGCTATTATAAGCTTGTGTTATGGGATCTAGACGAGTTATAAACATACTTATACATTTCTAAATACATACATATTATACATAGAAAACACCCAAACTCCGAAACAAACATTTGTGGATCACACAAATATTTGATTCGACCCGGAATCGAACCTGGGACCTCGAGGACGGCAGTTGCATACTCATACCACTGCGCCACCGAGGCAGTCTTTTTATTAGGTTTACATAATTTCACTGTTAACACTTTGGCACTTTAAACCCAATTGATTTTTTCACAATTCTCAGTTCTCGCGAAAGAGAGGCGATAATCTTTGTTTTAGTACAGAATACCGGTAAATTTGCAGCGGGTTTGCTACAGCAAAATAAAAATACCTCCCAGGAATAACCCTGAAAAATATACTCGTAGTTTATAAGTGTAAAATTTTTTTCACCTAACCAAGTTGGGACTTTAATTAAACATAAATATATAATAAAGGTTAAGAATAAAGAGAACAAAAGTAGTCCCTATTCTCGTACATTGGTAAACATACAGCCAAGACTTGCCGGAGGCGCAACGGCCCAAATTACACAGCCGTCTCCTTGCATAGAAATTTTTGGAACATTTTCTGTGAGTCACGGTGTTGGAATACTACTTACTAATCAATATTTGTCGATGCGTATGTCAAAATGTATTTGTAATTTATAGGTAGTGGACGCCCGCGGATTTGCCGCTTGATAAATTATATACTTAAGCAAAACAACCTTTCTCGAGAAACACTCTATTCATTGGTGAAAACCGTATCAAAATCCGTTGCGTAGTTTTAAGGATCTAAGCATATATACGGACGGAAGTGACTTTGTTTTATAATATGTAGTGATAGTGAAGTTAGCAAACTTTGCCTATCATAAAATAGTATAAAAAAAGTCACTTCCGTAGATATTTTCAGATCTTTAACACTACACAACGGGTTTTGATGCAGTTTTCACCAATGGATGTGGAGAGTGGTTCTCGAGGAAGGTTTTTGTTTATTTAATCTGCAAGCGGGCGAAGCCGCTAGTTTGCTTAAAAACTATATATTCGTAAATGTTAGGATAGTGTCTCAGTTCATGCAAAATGGTTTCAGAATTCCCGAGTGGCATTAAAAGCTCCTTTGCCGCGTAACATCAGTAGTTTATGTTATCCTAGCTAGGTACAAATTATTGTCTCAAAAGATCACCAAAGGGATTTTTTCCAAGGAATGGTTGCAATATAAATGATGTCTTCACCTTAATAGCTCCAGTTAACACCTAACTAGTCGTTTTAATTAAATTTCACTCTGCATTGTTACAATTTAACACCCCTCGTGATATAAAAAGTAATGTTAATAAGATCCGGCCTCGGGTTTTACGCAGGTTGTAAATCAGACCTCCTTTCATTTTGTCTGAGGTGTCTAGTCATTTCTTTTCCGCTTTGGGCGGAATTAAATTTGTCTATGGGCTATTGAAAACTGTCTAAAATTAAAAGTTAAGGTTACTAGTCGACTTTAGGGTGCTCAGTCCAAAAATCAAGCAGTAGGTACAGTATAATAATATTATATTGGAACGTTGTTTCATTAGTGTGATATTTGTCACATTGAATACAACTTTTCGTAAATACAAAGTACGCCCGCATTCCCCAGAGTTCTATAAATGGGAGAGTTATCTAAGCAATGTTTGCCATCGTCTTAACCCGTTTCAATGTTTTTGCGTGAAGAGTAACGTATATCAAAGAAAAAGATTACTGTGAGATACCTTACAAGTGAACTGGATAGGTAACTTCTAGTCTCTATCGACGTCAAATAATCACTTGAATTTCCATTTTCAATTTTTCCTTTTGCGCGAGCGATACCTCTCATTTCATTACAACCTAAGCTGTTTAAAAATTCGCCCATGGGCTCACATCTCTACTATTCACATATTATATTTATCACTTATACTTAAATCTCACAGATATTGTATAACGTTCGAACAGTTTAAATTTATTACTCGATTTTTCCTGTATGTTACTTCAATTGAAACCGAGGAGCACATTTATCTTTCCAAGCACTTAAGTTTGTGTCACAATTCAGTTTAATGCTATTGGTTATTGTCACCCGAAAACTTTCCAACTAAATCTATGAAATATATTTGTGCCAAGAAGGTTTATTTCCGATTGAATAACTTGCACATATTGATTTGAAATGAACGAAGTTCTAAAGTATGTATTTGGACTCCGAAGAATCACGTGGGTTACTTTTGGTTAATGATAAAGCACGCAAACTGGTCCGCAGCCATCAGTTAGTGTTTTACACATTAAGCTCTTGGAAAACTTGCATAGCGTGTGAAAATACATGCATGGCTTGTAGTTGGAAAACTTGAATGAAATTTGTGGTTTCCAAGTTTTATAAGGATTCTTCAGCTGTACAATTTCGGGTTTCTTGCGTTGTATGAGTTCTGAAAACTTGTCAGATGATAGTTGTGGTATAAGTGAACACGACTCTTTGTCTTTATAAAATAATTTACTACCAGTAGGTATATGTTTCAGTTCTTGGTTGTGGTGAAGTTGTGGAACGAAATACCTTGTCGAATTTGATTTTGATTATAATTGCACTATTTGCAGATCTGTAGGTATACTTACTCATATTATATCTAAAATTTAAAATCTTCAAACACGTTTCTAAACTTCAATAAACTCCGTAGACTACCAATTAGCTCACCGTTTACCAAATTTCACTAGTCCAAACCGTTTGAGAAGTCCATCCCTTAGGAGCCACTAAAGAGACACAGGCAGCCTTATTCCAAGCTAGCGAATATCTCTACTAAGTGTTTTGATAGTAATGATTTGTTTAGTAAGTCACAACTTCTTCCACCTACACAGTTTTTTCTTAATTCCTGATCAATCAGAGGAATTTTGAAAACGTTATTTTTAGTTAATTTATTAGTTTCATGTATAGGTAACGAGCCTTTTGTCGTTTATAAGCACTTTTATTGGTAAGCAGGTGCACTGCGAGTGGATTTTGATAACCTGAATTTCTCGATTACACAATGTTAAAAGTGACCTAGTTAATGTAATCAGTTAGAGCCGCTTCTAAGCTAAGCAAAAAATATTTTATTCAATATTCAAATTAAAGCCTAAACAAAAATCAAGAGCACTTAAACATTCCGTTTTAAGGAAGATAGCCTCTTGGCTTCGTACTCGAGAATGTTGAGAGGTCTAGCAACCTCTCGTCGTCACGAGATACATACATAATCCGATTACTTCATTCGGCTCAATATTAGACGACCTCACACAAGGGAAATATGTTTGAACACTAGAAACCTGATACATTTTCGTGTTACATTTGACATTTCGTTGTGTAGGTAAGTTACCTAGTTACCTTAACAAAAATAGTGCCGAATGCAAAATCTTTTCTGTTATTTCATAGAGTCGTAATGTGGTAGAATAGGTTATTGACTTGAGACTTTGACAAAAAGAAAACGAAATTGCAACACACCGAATAAAATTAGAAAAGTAAGCGGAAAATGTCAAAAAGCTCATGAATGAACTTCAGTCATACATGTATCTCCAAAGAGTAGGCAGAGGTGTATTACACACCAAATTTTTGCCAGTAGTTTTGTAGTTCCAAATTAATCAGGCAACTACAAGCCTATTTTTTTTTTTTTTTTTTTTTTAATGAGTCAATTGGGTTTTAGTTTCAGGAGTGGCGCTTATGGTATACGCCTTCTCCTGGAACCGTTTGCAAGTTGATTGTTTAGTTAGTGAAGTGTTTAGATGTTATGTGCCGTTAGAGTGTTTTAGTTGATTTACGATATAGGTGATGTGGTGGAGGAGTGAGTTAAGTGTATCTGGGGCAGTTATAAATAAGGTGGTTGAGGGTTTGCGAGATTATGTTGGTGGGAAGTTCGTGGGGTCATGATGAGTAGGAAGGAGTTGCTTGGTTAGGTTAAAGGTTTGCGAGATTGTGCTGGTGCAAGGACAGAGGTCGTTGTTTAGGTTTAGTTGATTAGGTTGGGTTAGGTGGGACATCCGCTTTTGTGTGTGGAAAAGTTGCAGGGGGTCAGTACTTTCCACACACTCCCTTAGTCGCCTCGTACGACATCCACGGGAGGATATGGGTTGGGGCTATTCTATTCTGCCGGCCACCACACGGCGGACTACAAGCCTATTAGGTACCAACTGGGTACCACATATATTGGAAAATCAATAATCATTTTGTAAACTGAACTTAAATTCCACCAGTCAGGACAGGTGTTACAACCCACAATCTCAGTAGTCCGGGTATTGGACATAGACATGAACTTAGCAATATAAATCAAATTATAACCATAGGAGATTTAGAAGCTCTGATATGTAGGTACACCAATCATGTACGTTTCAGTAATAAGTAAGCCTCACTGCATTGGTGGTTGGTGTGGTAATACTATCGAGCAATTGGCTGCATAAAACGAAACAGGATGTGTATATCGACTGTCGAAAGGTATTAAATACAAACAAACTATTCCAATATTGTTGAACGCTGTTCTGCAAAAGCTTTCAGTGTCATGGCCCAGTGAGCTTCCAATAAATAATACATACGTACTTTCACCATAGAATAATTGCTTTCACTGTACATAATATTAATTTCATAAGTAAAATATGGTTCCGGAGCTTTGTATTTCTCTAGTCTATACTCTCAATTCTTGGCACTAGGCGGAAATTGTACTAGTACAATATAAAAGTTGATATTCTGTTCAGCTTCCAATAAATAATACATACGTACTTTCACCATAGAATAATTGCTTTCACTGTACATAATATTAATTTCATAAGTAAAATATGGTTCCGGAGCTTTGTATTTCTCTAGTCTATACTCTCAATTCTTGGCACTAGGTGGAAATTGTACTAGTACAATATAAAAGTTGGTATTCTGTTTTGTATACTTTTTTGTGCAAGGGTTTTCATTTGATAACACAACCTGATTAGTAAAACCTTATGGCATTTTAAAACAGCCAGCTTCCTTACAGATAGGTATATTGATTTTGTGGGTTAGACTATTTCCTAATTTAATATATAATATACATTTTATCCCAGTAATGTTCCCGTGGTGTACATATACATAAGTATTATTAATATATACTTATTAAATACAGTTTTATTGAATCTTACCTAGTACTTATAGTCACCTACGTAGGTATATAACAAACATTGGATATCACTGATATTACTCGTATAATAGAGATAATAGATAAGGTACAAGCCAAAGCCAGTAATCTAACATGTCTGCAATTAGAATGCTTTGATACCTGACTCTGAATAGGAATCAATAACAAAGTTAAGGATTTGTATTTCTGAGTATAACAATTATGAGGAATGCTGAGGGGCCCTATCAACATCTCTGGGTTCCAAGGCATCCTCACCTGCAGGCGATACACCTGCTGATAGAGTGACGAGACCTGTACCGTTTTCGGGCAATTTGAATAACATTTGCGTGAGAACATCGTTATCCAGAGATATATTTGTCAGCTGTTACCCCTTCGATCGTGTTTCAGCCATATTTTTTTAGCGCCACCTACCCTCATGGACTTCACAGCTGTTAGTGAGGTCATGTAGGAATCGTACCGCCAAAACCAAACGGTATCTCCTTGTCTCTCTTAAGTCGGTGATCCATTGGCGTTGCGGGAACACCGTAGGTATTGCTAACAAACTCGCGAGGTAACAGTCTAACTTGCTCGCCATGGTCCATATGTAAAACACCGCCAGAGGGCCAGTCGCCTCTGGATCGCCGCCTTTATTGCTCAATGTCCCGGGTATTCACTAAAGGTCCTCTGGATAGCGGTATTTGCATGGAATATAACGCCGTGGTCCGTGTGTAAAAAGTCCGCCAAAGGGCCAGTCGCCAATGGATTACCACCTTGATTGTTCAGAACAGCAGTATCCTTTTTTTTAAATAATAATCCAAATAAGAAATCAAGGGATAAGATAGAGACGTTATTAAACTTCACTACTTAGAAATCCATCGTTGATATTAGGGGATTATTAACTTTAATTGGTTTTGAAACTTGCTGTCAATTTACGTCTAAAGGTATTAGAAGAAGTGGCTTTTAAAGAGAATTACTAGAATATTTAAATTAAAATATTAAAAGTTACCTACTAGTTACTGCTAACTTTTAGTACATGGCTTTACATGTAAGTACTAGTCCCTATTCTTTACTGGCTAGGCTTTACTTCGTACCATTATTTTTGTTTTAAATTATGTTAAGCATCAACAGATTATGAAAAAGTAAAACTTCTATCTTTAGCTATTCGTCATTATCATCTTAGCGCATTAGCCATCCACTGCTGGGCATAGGCCTCCCCCAAAGAGGTGAAGGCATTTAGACCCAATTAGCTATTGAATTTCATAAACAATGAAACTTCATTGTTTAATCAGAAAAAGTCAAAAAAGTCATGTTTTAATCAGATACATAACTATGTATCTGATTAAAACACCCGGCGGGCTTTGACCACCTGTATGGCTTCTTCGGGGTGAGAATCCTGCGTCGTTGGGGTAGGGTTTTATTCCGCGTCGGTGAGTGAATGTAGAGAGATGCAGCCTCTCCGGAGATCGTGCGGTATCCTCTTATTGTTTTGACGATCCGCAAGGTCCGCAGTGGTCTGTTTAACAGAGTCACGTTCTTCTTGACAGTCAATCTCTCCGCCCATACGGGAGCCCCGTATCGGGCCATACTCCGCACGATCCCCAGGTACAGTCTTCTGCAGGAAGCGTTGGGTCCATTTAGGTTGGGCATCAGCCGCGAAAGCGCGACCGATGCATTCGTCACTTTGGGGACCAAACTTCGGAAATTTGGTCCGAAGTTCCATCGGCTATCAAGTACGATCCCTAGGTACTTCATCGAAGGCTTGATGTCGATGCTAACACCTCCTACAGTTATGCTGGAACCTTCAGGGGGACCGTACCAAGGTCCGTGAAAACAAAGAACCTCGGACTTGTGCAGGGCCACCTCCAGGCTCAGCCACCGTATCCGACCCACGACTTGTGCAACACCAGTCGTGACCTTGAGTACTGGCTCCTGGTACGTTGCACCCCGCGCCGTGACGAGGGTATCGTCGGATAACACGTTACGTCGACGCCCTCAGGCAGCGCACCCAGTCGTAGCCGATTCTCCACAGAAGTGACCCTAGAACCGACACCTGTGGAACACCGCACGACACATCTCGCCGAGTCGACCCAAGCCAGCTGGGGTAAGCTATGGCCCTCTCCGAGAGATAGGCCCCGATAATACGACGGAGGTAGAGAGGCGTTTCGTGATACACGAGCG
This sequence comes from Nudaria mundana, assembly GCA_963556515.1. Taxonomy (NCBI): domain Eukaryota; kingdom Metazoa; phylum Arthropoda; class Insecta; order Lepidoptera; family Erebidae; genus Nudaria; species Nudaria mundana. Next base: position 12,319,569 of record OY748295.1, on the reverse strand, counting down.
CCTCCCCAATACAGCTCTATGGCAAGGTGTTGAAAGTGTTGGCGATGTCAAGAGACACCGCCACCACAAAACTGCTGCAAAACTGCTTCCTCCGTCAGGCTCTTCACGCGCATGATCGCGTGGGAGCGTCCCCGACGGAAACCTGGTTGTCCGCCAGGTCTGGCCCCACACTCGTGAGATGCTCGAGGAGGCGTTCCGCGATAATTCGCTCAAAGAACTTACACACCTCATAGAGCAACACGATCGGCCGGCCGGGCGTCACTGGAAATACTTTGTGTGTGTACCAGAGACGCCCGGCAACGGACGTAAGAGCGGCCATTAAAAAATAACGATTGGCTGGTATCCGGACGGTGAGTCCGGACCAGTTTACCCATCTTCCACAATTTGGGAAACTGCCCCCTTTCGATTAAAATATAAGACTAAAGTAGATATTTACAAAACATCAGTTAAACATAATTTAACAAAAACGTGTTTTTGATTAAGATTTTAATTTGACGTGTAAAGGTAATTATTAAAACGATATTAGGTACATCATCGGTTACACTTTTATTACATTTTATTGAAACACGATAGGAAAAATATGTTAAATATTCCAAGGTCCGGATTATGTTAGCTCGTTCGCTGCGATATAAGTCCACGTATACATGAATTTGTAATTTTAAGCTTCAGAAGACAAATTGTAATGCCTATCTTTTTACGGGTGCGCCAAAGTTCACCTAAATTTTCAACTCCGATAATTGGAAATCCGAAAATGTTCTTCCAAACATTTTTCATCCTAACAATCACAATTCCTAACTAGTCTTTAATGTTCATATTTTCGAAGCATAAAATTTCATAATGTCAGTAGCAATAAACATCTATTATACTTTTATTTGTTTTCCTATATTTTTTCAATATAACTATCTTTTACACTATTATTCAAAGTCATATCTTTTTTGTTTAGATTTCTTTTTATTCATAATAATCAGTATTACATACATTAATTAATAAATATAATTTTAAACAATGTACATAGGAAAAGGAATATATTTTTAAACAATAACACTTTACCCATATACCACGGTACTATTTATAGTTATTGGTTTAAGTTAGGTTAGAACTGTGACCACAACGCACGAGCCGAGCGAGCGAAGCGAGCGTGCCGCGGTAGCGGCCGGCGAAGTGCCAGAACCGAATCGGTCCTAGAGTTATTAGGGTTTAGGTACGGTTACGGTTTAGGGATAAAAGCGTTATGATAAAAAACAGTAGGAGTTTAAATATATTTACATTAATGATATTATTATTAATTTCAATTTTCGGAAACATGAGTGTTATGAACATCGCCGGTAGCACTACAAATAGTATGAATGTAAAACTTTAGGTTGAAAAATTTTAGGAAGAGTGATCATTCGGATTACAAATCATTAGCAAGATCAATTTCAGAAGTAAAGAACTTTAGGTGAGCCAATATGGGCCCCTTTTTCACACAAAATCAAATCAAAATCAAAATCAAAATATCTTTATTCATGTAGGTCACAAAGTAACACTTATGAACGTCAAAAAAAGAAAATGCTTCTACATTTACATTTACCGCCAGATTCGCAAGGCAATAGGTAGAGCCTGTGAGGAAAGAACCTGGCAAGAAAAACTCACGGCCACTCTTTGTATTGGCCAGTAAATACAATGATTATGTTACAACAATAAAAAGAGGGCAAGGGCAGTACGTGACCATGTGTGGACCAAGTGAATTTAAAAAATTATGGATCTCTGTTATTCACAAAAAATGTCAAATACTAGTTAAAGGTGCCACATAATCTCAAAGTACCCATACCTAACAATATCATAATAATAATAATTTAACAATAATAAGTGAGTTTCAACAATAAAACAACATTTCAAACAGAAGTAGCCCCTATGTAGCTCGAGTGATGAGCAAGCAACTCATTGCCATTTCTCTGTATCGTTTATATAATCCTTAATAGTATAATATGCCTTTTTAGGAGGTGTGTCTTAACAGCCACTTTGAATTTATTCAAAGGAAGGTTCACAATGTTTAGAGGAATTTTGTTATAAAAACGCACACCAAATCCTGCAAAGGAGTTATGAACCTTCTGTAAACGATAATACGTCCCATCCAATGTATGCTTATTTCTAGTATTTATTGCATGTATGTCACTGTTCATACTGTATAAATGTATATTCTGTTTAACGAACATAATATTCGCATATATATATTGTGATGCAACTGTTAAAATGCCTATTTCTTTAAATCTTTCTCTAAGAGAAATTCGTGCATTTAGTTTATAAATCGCACGTATAGCTCGCTTTTGGAGTAAAAAAATTATCTCTATATCAGCTGCCTTGCCCCACAGTAAAATTCCATACGACATGACACTGTGAAAATAGCTAAAATAAACCAGCCTGGCAGTTTCTACATCCGTGAGCTTTCTGACTTTACTAATAGCAAAAGCCGCAGAGCTAAGTTTCCCTGCAAGACCCGATATTTGGGCGTTCCACTGTAATTTACTGTCTAGAGTAATACCCAAAAATACGGTTGATTCTACAAGATTAAGGGTATCATCGTTCAAAATAATATTAGTACCGTAGTTCTGAACATTAGGCATACTAAATCTAACACACTTCGTCTTTTTGCGTTCAGAAGTAAATTGTTGGTTGTAAACCAATCCAGAACTAGTGCAAGTGAACTATTTACTTCGTCAAAATTCCTCAGCTTGCGATCAACTTTAAAAATAAGTGATGTATCATCGGCGAATAGAACAATGTCGCACAAGTTCTGTACATAGAAGGGTAGATCATTAATGTAAACTAAAAATAGAAACGGGCCTAGAATTGATCCTTGTGGCACGCCCATAGCTACAGAAGCCCCTAAAAACCGACTACCATTGATATCAACATGTTGAATTCTATCACTGAGGTAAGAGGCAACTAGGTCCAGTGCCGAATCTCTGATACCATAATAATTGAGTTTCCGTAATAGGGTATTATGTTCAACGCAATCAAAAGCTTTGGAGAGATCGCAAAATATACCAATTCTCCCAGGCATAAATGGTAGAACAACCTCTTGTGAATCCATACTGCTCATTATGTAGTAGCATATTTGAATTAAAATGTGATTGTAATTGCTGCAATACAATTTTTTCAAAAATTTTACTAATGGCAGGTTGTATTGAAATTGGTCTAAAATTACCAGGGTCGCTTTTTGATCCAGTTTTAAATAAAGGTATCACTTTACTGTATTTCATGAGATCAGGAAACACTCCACTATTGACACATTTATTAAATATTGCAGCTAGATGTGGAGATATATTCACAATAATGGACTGAAGCAATTTTACAGAAATACCCCACATGTCAGCTGTCTTTTTTGAGTTAAGCGACTTGAATACTTTTATAATATCATTGGGGTTTACATATTCAAAGCTAAATGAGACATGACACTGATTCACGCCGCTTTCCAGCATACGATCAGTTGAATATCTAGATTATGTTAAAACTTATTCAAAAAAGTTTAAAGCAGATTGTTTAGCAGCTAAATCAAAATATATAAGTGATAAAATTCTCAATAGTGCAGACAAAGTTAAATCTACTTGGAAAATTATAAACGCGGAAAGAGGTCAACAAAAATTAAATGATAATCATTTTAAACTTAATATAAATGGTAAAATAACTACATCAGACTTCGAGGTCGCTAACGAATTTGAAAATTTTTTCTCCCGAATTCCTGTAGATTTGACAAAAACCCTAGGCTCTTCAACCCCCATTGCAGAATCTTTGTTAAAAGCAAACGTTCCTTGTTGTAACGTTATATTTAAATTCAGTAAAGTTAACATAAACACTATCTTAAAAACTTTTAAATCTTTAAATATCAAGAAAACAGCTGACCTCTGGGGCATCTCTGTGTATTTAGTAAATTCTTTTATTGAAATGGTTGCTCCTGAACTAGTAATAATATTTAATAATTGTGTTGATAGTGGTGTGTTCCCTGATTTAATGAAATCTAGTAAATTAATTCCCCTGTTTAAATCGGGTAGTACTTCAGATCCGTCCAATTTCCGTCCCATTTCTGTACTACCTACATTTAGTAAAATTTTTGAAAAAAATATGCTTAATCAAATGCAAAATCACTTTAACGTTAATAAACTATTACATACAAAACAATTCGGTTTCACTCGTGGTCGGTCCACCACTGATGCCGGTATTAAATTATTAGAGTGTATATACAGGGCCTGGGATGAGTCATATGATGCTTATGGTGTATTCTGTGACTTATCTAAGGCCTTCGATTGCGTTCAGCACCAGACTTTAATTAAGAAACTTGATCATTACGGAATCCGGGGGACGGCCTTGAATTTCGTCAATTCTTACTTAAGTGATAGGGTCCAGAAAGTAGTGATCAATGGTAAACAGTCACCTGGTTCTCCTGTAGGAATGGGGGTACCGCAGGGTTCAATTTTGGGACCTTTTCTTTTTCTAGTATATATTAATGATCTCCCTCACCTCATAAGAGACGACCACGAGGTAGTTTTGTTTGCTGATGACACTTCTTTAATATTTAAAGTTAAACGTGGACAGCGCGAACTTGACGATGTAAACATTGCCCTCTCTAGGATAGTCCACTGGTTTTGTGCTAATAATTTATTATTAAATGAAAATAAAACTAAATGTGTAAGATTCACCTTACCTAATGTAAGACTTGTTAAAACCAGTGTTAAGGTTAGGGATGATATAATAGAATTGGTCGATGACACTGTCTTTCTGGGCATAACGTTAGACTCCAAATTGCAATGGGGGCCTCATATCGGGAAAATTTCGGCCAGGCTTAGTTCAGCAGCCTATGCTGTCAAAAAGATCCGACAACTTACAGACATTAAAACGGCGCGTCTTGTCTACTTCAGCTACTTCCACAGTATCATGACATATGGCATACTACTGTGGGGTAACGCTGCCGATATTGAATGCATCTTTGTGTTGCAGAAGAGGGCTATCCGGACTATCTATGGAATGGGGTCTCGGGAGTCATTAAGAGATAAGTTTAAGCATATTAACATCCTTACAGTGTATTCACAGTATATTTATGAAATTTTATTGTATACCCACAAGAACAAAAGTAAATTTGTGAAAAATAGTGATAATCATAATCTAAACTTAAGAAATAAGGATAAACTGGCTGTTCCTAAATTTAGGCTTCATAAAGTGAGTAATTCTTTTGCGGGGAACTTTATTCGAATGTACAATACATTGCCAACCGAAATAGCAAATTTATCTGTCAATAAATTTAAAAAACTAATAAAAAGTAAATTGTGCCATAAAGCTTATTATAGTATTAATGATTTCTTAGATGACAAGGCGGCCTGGTTGTAACAACGTAACGAATTGCTCCTTTCTAAATAACTCTGTATTAGATTTAAGATGAAATATTTTGAAAAAAGCCGAGCTGAGTTTCTTGAGGGCTCTTCTCAGTCTCGTTGCATTTTGGAACCCTCGGTAGAGTCACACCAACTTCTGACGAATCTAAATAATTTTCTGAAAATTTCAAAGATAATAAACGTTATTTTATTTTATTTTATATTTATTTTATTTTACGTTGAGCTTTAACTGGGCAAGAATTCAAGGAGCTAGTTATATTCGCGGGTATGTCTATAAAAAAATTATTAAAGGTATGTGCTACATCTGGTTCTTTGTTAATGACTTTATTATCAATAATTAATTCAAAGTCATTGTCACGGGGCTTTAAGCGACCAGTTTTAGCATTAATTATGTTCGAAGTCGTTTTAACTTTATTGTTGGACTGTTTAATCTTATTACTCAAATATACTGACTTGGCAGCAACACACACTTTTCTGAAAGTTTTGGAATAATCTTTAACATACTGAATAAAATCAGGATTAAGATTATATTGCTTCATTTCGGGCACTGAATTTTCATGTCCATTTAAAGTGTTCCTGCCTGATTGTTAGTCAGTATAGTGTGGTGCGGTTGATAAGAATAAAAGTGTATCCCTGGTCGTATTACGGATGCTTAAGTTAAACCAGGACTAGCACTTGAATAATAAATGGTATGGATACCTAATAAAGCTATAGGTATAAAGGCAAAAATATATCACCACTGGAAATTCTTCCTAGTGCCAACCAGAGGCGCACGGCAATGGACGTAGGAGCGGCAGCGGAATTAAAAAAAAGGAATAAATTTGATTCGAAGTTTAGGTTAGGTTTCAATGAAATTGGTTACTAAAATAGTTTGAAACTGTAATTAGCATAGATGTTACTTTCGTCCCGAAGCCCGGTCTTCGCGGACACATCGGTAGGTATCACCACAAAATATAGGTATTATAGTAGGTACTACTATAATAATGCTGTGGTTTCAGAGCGGATTTTTATTCACATTCCAATTCACGTTTTAAAGTCGTTTGCAAAGATTTTATTAATTGAAATAACATCTACTTGGCTGTTAAAGTGTTCATAAACTTATTTTTGACTGAAAAGGGGGCACGCATAAAAGCTGCTTGTACTTCCAAATTAACCTACTTATTAAAGTGGTTTGTATAACCATTCAATCCCAAAAACTCAATGGAAATCTCACAAGCAGACTTCGAATGTTTAATGACCACTTTTACAAAATATGAACGATTACGGTAATGAATCCATTAACAAAAGCTCTCTACCTGTGAAGTTTACACATGATAATTGGTTAGCTTAGCACTTTATAAAAGATTTCGATTAAATATTAATTCAAGGGGGTATGGAACGCGGCTGAAAGTCCACCTTGTTGGATAACAACAGGTGTATTTACTAATGTTATATAAATGTTGAGTATGAATTTAAGAATTGTATAATTTTTTTTTTAACTGTTTTTTATCTTTACAGGTCCCTCCAGGAAGGTCTTGAAAAATTTGAAAAGGAAACTTAATCAATATGTAAGTATTTCTTGTTAAATCTGTTTATTTCTTTAGTTTTATTAAGCAACAAAGAACACGGAGTTTCTCACGTATCTATGATCCGATCACGCATATCTTTTTTACAGAGTTGCCCGATATTTCATTGATCAATGTTTCGATACCGTGAAGGTGGCCACTGGAAATACCTTCTGCGTGTAACCAGAGACACCCGGCAACGGACGTTAGAGTGGCCGCGGCCTTGAGACGCGGAATTAAAAAAAAACCGTGTAGGTGGTCCCATAGAAATTTCTTCCAATAATATAAAGACAACAATAATATCTACCACTAAACATTTAAAAAATAGATACCTACAAATATTATTACTGAATAAAAAACCGGCTAAGTGCGTAGTTACACATAAAAGTCTCTACAACTCCTGAACTAAAAGAGTTATACCATCCGTTATACATTTCCTTCAAAGTTCATTACATGGACCACCATCGTGAATTTTTTCAGATTCTTCACGCCAGCCATTTAAATTTCAGAGGGGAGGGGAGACACCCTGTTTTGCAAAAACATGCTCTTCAAAGCTAAATATCTCGCAAACAGATACTTAAATCAAAAAATCATTTAAGCAACCTCTCAATGTTTTATAAGACCTATCTTATAATATCCCACATGATGGAGTAGATGCGTGAGAAAAATATCTTCCCCACTGTACGTGTAGGGGAGGTAGGTACTTCAAAAAAATTATTTATCGAAATTTTATTTTACAGTTTGTTGGCGTAGTAAAAATACATATCCATGCAAAGTTTCATGTTTCTAGCATCAACCGTTTGCGAGGAAAGCCGAGTACGGACGGACATGACAAAAATATAAGGGTTCCGAGAGTTTTACTACGGACGGACCCTTAAAAAGTTGGTTGGTACTCGCCTTTAGGGGAGCTACATTTGTCAAAAAATCGTCGGAGACTTTTTAAGATTTTTGCAGTAACTTCTAATTTTTAAGGACCGCGGCGAATATAGAATAATATGAACTAAGTCTATGCCTATATTTGCCTGATGAGGCTTCATCACGTAACTACTCATATATAAGTAAATAGTTTTCATTTCTTAACGTTCCGATGAACTTATACGGATAATGGCCACTCATAGGTATTTATCGACTTCGATCTAAAGGCGATTAGACGCCGTTATCTCTAATTAGTAGGGTTTACCGCAGTGATCTGTAAAGTGGTATTACATGAACATTTTCTTTCTTTGTAAAGCTTTTTCTGTCAAGTGATGGATATAAACCTCTATAGAGCTTCAATAGCTATAATAGGGATTACACACAAGGCTACTACTTCCCAGAAGGGTTAAGCACACCACCCATATTAGGTGCCTACTTATGCCATGTTTTTTTATTGCCACATTATAATACCTATAGGGGCGAGCTTATTGCCGCTTTCTATAAAAAAACTTTTAAGTTCGACAGAGCCTCGTCCGTTGATAGACAGAATGCGCCATAGCTTCTAAATTTAACTCCCCTACTTGCTCACTCAACTGGAAAAAATATAATTGTAGGTACTCGTTGAATAATTTAACCGAAAAATAGCGTCTGATACCTACATGCGTAATTCAATTCTATATTTATACCACACATTTTACCTAACGTGTTCAGTCATAAGTACATGAAAGTGATGCTTGCCTTATTTTTATTTGACTTTTATCACGACTGGGACACGGGGTACTTATTCGAATAAATTATACAAATTATGATGGTCAAACAAAATATCTAAGTGTACCTACTCTATAAACAATTCGATGTTTAAAAGACTACTGTAGCCACACGTAAAAAGGATTCTACGGTACGTTAAGGCGGAGCTAGCCGCTACTTTGTCCATAGAAACTTCTGGAGTCCATACCTCATCTATTTGACATCCTACAAACAAATTTTAAAGTTTTATCGTCTTGCCTAATCATTAACTGTGTCGGTACGGTTTTAAAAATGTATAATTATGGACCATTAAAAAGATATAAGCCAATAAACATTAGCAATTTCTGCCTTATTTTTAATCAACTTTCTGTGTAAATAAGGGCTATAAGGAGTGTAAAATCTCAAAAACTAAAACCGTGACGACAAAATTTAACTCTCGAAGAGTTCTGAAAACTTTATTCTAAATCGATACATGCAGTACTTTTTTCAGAATACACTTTTTATCATAAAGGCCTTTCGTGAATTTCTACACACTCGTTTTACGATGAATTATCGCTACTTCGCATTCACACGATTCTCCCCCGTGCGATGCGGGGGGTGCGGTCGGAGGAACACTCACACGCACACATGTGCAATTGTGTTTTACTACTCACGTACCCACACGCTCAAATGAGTTCAGTTTGCTGCTGCGGCTTCTTTAGCTCGTTTGTATTATGACTCTTGCTGCGTTATTATTAGTTATTTACGTAAACTACTACGCGGCGGAGTATGGGCATCTGTGCGCGTGGGGTACTTACTTTAATATAACTAGGAACATTTCTCTAGCAGAAAACCTGTGACTAGTGGTGTCTTGGTCAGTGTGTAGAACGCTCTTCCTGGAAAGGCAGTCACTGGTTCGAGTCCAGGCCAATACCATAGTTATTGTGTTTCATATTGTAAAATTATATGAGAAAAAGTTAGCATAGGTAGGTACATATTATTTATATATTCGTTATAATATATTATATTTATTACCTACCTTTTTTGCTATTTTTAACGTCCGCGCGGATGATACTCGGTAGGTACCTACATATAGAAGGGGATTAAGACTGCCCTGTACCGCTGTGCCCAATAGGTGACGTGTGCGGCAGGTGCTTCATGTGGCCAGAACAACGCTATAGAATTTGTGAAGGTAGCAGACATGCGGTGGGTAGCAGTGCCGGTGCGAAGGTATAATGGGTCGGCAGGTGCGTCACGAACTGGGTGTAGTGGTAGCGGCAGTTGGAAAGAGGCAGTGGGAGAAACTGGTAAGGTGCTGTCAATCTTCCCGGACAGTTATCAGGTGCAGGTCAGACGGTGTTCGGTGGTGTGGTAGTTGGTAGTCAACCGAAATACTGGATGTATCATCAACACAGAATAGGTACCTAGGGTGGTACCTACCTAGTTTTGAAATAGTCAAACATCCATCTCCATAAACTTTCACATAAGCTTATTTATAATAGTACCTACTTACCTAGTAGCACACGATACTTAGCTATAGGTAATTAGTACCTAACTACCTACCAAATTCTGTGCTAGGCGCTTTAGGTAGTATACCTACGCAGTGTAAGTTCAAAGTAAGTATAAAACCAGGTAATTAGACAATAAATAGGTATAGTTAGGTTCGTAACATTTTTCTGTTGTAAAGATCGAAGATCGATAGAGTTCGGTGATTTACGTTTTGGGTCAACATTGTATACATCCCGCGCGAGAGTGGTCAGGGAGGCCGCGCGCTAGCGGCACGCCTGCCTCGCTTCAATGAACTTGAACATGTGTGCGTGTGCTGTGTCGTGTGTGACATGAGCCTGCTATAATACGTGTGCGCGCATACGTCTGCACTGCTCATCGCTGATGCTGTTTCTTTCTTACACGCTGTGAGGTGAAACAGCATGCTCCCGAGCAATACCTATCAACGAGTTTGAGCCGCTAAATAGCGCAACCTTAAAGGCACGTACTCCTATGGAATCAAATACGAACGCCATAAACCAGGGCTACTTGAGGGATTAAGTGATGCAGATACGGAGGAAATTGAGAGACAAACCTATCTACTTCAGGCTTGGCCTGCCGGTGTGCAGGAGGCGTGAATATGATATCACCGATTGATTTAATCATAAACCTATGAAAATCCAGGTTTTGGATCAAAAACCTAAAATGGGTGATAAGGCTCCCATAAATGTTTTTAGAAAAAAAATTGTAATTTAAATAATAATTATTAAGATTTTAGATAATAAATTATAATTCAAAACTCAAAGTGTCAAAACTGTTTATTCAGAATGAATTTCTGTATATTTGAAAGCTTCACAATGAAAGTCATGCAGTTACCGTGGCCAGACTATCCATACAAATTACGCATCTTCCCCTTGGGGTATGCAGAAACTATGATTGTACATGGGGCACACTAAAAGTTTTGCACTTCTAGCTAATCGGAACTATTTGAATTTCGAATGTTATATTTTTTTAAACGTTGCAACCTTCTTAGTAATAAAAAAAACAATTGGCAGGAAATCATTTGTCAATTATTTTTATCACACATCAAAGTTCTACGTATGCAACGAAAATGGAATTAAGTCGAAAAGATTTTAGAGCGATGATTTTTTATAATTTTAAAAGGTCTCTCTCTCCGCAAGACTGTGCCGCTCGTCTTCAAAATGCTTTGGGGAGAGAAGCACCTTGTTTGAGCACCGTGAGGCGATGGTTTGCTTAATTTGAGAGAGGTCGCGTTTCTTTACATGACGAATTTCGTGAAGGACGGCCTTCAACTGCCGTCAACGAAAATAATGTGGATAATGTTAATTGTAGAAAACCCGCGGATTACCTATGAGACAATTCGAGGACTAATGGGAATTGGTATGAGTCAAATCCAGAAAATTTTACACGAAGAATTGAAAGTTCGGAAACTTTGTTGTCGTTGGATCCCTCATGAACTGACAGCGGAGCAGAAGCGGGCTCGCGTGGAATGATGCTCACAGATGCTACTGAAGTACGACCACGGACATTCTAATGCTGCTTATGACATTTTCACAGGAGACGAAACGTGAATTTATTGTTTTGAACCAGAAAGAAAACAGCAATCTTGTGAATGGGTGTTTGAAAATGAGAACAAGCCAACAAAAGTGAGGCAGGCGAGAAACGTTGGTAAAAAAATGATCGCGTTTTTTTTCTCAGCTACGGGTCCCATCTGTACAATTCCACTTGAAGATCAAAAGAGTGTTAATGCCGAGTGGTATTCTACCATTTGTTTACCCAGTGTGTTAGAAAAAGTTCGCGAAAGACGACCCAAAAGCCGCGTTCTCCTACATCATGACAACGCTTCTTCAAACACGGCCAACAAAACAAAGTTATATTTAGCTTCCGAAAAAGTACAACTCGTCACCCATCCTGCGCATAGCCCCGACCTAGCACCCTGTGATTTCTGTATTTTCCCCAAAATCAAAGATTTGATGAGAGGTTTCACTTTTACCAACTCCGAAGAGGCAGTGATAGCGTTCAATCAGCACGTAGAAAACCTGCCTTCAGATCTGTGGGCCTCCTGTTTTAAAAAATGGTTCGATCGCATGAAAAAATGTAAAGGAGAGTATTTTGAAAAGCAATAAACATAATATTTTGGTTTTAACATATTGTTTTTTTAAGTTACGCAAAACTTATAGTGTGACCTACGTATTTGCACCAAACCAGGCAGTTGGAACCGCGGACATCATTCTGTAGATATTTACGACCAATTGTTTTGTTTGTTAATTACCTACCTTTGTGTAGAAACAAACATCAATAAGATACATACGACTACGTACACACTAACACAAAGCTCTAGTAAGTACGGGTACATCCAATAACAAGACAAATGATACAGAAGTACCTACTTCACTTAAGCTGATCGGTCCACGTGGGATTATCCGATAAAGTGATTGTGCTCTTAATTGACATTCTCCTTATTGAGATCTAAATTGTACACGTACGTAGTTTAGTTACTATTCTATTATTTTTTGTAAGGAAATGTTTCTTTAATTCTGATAGAAAAGAGAAATAGGTATTGGAGTACTTAGGTACCTACTTATGGTTTACGCGATTGGTCTAAGCACTCCTATAACTAAATAACTACAGCTGTTGCACGACAAACTATCTTACCGAGATAAAAAGTAGGTAGTACTAGGTATTATATCTATGGTACCTATCTCTTTCAAAAAAAGTTGTGGTGATAATGTTCACATTTGTAGCAACTGCGTCAAACCATATTACGATGTAGGGTATCACAATACCAACAATACCGTCATTTCTTTAAAATGAAAATAACTTTAAAAAAATTAACTTAGATTTTTTCTTATATTTTTCCTGGTATGGTTATCGACCCGGCCATACACCAGTCTCGGGTTATCGTTGAAGTCGGAACGTCCTGTATTCATGGTGAATTTTTCAAGTAGGCTTGGACCGCCAATTCGAAAAATGCTCAAAGGAGTTACGAGCCCAATTTTGATGAAACTTAAAACTACATTGAATTTTTGATAAATCAATCACCTAGCTGGTAATCGAACCCGTAACGTAAAAGTGGGCGTTAATTGCCTCTAGTACTTACATGAATTATATTATTATATTAATACATAGGTACATATTTACCGCCGGGTGCCACTGTAAACTCTTCCTAGTGCTAACCAGAGGCACTCGGCAGTAGGTGCACGTAGGTGCGGCCGCGGCATTAAAGGTTACATACAAGTTTTTTTTCTGCGACACTTGGAATTGGAATTTGGCACTAGATTGAACCCATTTCTTTCCACGGCGTCCCATTTAGTGTGGCCCATTACAACGCTAACCAACTGTATCAATTTAAGCGCCCCGTTTCGCATCTCACAAAGCCCCAACATCCAACAAAAAGTGTTCGTGTCAACTTGTGACAAATCTTTAACCCTTTCTAAGAGGTCATAGGTCTCTTCGTAATTTATGTCCAGTCTATGTTGAATCACCTAATGCGGCGGTACTCATACAAATTCATACCACACCTACTGTAGAGTAAATCCAGGATAGACGTCCCAGTTGGATAGATGCAATACTCAAAAAACTCTAGTTCACAAATTCGTACATAACAATTATTAATGGTGTAATTACCTACGAAACGTAGGCACCCAAAACCTCGGGTCCCGCAGGGTGTAGGGCTAAAAGCACGCGTCTTTTTTTTAGTTCCGCGTCCCAAGGCCGCGGCCGCTCTAACGTCCGTTGCCGGGCGTCTCTGGTTACAAGCAGAACTATTTCCAGTGGCGCCCGGCAGACTTTGACCACCTCTGTGGTCTCTGCGGGGGTTGGGTCGGGATGAGAATCCCGCGTCGTTGGGGTTGGGTTTTATCCCGCGTCAGTGAGTGAATCTGGTTGCGTGCTATGGGGCAAAGGCCCCGCAGCATGCAACCCTTCTAGCCTGCTTCTGTAAGTAGGACGGGTGGTGATCCCGCCCCTCATGGTCCTCAGGCCCCGATCATGGAGGTCGATGGTCTTGGGCGTAGTAGTGTCTGCGGCGCCCTCGCCGCTGACTACGGAACTCGGCGGGGAGGGTACGCTCCCTCTCCCTCTCGGCCGCCTCCACCGGCCTCCACGACACGGCCGCGTTCCACCTACTCCCGCTGGAGACCATGGCTTGAAGCATGGTCTCCAGCGAGAGGATATCTACGCCCAGACCCACTACGAGGTCCCGGCGCTGACTCGTCCACGCTGAGCACTCTACCAACGTGTGGAGTGCAGTGTCGTCGTCGGAAACCTCGCAGTGTTGACACCGGGGTGTGACCTCACGACGGATGCGAAACAGATAGCTACCGAAGCATCCATGCCCGGTAACGAACTGCGTCGCACGATTCGTGAGGTCACCATGCTGCCTCTGCAGCCAATCGTCCATGATCGGTCTCACCGCCGCGATGATGGTGGTACCCCACTTGGGTTGCTCAAGTCGCACCCTCCATGACTCCATGAGATCCTGGCGGAGTTGGGACCACTGGTCATCGATTTCTCGAGACGCAGGCCTGTGGTCCCGCTCCAGCGCCTCCTTGCGCCATTGGAACAATGACGCAAGGGCTCTCGCTTCCAGGTCCCATGGAGGGGTCCCGGCTAGGAGACATGCAGCCTCTCCGGAGATCGTGCGGTAGTCCCTTATTGTTTTGACGGCCAAGGTCCTCAACGGTCTATTAAGGAGCGTTGAGTTGTTGGCCGTCAAACGCGCCGCCCATACGGGAGCCCCGTATAGGGCCATACTCCGCACGATCCCCAGGTACAGTCTCCTGCAGGAAGCGTTGGATCCCTTTAGGTTGGGCTTCAGTCGCGAAAGCGCGACCGATGCCTGTGTCACCTTAGGGACCAAACTTCGGAAATGTGGTCCGAAGTTCCATCGGCTATCAAGTACGATGCCTAGATACTTCATCAAGGGCTTGATGCCGATGCTAACGCCTCCCACATTTATGCTGGAACCTTCAGGTGGACCGTTCCGAGGTCTGTGAAAACACAGAACCTCGGACTTGTGCAAGGCCACCTCCAGTCCCAGCCGCCGTATCCGACCCACGACTTGAGCAACACCCGTCGTGACCTTGAGTGCTGCCTCCTGGTACGTTGCACCCCGCGCTGTGACGAGGGTATCATCGACGTAGCACGTTACGCCGACGCCCTCAGGCAACGCACCCCGCAGCACCCAGTCGTAGCCGATGTTCCACAGAAGCGGCCCCAGGACCGACCCCTGCGGAACACCGCACGACACATCCCACCGAGCTGGCCCGAGCCAGCTGGGGAAAGTTATGGCCCTCTCCGAGAGATAGGTCCCGACAATACGACGGAGGTAGAGAGGACACACAAGAGACACCGCCACCACCACCTTGCCCTGCGAGACTGCTTCTTCCGTCAGGCTCTTCACGCGCATGATCGCGCTCACGGTGGAGCGTCCCCGACGGAAACCGTACTGGTTGTCCGCCAGGTCTGGCCCCACCGTCGAGAGATGCGCGTCGAGACGTTCCGCGATAATTCGCTCAAAGAGGTTACACACCCCGTCGAGCAACACGATCGGCCGGTATCCGGAAGGTGAGTCCACCGGCCGCTCCGCCTTACGGATCAGGACCAGTTTCCCCGTCCTCCACACCTTGGGAAAGCCTCGAAAGGGGCCCCTTTCGAGGCATGCGCTAAAGAGCCCCATCAGTCGAGGCCCGAGTTCTTCGAGGGAGTGCACACGTCTGCTTATGTGTGGGATAATTCCCGCACACAATAATAAATCCTTTTAAAACTATATATTAAACTTATTTTATTTGATTCATCATTCAGTCATCGTAGCTCAGCTGGTTAGAGCACTCCCCCTGTTAGGGAAAGGCCGTGGGTTCGAGTCCCGCCGATGACATTAGTTTTTGTGATCTATTTATAATTTATTTCTTAATATTTTATTTGATTGGGCATCTATCATCACACTGTAGGTATCAATCCTTCTTAACATTGTAATGGCGGGGCAAAAAATATCAGTTTTACCTGCAACTAACCCCCTCTCATCAATAAAATTGGTTTTTCTCATTACTAAGTAGTCCGTCCGGTACTCCTGTGTTGACCGTTGTCAGGAGATTAGACGACGCCGCGCGACGTGTGGGTTCCGTTACTTTTCATATTTTACACCAACAACGATCCATCATGACTAGTTTCGTCATAAATTAAACGTTAAGCCCACCGTGACCTGCACACGTCAGATATAAGTTATGAGGTCGAGACTGAAAAGGTTGGTTTGGAAACTTCAAAAGGGATGTCATAATAAAGTTAATAACTTTAATATTGGTGAAAACATTTTTTATTGCTATTCAACTTTGATCAGCAATGTTACGAACCTACAACCTAGAACCACAGATTTTTCTGAAGTCAAACTTCCTCGTTACTGGACAAGACAATAAAAGGATCGGACGATCTTAGAGAACTAGGTTTAGGCCTATAGCACAATGCCTATACTTATTGTACAGTTAGTCTAGGAACATTAAGTAAATCTATTATGTACCTTGTTACAGTTCGGTAAGGATAATCGGAGCTTTGCATTTGTGTGAGTAACCACAAAAAGTAGAGTAAAAACTCTTTTTGTAGCTGTGTGTCCAACACTGTGTGTAATGGCTGCTACACACAGTGCCGCCGGCCATGCCGCCGGCTTGCCGCACAAAGAAGCTGGTGTGCCGGCGGGTTGCGCGGGGTGCCGACGTCAGTTCATACATACATGACTGTCACAACGGGAATGATGCTTGGCGGCTATGCGCGGCCTAAGCAGGCGCGGCGGCGGCTTGTATTGCCGGCGGCAGTGCCGCTCGGCATAAACCCGCCGGCACTGTGTGTAGCAGCTTTAAAAGAGGTCAATATGGTCACGTACACTGCACTCACACAAATGAAAGACTCAGTTTATCCGTCGCAAACTGTACCTACTTATTAGACTAGCTGATCGCCGCAGCTCCACCCGCGTGACATAGTTTTCTAGTTCCCAGTTCCCGTGGGAATACATTACCGGGATAAAAAGTAGCCTATGTTACTCAGGGATAACGTAGCTACATATCAGTGAAAGAATTTTCTAAATCGGATCAGTAGTTATCTATGTTAAGGAGCCTATTTGCTTCAAACAAACAATCAAAATAATCTTTCCTCTTCATAATATTTGTTTAGATGTATAGATGGTATAGAAGTATAGATATCGGTGCTATAACCTTCCAAGACCATTAACGTAGGTACGAACGTAAAAATATTGTTTGTTCATACTTCATTGAATATTTTTATAATTTTAGTAGTGCAGTGCAGAGCTCGTTTCGAACTCGCTGAGTCGGGTTCTGCCAAGCGAAATTCGTTAGACGCTCTGTACAACGCTTGTCAAGCTATCATGTACAAATAAGGAATGAAGTAGGTATATATAAATATTATACTACCCAGTCCATTAGTGAAGTACCTAAATCTACGAGGAAAAGGCGGTAAAGTTCTTTCCTTTCCTACTCGTAGTTTTCACATCCCAGGGATGATAAAAAATAAATAAACAACTAGCGAAGGTACAAGTCGCTTTGATGTAGGTAATAAATTTATATATTTAATACGACAATTTGTCTGTCTGTCCTTCCATCGCGTTTTTCAATTATAATTAATCCTACTAATATTATAAACGCGAAAGTTTGTGAGTATGTATGTATGTATGTATGTTTGTATGTATGGATGGATGGATGTTTGTTACTCTTTCACGTAAAAACTACTGATTGGATTTTAATGAAACTTTACAATAATATAGCTTATACATCAGAATAACACATAGGCTACAATTTATAAATATATTGTGTGAATTGTTCAAAATATGACGCGGCGCGACGGGAACGGGAAAAATCCAAATTACCACGCGGACGAAGTCACGGGCGACCACTAGTAATACATACATTTGCATGAAATATTTTTTATTTTTTTATTTTTTTTTTTTTGAGGCGATACAAAGTTCGCCGGGATAACTAGTACTTATATTATTATTAGGTAAGTAGGTACCTATTTGAAGAAGTTAAATGAAGAATGTCTTCAGATATTCTATAGATAACTTACCTAGTTTATTGACTGCTCCCCAACGACGCGGGATTCTCATTATTTCTCATCCCGACCAAACTCCCGAAGAAGCCACACAGGTGGTCAAGGCGCGCCACTGGAAATAGGTACTTTCTGGTGGACTAATAAAATTATATTTAATGCACTTCTACAATATGGGTATTAAATGAAAGGGCTTTTTTTCTAAGAGCCAACTCGAAAAAAATCGTTTTTAAACGAGATTTAATAAATATCTAATAAATAATAAATAAATATTTTTGGACATTTTCACACAACATCATCTAGCCCAAATTAAGCTAATATAAGCTTGTGTTATGGGATCTAGACAACTGATAAACATACTTATATATTTCTAAATACATACATATTATACATAGAAAATACCCAAACTCCGAAACAAACATTTGTGGATCACACAAATAAAAAATTATAAGTACCTACTCGTATTTACTTGTTTTTTATTCCGGGACCAAAGGCCGCGGCCGCTCTTACGTCCGTTGCCGGGCGTCTCTGGTGCACACGCAGAAGGTATTTCCAGTGGCGCACGGCGGACTTTGACCACCTGTGTGGTCTCTACGAGGGTTTGGTCGGGATGATAATCCCGCGTCGTCGGGACTCGTATTTACTGGACTAAACAGCGACAAGCAAGACAATAACATGTAAATTGTGTAATGACGTTCCAAGTATAGTAAAAGTTATAGATAAAGTTTATTTTAGAATTTTTAGCGCATTTAAATAAAAGCTTGTTTTTAAAAAGAATTTTATCTGCTAGGTACCGAGATAGTGTAGATAATCATCAATTTTAAATCTAGATCATAGACTATGTCCAAATTATGTCTAGAACTAACAACTAATTCTAGCAGAGAGTGATCATCTAGAGTTCTATCTCTAGATCCCTCTCTGCTAGCTAGATATAATATGCAACTGCTTGACCGACCGTAGGTAGGGTGCATTAGGTAAAGCATGGAGTACACGATTGCAAACGTTGTTTGAATTGAAACCAACAGAGAGTTCAATAGAATGTCGCTCGTCGTATGGATATGACGTAATTTGGTTGAAAGTAACTGTCTTCACGATTTTAAATCTCTGTTTTAAACAGCCGTTTTCGAAAAATCTAAAAATGTGTAAAAAAATGGCATCTATTCGGATATTCGATGCGATTTTTTTTAAGTCCGCGGTCTAGGGCCGCTGACCCCCCCAATCTTGCAAGTGAATCAAGTAAGGTAGAATAAAACGTTAATAATTACGCACGCTGTAGGTAATACGACTCATGTTGAAGGGTTGGATATGGAAGTAATAGGTAGGTATATATAACCTGTGTATTATCTATCTCATTTGATGCGTTAGTGCCTACAAATACTTGCTATTCCATATTATTATTTTACTTATTAATAATGTTTAAGGGTTCCCTTATCATAACCTATAGCAGGGGTCACCAAATGACGGACCGCGGTCCGCGTCCAGACCGCCGAACTATATTGTGCGGACCTTAGGTAAACAGTAACTTGTATAACTGAGTAAGTAATTTAATAATTAGTAGGTACCCATCTCCCACTCTGTCTTTTCTGCCATCAATTCGCCAATGGACAAGAAGTAACCAGTACAGTACCCCGCTTGAAGCCGTGCCATTCGCTCGCTATCGTGTTCCTTTTCGGGACCACAGGCCTGTGTCTCAAGAAATCGAGGCTCAGCGCTCCCAACTCCGCCAGGTTCTAATGGAGACATGGAAGGTGCGACTTGAGCAACCAAAGTGGGGTACTACCACTATCACGTCGGTGAGATCGATCATGGAATAGTGGCGGCATGGTGACCTCACGTATCGTGCATCATAGATTATTACCAGACACGGTTGCTTCGGTGGGTATCTGTTGCGCATTCATCATGAGGTCACGCCTGCGTATCAACTGCGGCTTTGGGCTAAGACACGGCACTCCACACATTGGTCGTATGCTCAGCGTGGGCGAGTCAGCACCGGGACCTCGTTGTAGGTCTGGGCGTAAATACCCTCTCGCTGGAGCCAGTGGAACGTGGCCGTATCCTTCTGCGAGCAGGTTATTTTCGTGAAAGAGAGTTGACAGATTCCGTTATCGGCGTCTACTTACACAAGAAATACCCACGTTTTGTCAAAAGAAAATCATTCTAATGTGAAAAATTTACCCAAACCAACCACACCAACTTTACTCCAAACTTCAGACAAATCATTCAAAGCAAAAAAATGACATTTTTAACTAACACGTAAGTTTGGAATAAACTTGAACAAGACTGAAATTTATTTTTAAAGAAGTTTATCTTCGAAACTGCTGTGAGCCAAACACAGTAAGAAGTTTAAAAGCTATTTTTACAATTCTGGGTATTAATTACTATTATATAGCATTTTCTTCTTCAATAGACTGAAGTAGAAACGGACCGCGACGGTAATTTTTTTTAAACCGGACCCCTGAAGATACTAATTGGAGATCCCTGACCTAAAGTGTTTCAAAGAAGAACTTTATCATAAACTAGCGGACGCCCGCGGCTTTACCCGCTTGACAAATAATATACACAAAAACCTTCCTCGAGAACCATTGGTGAAACCCGCATCAAAATCCGTTGCGTAGTTTTGAAAATCTAAGCATACATACGAACGAAAGCGACTTTGTTTTAAATTATTTAGTGATGTAGGATGTAGTGATTCAATGGTTTTGTTTAACAGCCAATTAACTATTAGATCACCTAATACAGCACAACATGTGAAAAATTTATATCTATGAAATTGAGCTCTGCTGGAGCACTTAGGTACCTAATTATCCCTAGGAACCCGTTCCTATGAATAAATAGGTAAGTGGATAAATTCCATAGTTTCTTTCGTAGCTACATAGCCACAAACGTTATTTCTTGCTATTATAATAGTTTTCCAATGGTACTATATGCTGGAAACCATTATTAAAAATCTATTTAAAATCAGACTGTCTTCTTTACCCGCCAATGAATACGTCAAAGTTCAAACCGATCTTGCACTGTGCAATCGCCCTATTCGTCTGCTTTACCGACGAGAACGTCATCGGTGTCAAAATAAATGTATTTCATCACCACTAGAGGCGCTTTGAGCAGCGTACGTCTCCCTCCTCTTCTCTATTGTTTATGACTTACGACAATTATTACAAGCCACAAGCTTCACTCCGACGCGTCACCGTCGGAATTTAGTTTAATTTTATAATTTTAAGTGACAAAGAAAATTGTGATAAGTGTGATTTTATACACATCTTGGTGATAATACTAGTGTTAAGATTTGTTAAGTTATTGTTCCACCGAGGAAAACAAACGAGGTAAGAAACGAGGTATACGCGGATTTCGGGACATTTGTTTGGGATTTCTGGGATCGATAACCTGGTCGTCTAGCCATGAGGCGCGACACTAAGGTTATGTTGCTAGCCGCGAACTGGTATCGGAGTTCAAATAACGGTCTCCTCCTCCGGATCGGCTCGACTCGTATTACAGCCGCAGAATCCGGTCGTACTTAAGACTAGTTGTTTATAATAGGTAGTGTCTAGATCCTCTTTCGCCCTCCTCACTCCGTTACGCTTGCCGCCGACAGTCAGTGTAAATAAATATCGGTAATCAGCTTCGCTTATTAAAACGCCAGAGTGCCCATTCCTCATACCTTTAGATGGCTCGAAACCCATGGACGTTCCTTTGAGATGTGCGCCTGTTTTCCAGCTTACCCTGCCTGCAGTGCGTGCCACGAGCCCCAGAGTCCCAGTCATTAGATTGAGTGGAGTGCCCCCTGTGTCCGCCCACACGTAGTCCTGTACGCAGCCAAAATTCCGCGAGACACGTCGGACTCCTCGTCCAGCATGGAACTGGACAAACCCCCTACTCTCCACGAGGAAGACTCCAAAGTTACCCTCACTATCAGACTGATTATGCAGGGGAAGGTAAGACAATTAACACTTGCAATACATACTTTATTCCTAACATTAGTTACCTATCATTATTCCCAATTATTTTCCAAGTTTATTTTGTAGAAGTTCCATTACCTACCTCTAAGTTTTTATGACATAAATTAAAATACTTAACAAGTTTTCATTACTATTGTTCTCTCAGTGTGAATGTGTGTTTATTAATTCAGCATCATTTTTGTAAATGGCATGTATTTATATATTGTGGTGTCATAATTTCTGCTACCTAATAAATAGTTGCAACTTATGACAAATATTCACTACCAATGTTGATCTCTGTGCATAGTGCAGATTTAGATCTAGCGGTTAATTTACCATATCAATGTTATGCATAACAGTAATCTTAATCATTCCAGAAAGAAATACTTTTATCTCAAACCGGGGTGATATATTTCAGAAGTTTATCAATATCGGCCATTATTAATATTTACAGACCAAAATCAGTCCCGCCATTATCGAGTTTTAGCGAGACAAACGAACTGCAAATCTTTTTTATTTACATAGATTTCCGCTCCTATCCATATTGTTTCCATATATGTTACGTACGAAAGAGTTATATGTGTTTGAACATATGGTAATCTAATATGTATGACTTTCGTATTTGAATCTTGTTAGGAACATGCATTTTTATGGATGCTTAACACAATATCCTGTTTGTTAACGACTAGGCTTTCATTTTATAATCTCTAGCTGCTATTGTTTACTAAGATTATAATTTAGCCAGTAACCTATCCAATTGGTTAGCCCCTTTATTTACTAAAGAGACATACAATAGAATTGTCCGTACTTATATTTTACTTTTTTAATATTCATTATATTTTCTTTATAATAAATTCGCAGTTCTATTAATGCAACATTTTATAATGCTGCTAGCATTATAAAATGTTGCAAATATGCAATAGGAGTAGCAATTGGTCATGGCATGATATTATAGTACCTTAAAACCTTCCGCGATAAATGAAATGTACACTATAAAACGAATTGTTCAATTCGAATCAGTGGTTCCTGAAATTAATGCATTCAAGGAAATAAACTTTTCAACTTTATAATATTTGTGTTATAGATTCTAAACCCTAAATTTACCTTGGCAATATTGTGAACAAACAAAAATAAATTAATAAATCCTCCTAGGTTTACAGTAGAATGTTTTATGTGCATGATATTATTTGCATCTCACTGTTTTAAATTAAGCTTACATTACTCAACCGCTCCACTAATTTAGCACACCTAGATGTCGCTAGATAGCCCTGTGACATGTTAGATGTATTGATGTTGCTAACATATAACTACTTTTACATCTAGGTACTTTTAATTGGCCATAATCCAATACAAAGTACATTTGGCCGAGTGCCAACTATTGGTAGTGTACATCAAACTTTGATTTGTACCTTTTTCTAATTGGAGTAATGTGGGATATTTTATGTTGTCATTGTGTTTACTTGTCACTTCCTTGTGCAAATAGACTCTGTGGTATTTTATTTATTTCTACGTCTGTGACTGTGTATTTCAGTCAAAATTGTAGTGCATGCAATCTGTCGAACTTTCTACTATGCAATAAATCTAGTAGTCCATTCACATGAGCTGACTATGCTGGGAAGTGTGTGATTAGAATATGTAGGACGTCTGCACACAATACCATGTTAATGGGTGACAGGCATTGATATACAAAAAACTGGGCAAGTGCGTATCAAGTCACTCATAAGATTGGGTTCTGTAGTTACCCATAAAAGCCTCCATAACTCCTGAACTAACGAGAGTTATACTTTCTGTTATAGTTTTCCTTCAAAAGTTTATGAATCAGTGGTTCCTGAAATTAAAACCCATGTAGGGTTACCATCATAAGTTTTTTCAGATTCTTCACAACAGCCGTTTAGATTTTAGAGGGGGTGGGGATGCCCCGTTTTCATAAAAACCGCTCTTCAAAGCTAAATATCTCGCAAATGAATTCTTAAATCAAAAATCATCTATCATCTTAGCAACCTCAAAACAGTTTTAGTAAATGTTCTTTATAGCAATAAACCACATTTAATTTTATAATATGCATACATATCATACTTAACAAGTTTTATTTATATATGCGGTGCGTAAAAAATCTCTGAAAGTAACAAAACCCCGTCTAATATAGGTAGGTAGTAGAAGTATAGTGATTTTATCATATCATTGATTTGAAAGTGAAATCAAATTCTCAGCATTCAATGATTATTCTGCCAGCTTGTAAATTATTCATAGCACAAGTGATTCGTGAAATTTGCAGTCTAATTATCATTACAAAACCTTTGAAGTGTGGTTTCTACCAAAGACTTTGTTCTATTAGTTATTTAAATAACAGTTGACCGACTGCATTGTTAACATTCTATAGAAGTCATGATGCCTAGTTGCCAGAGATACCGAGCACACTCTAAAACTGTCTTGTTGCATCCCCAGTGCATTTCACTGGTGCAAAGAATGTGATCTATTATTGGCCACTAGACAGGAACTCTTTTGTACTATAAATCTCATCGTGACTGCATTAATTACATGTGCGTACGCCCGTTGCACAATACTTGCCAATTTACTGATCCCTTTAGCTATTTCTGAATCAGTCAGCATCTAACACTTTTAAGTCTAACTTGTATGCGTTTCTTTGCAGGAGGTTGGCAGCATTATTGGCAAAAAAGGAGAGATTGTTAAGAGGTTTAGAGAAGAGGTAAGTTATTGATAATAAATGGTTTTATTGGATACAAAAAGAAATTAGAAATTTGCTTGACCATGAGAACTGTAGGTTGAATGCACTTAGATCTACTTTGTATATTTGTATTAGAACTTTGTCCATTATCAGCTGTCCATTATGGAATATAATAAGTAATCTTTATAATGCAGAGATTATAAAATTATGAACATAGAATGAAGTGGCAACAATAAGCCTTATAAAACACAAGCTAAATAAACCAACTGTACTGAATTTTCATTTAACCTTAATCTGTATAGAAAAAGCCTTTCAGTTCTCAAAGGCTAAGCGTCAAATATTAGGCACCCAACAAATAAAACAATGGAAAATATGATGGTGAATTTTTAGATAATTGCAATGTTAATACTATCAGGCGTTACTTTTCGGAAGTCCATAGTTAAATTAAATAAATCTAACTACTTTGTAATATTCCGCCACATGCAAATTACCCAACTCTCGTATTTATTCATGCACAAGTCCGCCCTCCAAACCCACTTAGGCCGCTCGGCGCACGGCGACCGAAATTCGGTCGCCGTGCGCCGAGCCATCGACATCTCCTGATGATGCCCCTGGTTGGGGGCGAAACACGTGTCGAGGTTTTTATTATTTTTTGCACGATAACACAACTCTCATATTTATTCTATTTTCAAAATTATTTCTCTATTCTTTCGGCCTAAGTGGGTTTGGAGGGCGGACTTGTGCATGAATAAATACGAGAGTTGGGTAATTTGCATGTGGCGGAATATTGCAAAGTAGTTAGATTTATTTAATATAATTGCAATGATTTCGCTAAATAGAAGTCATTATAAACGTCGACATGTTTCACCTACTCACGAGGCATTATCAAGACTGTCTCAAAGAGAACAACCCAACAAATACTTTCGAACATAATTATAAATTATTGTAATTTATTATTATTTGACATTCCATTGACATTTGTTTGGTTTAGGTTGACTTTACCTAGGAACTTATTATTACGCAAATTCGCAAATTTTATGCATTTTAAGATCCTAAGGTAGATCAAAGAGCTCCAAATTATTATTACGTAATCACCACCACCTTTGATCAGCAAATAAATGATTTGATTTGATTTGAAATATTATTTTATTTTTTCAGTCTGGAGCCAAAATCAATATATCAGATGGATCATGCCCAGAACGTATCGTCACTGTTACTGGCAACACAAGCGCCATATTCAAGGCATTCACACTTATATGCAAAAAATTTGAAGAGGTATGTAAATTCTAATAAAAATAAGAAAGGTCAGCATAATGCAAAAGTATTTTCGCCGGCGCCCTGGGGTTATTCTTCCGAGAGCTATCCCGGGAATCCCGGCAATGGATGATTGCTTAGCCGTGGTTAAAAAAAAATGTTAAAATACTTCCGAAACTGCGTGAAACCAAAATTTTTCTCTTACAAGAAGGAGACCCCTTACCAATTCTGCCACCGAGTGTAATAACTGTTGAATTTCTGCCCCATATGTTACTGATTTTTAACTAACGCGTTTTTGATAACGTTTGATCACTATTATCGTAAAAATTCAACAGTTCTTAAAGAGAAAGATTTGCAAGAGAAAGATTCCGATTCTATCCCGAACATGCAGACTTATTCACAACCGTCGGAAGTTTCCGAATCTGATCGGAAAGTTTTCCAACGCTATTCATAAATTCTTTTTGACAGTTCCATTCGGAAGGAAGACTTTGATATTCGGAATGCTTTCCCGAAATACGGGAATCGACAACGGAATGAGCCGTCGAACCCGAGACGGAAACTTTTCGAATGGTTTATAATAAGAGAGCGGCGGCGTGACTTTTGAATCATATAAATATTTTGAATGAAAGACAATTGATTGTATTATTTCAGTGGTGTTCTCAATTCAACGAAGGCGGTGGCGGTGGGTCCCGAGCGCCGATCACTCTGCGGCTCATCGTGCCCGCGTCACAGTGCGGCTCGCTCATCGGCAAGGGCGGCTCCAAAATCAAGGAGATCCGCGACGTCACTGGGGCCAATATACAGGTATTTATGTCCTGTTAAATGACATCACTAACTAAAGCTTTGGTTTCCTAAGAAAGCAGTGCCGTCCTAAAGCGGTCACAACACAGCGCTGGACACCAATGATGTCACTCACCGCTGCGTTATGACCGTCCCAAGACAGCACCGCTTTACTGGAATACCATAGCTTTACACGTGATACTGTCTGTTTCACACAAGTCTCAATAAGGACGCATAGTACTTAAGTTTGAAATACTTTCAATGTGGCAAGAAATCCTTTGCTATTCTTTTTCAATTGTCAAACGTAATTATTAAGTACAAATTGATAAAGGACTTATTTTGACTTATTTTTTTATTACACTTAATTTTGATTTTAATTTAAACCCCTCTGCCTCGGAGGCCACGTTAAGGCGTCGGTCCATGTTGTCATACGAACATCTAGGGTACTCGTTAGGGGTATTTGAAGCCCTTAAACAAAATCCGACCGGTCTAACAGAACTTCAATATCGCCTATGGGTTGTGGAGGTCAGGTGGCAGTCGCTCCAAAGAAAATATTGAAGTTCAGCCGCATCGCAGTTAGGCTGAAAAGCCGATCGCAACTAGGTTGAGAAAAGGCTCTGTGGATAAAATGGGTCACGTTAAACCTTTATTATTTTGGTTACAGGTTGCAAGTGAAATGTTGCCAAACTCGACAGAAAGAGCAGTGACAATCAGCGGTACCTGCGATGCTATTACACAATGCATTTATCACATTTGCTGTGTTATGCTTGAGGTAAATTTACTTCATCTTAATTATACTAATATTATAGGAAAACGTATTAGAGATTGTTCTCTAAAAAGTAAAAATATATAATTTAACGTAATTTCGCACCAAGTTTACTTTTGAACATGTTTAATTCTCTATATAGAACGGAAACGAATATTCACGCGGGTAAAACTGTATCCCTAAAGAAGTGCTTCACAATATAAAAATATAAACTATCAAAATTTAAACTAATGGAAATAACTAACAAATTGTTAACTACAATAATTTGTCTGAATCACGCTAATTACGAAGCATTGCACTAAGCTAAGCTATAATTACGGAATATCAAAGTATTAATTGTTATTTAAACGGTACACTTGTTTTTGGTCATTAAATATTCATTAGTTTTGTTCACACATTTGTATATTTTAAAACTCTTTGTCCTATATAAATTAAATAATGGTATAGTTCAAACTCATTTGAGTAACATTATGGTAGTTAGCCTAACATTTCTTGGTAGATATTAAATCACTGTCAAACCGTAAAAATTCGTATGTTGTATTGTTTTACTTCATAACCATTCAGTAAATAGAGGATAGCCTCTATTTACTGAATGGTAATGAAGGAAACAAGACGGCTACTATGTTTGTTCATTATAAATAACATTAATCCTCTGTGACTGTTTGTGGAAAATAAATAAATTTTTTTTTTATTGTAAGTTAAAATTAAAACAAATAACATTTTTGCAGAGTCCTCCAAAAGGAGCCACAATTCCCTACAGGCCAAAACCAAATGTAGCCGGTCCAGTTATCTTAGCTGGAGGACAGGCGTACACTATTCAAGGAAACTATGCTGTGCCCGCACAAGATGTAAGTATTACATACAATGACGCTAATATTCCCGAGGGAATAAGCTGAGATGAATTACACACCTATATTTTGCCTGTATGTATGTAGTTTGACATAATAGAGGTCAAGCTTATTGTCGTTACTGGTCGTACAGTAGAAAATCAATAAACTTTGTTTTTGTTCAATAAACTGCCATCTATGGACAGTATAAGTATTCAATGTGTCTGGCAAAATGATCTGGGGAAAAACGTGACTGTACGTTGAACTAAATTGTCATGAACTAAAACATCCACAGTGAACTAAATTCACTGTGGATGATATGTCATCATCCACAGTGAATTTAGTTAATTATAGTGGATCTCCGACGATACAGCAAATAACTACTTAAAATAAGATGGTTTCAAATTTGTGTTAAGTATGTTTACTATTCACCGTTCATCATTTCATTTTATAATATTATGACCACAAATTCCGACTATTTTCGCTTATCGCCTATCATCATTTCACCCCAATTGCGGGTGTTTTAAATATATTTTGTCTTTTCAATTGTAATTAATTGAAATATGACAACAATTACATGTGTTTTTTGTTTCTTCTTCTGATAAGTGGTAGGATAATAATAGTAAATGAAACCCACACACTAACAGATCGTCGTCAGGCCTTGAATTTGTAGCCAACTTCAACCTTATCAACTAACTGTCAGGCCAGTATACTACGGTGGACTGTTAGTCTATGGGGAGCTTAAGATCATTATGTTGGTAAACAATTGGTTGGATCTGTTTTCATTTTATTTGTTCATTTCCAAAGTAGGCATTACACTTTTTACTTATATATCTATCTAGCTAAACTGCAGATGCAGTTTGTTGGCAAACATGCACTCCTTAAATATTTACACATTTAATATAATACCTAATATCTAAAAAGTATACAATATAATTTAATATAGGTATACTGCTTAGAATTGCAGTGGTAGGTATGGGAGTGGTTAAGCAAATAAGATTTAAACGCGTCATTTGCATAAGCGCCATACTCATTAAAATTAATAATTTTAAGTTCTGAATGTTTGAAATTTTTGCATGTGACGGTCAATTTATTGAATTTATAGTGCAAGCCTGTGAACAAGCTGGTATTGTTCACTTAATTGAGTTATATCCTTCCGCCGCAGAATTGAACTATAAGGGGCTGCAGCCCTCTAAAGTTCATTTCTGAATTTCGAGAGTTTTTAATACAGTCTATTGTATACTAGAAGATAAGGCAATCTATTAAGCTGTGCCTCCACGGAACAAAAATTACCAACGTTGGCAACTTTTGTGCGGGGGAGACACCGCTTTACAGAAACTTTAGTCACCAACACATGTTGACAACTCACAAGTTGTCAGTTTTTGTTCGGTTGTAGACACGGCTTTAGGTAGGTAGGGTAGATTCGGGTGGTATCAGTTAGGTATGGTGTGTGTAAGGTGGGTGGGCTACAGGCGGTGTGCGCGCCCGTGTTCCCCCTCGCGCTGGAGATGAAGCCGCCGCTGGTGGGCGCGCTCCCCCCGCACCACCTGCTGCCGCCGACGCTCCACGAACACCACCTTGTGAGTCGACGAACTGTCCTCGACGCACACCTCATAGACGACCGAAAATTTGACTTACTATGAGTTTCATACTTTATGAAAAATGGTTTGGTGATTCTTCGATTATCTAACTAAACATATCTCAAATAATGCATGTCGCAAAAAAAAAAATTGGTAGTTGGTAAAATTAATTTACCGTAAACTTTTTCCATTACCAATACGTTCCGGCGAAATCAAATCAACGAAAAAAAAAGAAAATTAGGCAAATGATGGTATAGTTCTCGCTTTGTTTGATACATTTGACATCAAAGCGCCTCTAGCGCAAACGCATCCGAACTCGCGTGAATGTTAGCAATATATCAGCGTATGTAAAATATAAAACTCATATTAAGCCACCTTTTCTTTGTACACTGTCCATTGACGTAGTCACTCGATAATGACCACGAGACGAACATAGTCGATCGAACTGTTAAATCGAATGAGAGTAAGCAATACAAAACCTTTCAACTGAGTGTCCTAAAACCATCGAATTGATGGAATTGACAATAATCGTTATCAGTTACATCAATTCTAGTCGACAGTAGAATTTGTGTAATCGATTCGATATCGACTCCAAATCGCAAAACCGGTGACAAAATATCGAATGCTTGCCTCAGAAGGTTGCAGTTAACCAAATTGGATATTTGTTACGCAAAGTTGGCGACCACCACTGTTGACGACAATTTGCTATTTCATTCGATAAAACGTTCGATCGTCTGTTTTTTGATGGTCGTGATGAATTCTTGTATTGGTATCGATTTTTATCCAAATTCCAAAGCTGATAACCTGTAGTCTCTCTCGAGTATTACCCATGTGACAGTGTCCAAACCCATTTGCATTTGTGTAAATCTAAATAGTTTCTTCTCTATGAGGTTGTGTGGTAAACCGAGTGACATTATGTGATTGGTGCTGCCCCCAGAGACCCCTCAAATTGGATGTTTGGTGTCAAATCCCTGTAGCGGAAATGAATTAACATAATATATGACCTAGTTTTAGCACCCTGGTGATGTGATGTGTAGAAATGAATTCCATTTTATTTTGCGCTGTTCTTTTTCCACCTTACGCTTGAGACATGGATATATTATTCGTCCTTGTTTGCACGCATACCCCATATTTAAATGATTTTTGAATAGACATATTACCCATATATCGATTCGTAGTTTACTAGCAATTCATAATATAGAATAATTTGACTAAGCGTTATTGGATTTAACTTATTGTTATACACTTTTAAAGCTTTATCTGTTTGTTTTCTGGCATTGCCGAGATATGAGCGTATTGTACTTCAAGGTCGCTCGAGCACGTGACAGCTAAATCAATCATACATACAACCCCCCAACTTGCACCTCTCCCTATTTAGCCTAATGCCTTGCCTATTCCTACTATTTTTGACTTCATTTTTATTTTTCACGCGAGAAATAATAATGGTGATTAACCATGGTCGCGCATGGCTTAACGTTTACTATAATCTTTATTACATAAATTTATATAACATTAAAATATAAACATATTAATGCCATTTTCATAATTTCATAGGTGCATTTATTTTGTGGGCAGCACCAGTCATAAACTCACAATGTGGAATTGGGTCATTTGAGAATTCGCAAATTATATTGTTTCGAAGTTTGTTGAAATTTGCGAATTTTCTTTGTATTTAGTACTTACTTGTAAATCTAGTTTCTACCCAGGTTATCCTATCCAGCGATCCCATCCCGGCCATGTCAGAGGACATGAAAACAAGCAGCTGGAGCTATTATATACTATTTCAAATTTATGCAATGGGTGTTTTCAATGAAACCATTTAGTATAATATATGTGCCTTAGTATTATATTTGCCTTGATTTACTCTTGCATCATGACCTTGCAAAATACCTACCTATTCCGTAGTGTAATTTAAAACAGAATATCTGTTATATTTTAAGATTTAATGATATTCCAATTAACATAATAAATTGTTTGTAAAAACAATATGAAATTGTACATGATGTTTGGTTTGGGTAGAGTAATACTACATTTTTGATAAGCGTTATATTAAATAAGCCATGTTTAACTATAGATGGGTGGATTGGCAAAATCACCTTTGGCCGGGTTAGCAGCGTTAGGTCTTGGAGGGCTGGGCCCAGCAGGTGCTGGAGGTCTCAATTCTGCAGGTAACTATAAAACACACAATTTCTGTTTTATATGTTTAGTAATAGATTCCCCATGTGTACAGGCAAGATTCAAACGTATAGTCCCATTACTAAATATAATCTACATACAGTCAAGTTATTGCATTGTAATAATAAGATTGGAATTTTGACCCTTGACTGTACAATACCACCGAACATATAATTGTACAAGTACGAAAGATTCTCTCTCAAATGTTTGTTTCGGAGTTTGGTTGTTTTCTATGTATATTATGTATGTATTTATACAAGTATGTTTATCAGTTGTCTAGATCCCATAGCACACGCTTAAGTATAACTTAGTTTAGGCTAGATGACATTGTATGAGAATGTCCAATATTTATTATTATTATTTATTTATTACTCTGCAAACTCATTCAAATATCGCGATTCGCTTCGATGCAATAACGCGCTATTCAGCTCGCGCAGCGCTAAAATCCTGCAATTATATTCATCTACACTTGCGTCTATTTCTATCACGTACTCTTTTGAATAAGTTAAAGTTGTTCCTTTTTAAAGAACTAGTTGTCTACAGCGGCTCCGCCCGCGTGATTTAGTATTCTCGTTCCTAATTCCCACGGAAACACATTACCGAGATTAAAACCTTTTTTTTTTTCACTTTAATTTCCTATGTAGTCTCCATTATTTTATTATAAAATATTTATCTACCTACTTAATCAGGCAAATAAGACATCACCTTATTCTAAACCATACGAAAGTTTCCGTATCGGGTTCGGCTCATTCTGTTGTCCCGATTTTTCCTGATCTGATTCATAAATCCTATTCACAAACTCTATCGCAACTTAGCTGGAAGCAGTTCCCGAAATCGATTGTGAGGCAATTTCGGAATTATGAATAGGGTTTGTGCTTCCGTATCGACAACTTTTCGCTCGGTTTCAGAAACGGGAGTTTCCGATTGTTGTGAATAAGCCTGTAGGTAGCGTATTAATATACTTCTGCAGCGGTATCATTTTGACTTCATTTGTAATTTACTAAAATTAATAAGATATTTCAAACCGTTGGTGTCACAGCGTTGGCTGCATTGGCGGGTTCACAACTACGTTCGTCGAACCAGTCACGGAACCAACCCAACACTACGCAGCAATCACATGAGATGACTGTACCCAACGAACTCATAGGATGCATCATAGGAAAGGTATGATTATTTTTCCTAACCACTCTAAAAAGAGTTTTAAGATAGTTTAAAACTTAGAACCTTACGGTGAATTAATTTTCTAATTAACACAATAATTTGTAAATTCTAGGGTGGTACCAAGATTGCTGAAATCCGACAAATCTCGGGCGCTATGATCCGGATATCTAACTGCGAGGAACGTGAAGGTGGCAGCACTGACCGCACGATCACTATTTCTGGCAACCCTGACTCTGTGGCACTCGCCCAATATCTCATCAACATGAGGTAAGATTATAAAAGTTTTTTTTTGTATATAACTTGTAGGTACAATGTCCTCCTTTCAATTATTCCATCCAACGCTCCAATGGAGTATTATTTTGTCCATACTCTTCCATATACATTCTTGCCTAGTCCATTTCTGAAATCAGTTTGTTTAAAATCCTATATTATTCCTATGATTTATCTTAACCTTTGGGCCATTTCGGAAACGTTTTTGGTGTAATGAAGAATTGATTTGAAAAGAAATTGGCGTTTGACCCGAGTTGGAAAATATTTATAGTCAAACTTTAAATAATGAATAGTCTGGCTAATCATCAAATTGAAGTTGATACTGCATAGAAGTGGCAATTTCTAAATGTTAAAATCTGTACTTACATATTTTGCTAACTTTGTCAAAAAGTTCGAAAACACGAACTGTTGTTGTTGCGTTTGTGTTGTATTATTCAATTGCCGTTAAAAAACAGCTAGGCGCTGTTTGTTCACTTTTCGCAAAATATTTTTAGTGATGTTTTATTTTTTTAATAAAAATGGCATTATGGGGAGTTATAAGATAACTGTTATTATAATTTTTTATATACCGTCATAAAGCCACGATGTAGAGAGGTCATGAGAAAATGTACCTACTAAAACATGTCAAAAAATATATGTTACATAACGAGAAAATTTAGAATTAAAAAATCGCAGTAGTAAAAAATACAAGGACTCGGGTCAACGTTCCTCGCTCGGTACAATATATAGTCGAATCGGCCCATTCGGTGACCTGACCCTCACATCGTTCCTGTCCCGGCCCGACAGTGTGGAGCTACAGAAGGCGAACCTGGAGGGTAGCTCGGGGTCGGGCGGGAGCGGCGGCGGCTCGGGGGCCAACCCGCTGGCCTCGGCCATCCCGCTGGCGCAGCTGCTCAGTAAGAGCGGGGCCCTGGGCGCGCTCAGCTCGCTGTCGGCGCTGGGCGGCCTGACCGACCTGCTGAGCGGCTCCAGCGGGCCCAGCGTACAGACCACCGGCGTCCACCGCAAGTTCAACCGGCGGCAGGACGACGACACGCCCTCCAAGAACTCCAAAGACAGGAACAAGTACAATCCGTACTAGGTCCGCCTCGCGCCGGCCGCGAGTGTGGTCGCCTCGTAACCGGACTATGTTTGCCCGGATCTAGTGATACGATTCACTTTGTTACTTTCTAATCATGTAACAACAGAGTTGTCGTCGTAAGATTTTATTTAAACTCGGCCACATTTCGTGTGTTATATTATATTCTTCGCGATGGGGTCTCGATAAACTGGGAGGAAGTTCGCCGCGGTAAAGTTTTATCACGACTGATGCGGTTCTAACTATCGTAAACTACTTGTAAGATTAAATAAAAATGTTCATTAACTTTTTGAGAATAACTGTTTTCATCTTTTGTAGTCTATTGTGTATATTGATGATTTTAGTAGTTTCTTTCAACATTTTACAGTTCGTTTATTAATTTGACATACAGTTTGTGAGAAGTCCATCGTATGGTAATTGGTACGTGAAATACAATTGTACAAAACTCATCAATATAATTTACTTTTATAATAAAATGAAGTGATTCTCTATTTGACTAAAAATCAAAAAGTCAACAGAGAACAGACTCATGTGAAAGGCTATTTAACTTGACAAAGTAAAGTACATCAAAATATTTATAAACACTAGAATGATATTGACAACAAATAATTATAATATGACAATTAAAATGGCCAGTTTCCATCAAGTTACTGAAATAAAATCTCGATGTGTAACATTTCCTAGATCACGGAGTTACATGATTGACTAAAACAAGGAACTTAATGAATATGAGTACGACAACTAGGAATCTTGACAATAGTAGAGAGTATGTAGAAGCTATTTGCTGTAGAATATGCAGAGCGCTTTTGCAGACAGGTTTATTGAAATATATTAGAGTAAGGGGAATGACAAATTGTATAACATCTAAATGAAAAAAAAATCTGTCGGGGAATAATCGCAATGTTCTGACGCTAGAGGCACCACTGGCGTTGACAGTAAATAACAAAAAAATCAACAAATTTAACTTTAATTTGGGGCTGGTTATCCAGAGAAGGCCTACCCGGGGTCTCCTACAATGGAAGTTACGTGGCAATTTTATATATAACGGGCGGTTTGTTTTCTGTTTGTGCTAGTGGGTGTTGCAATATGAAATATTACGCAAAATTTACTGAAATTGTCATGAACAGTCTTAAATCAGAGTTAAAGTTAATTATAATTCACTTATTAATTAGATTGTTTAAAGTTTTAAATTTTTTTTGACATGTGTGTCAGTTTTCATTTGTCATTGGAAGTTAATCCAATAATAAGACCACTGATTATAAAATGTTGTCAAGAGTTTATTTCATCATTTGACAACTTGCCAAGTGCGAGTCGGGCTCCGTACCAATAAGAAAAAATATCAAGTTTGTTGTATGGGAGCCTCGTTAAATATTTATTATATTCTGTTTTGTAGTAATTTGTTTGTAGTGTTTCTGTTGCCTCTATAGGCAACAGAAATACATCATCTGTGAAAATTTTAACTTTCTAACTATCTCGCATCAGCGCAAGACAGACGGACGAACGGACAGCGAAGTCTTAGTAATAACCCAAAAAATGAGGTTATTTGTTGCTGAAGTTTGAAATCTAAAGATAATTGACCTGACGAACTTCTTTTTCAATTAATTGTTCTGACAATTTGTCATTATGTCACACACTGGGAATACCTATTTGAAATCAAAATACAGGGTGTCAAATCCAGACGAGAGAAAGAACAAGCGATACTTCTACTACACATGCATTAGACAAGCTAAAGCTATATATAGCTTTAGATATTTTGTAGTTCACCTCATTTT
The DNA here is from genome assembly GCA_963556515.1 of Nudaria mundana. Classification (NCBI taxonomy): domain Eukaryota; kingdom Metazoa; phylum Arthropoda; class Insecta; order Lepidoptera; family Erebidae; genus Nudaria; species Nudaria mundana. The sequence continues at coordinate 12,283,179 of OY748295.1, read as the reverse complement.
GTACACAATCATTTTAATAAAGAAGTATTGTTTGGAGGCATTTTGTATCTCTGTAAAAACATTTAGCAAAAGTGCTAATCAATCATCTCAATTTAGAATTTACTTACGTACTGCTTTTCTATTCCTTACATTTTATTCTACGCACTTTCAAAATCAATTATCAATATTATAAAATTACAAACAAAGTACAATAAGGTCGGTATTATCCCAAAGTTTCTAAGTTTCTTGTAAACTTAACCACAATTCTTACACAGTGGGGAAGTTGATGCAGTGAGAAACTGAAGTCAATTATACTCCCCAAATGTTGTGACAACTTACCATCACTGATATTATAAAGAGAAATAACTTTCTTAGTTTGTATGTAAAGGGGTAATCTTTGAAACTACTGAACTAATCCAGAAAATTGTGAAAGAATTTTATGGATTAGTTCAGTAGTTTCAAAGATTACCCCTTACATACAAACTAAGAAAGTTTTCTCTCTTTATATACTAAGTTACATTATCCTTGAGTCTTGTCGGATAGTTTTTATCACGATAAAGTTTTCCCGTGGGAATTAGGAACGGGAAACTATCCCACCGGCATTATAGTTAATATAATTTGGACTTTCTATGTATGTCAGTACTGTTTGTAGTTTTGTTTTATTGATAACAATCATGTGTAGTGATTCCTTCATTTGTTAGAAGCTAGGATACATTTTGTTCGTAGATGGAATGAGTGTTCACGCCAAAAATATTTCGATTTAGAATGGGAATGTTTAATTGTTTATTATACATTAAAAGCTCTTAGGAGTATAGTAGAGCTTATATTAAATAAGCTGTTTGGACTGTTTTATATTTAGGTGACTTACGATTTACGAATCAATTCGACTCAACACTTAGATACAATAGTAATAGCATACAATGTAGGAGTTAGTAATGGCATTGTTTCCAATAAAAGTTATTTTATTAATTAGTGCGAATTTAAAATTGAGGTCCAATTCGTATGTTTCTAAAAGTTAGCTCCTTACGGAATGCAAACCGATTAGCTGTTAATATAATTTTTATGTGTAATAAAAATCATGTTAATTTTAAGGTAGTAAACGTTTTTCTAATTCGTTTAAAGATTATATTACTCGCTAGAATCGTTAAGCAAAAGTGTATTGTTTTAAAAGTAAATACTTAATAAAATAATAATAATACGCGTATGTTTTTCAATTATCATGAAAAATCATCTAACCGAACCTCTAGTGTAAGCCTTAGCGCAGGTAAATGTATAGGTATCATGTTCCGAACATGTGTCTCCACAAGAACCTTGGCCACAATCCTGCCTACCCAGCCCAGGTACCAAACAATCCCGTGATACCTGACTTGCTGAACTCTGCTCCATCGTGTACCTACATCCTACAGCTCACTGGATCATCCACATTCCTGGTAAGAGTTTTCCTTACGTTTAATTTGTATCCTAGTACACTCATCCATGTTTTTAAAACGTATTAGTACGAAACATTTAAAATTTGAACCTCTTGCAATTTTTCCTCTTCTTCCATTTCCATCCAAACAATTATGATAAATTGCCTTCTTGAATATCCATTAACATCATTCAACATTGTCCCCAGTGAACGGGCTCACATTTATACCTAGTTGTTTTAAAATAGATTTAGGATTTGTGAATTTTGAAGGATTTAGTTGTGTTGTTCAGGTGTAAGTTAACAAAAGCGTTGATTGAGTACGAAATTTTTCAGGATCACAATGGAGACAGCCGGGCTTCCGTTGCCGGGCTACCACTACATCGCTCCGAACCATATTGTGAAGGCACCGATCCATTGAATGGGGCTCCGCGGCCAGGGCCCTAACGTTGCGTACAATATGTACCGCACCGACCGCACGTACCACGCACATCCTCAATACGGGACTCTGGCTCCAATATACTTCTTCTAATGAATGCGACCAAACATAAACAAGACCGAGATGAAATGACAGCATTAGTCCTTGCTGAATGTATGTTTACATTTGTTACGAGTTTATAAGTATTTTAGATATCTTATATTTATTCTCCACTGTATTTGATTGATTGGAGCAAACTATGTCAGTGATTTATCGATGAGATCAGATGTGTCGTGTTTGTGACAAAAAAAAAAATTAATATTGAGTAAATAATATGACTGACATTTAAATTTTGTACTCATCCGTGATCAGTGAACGAGGTGTAAATTCACAAAACTTATTTTCAAAGCTTAACTTTATTACAACATTCATATTCTTTTGGTTTAAAGTTCACTGATCACGGCTTAAGAATTTATGACAGAGTATGCAACAGGAGTTAGCTAAGCTGATCGAATTTACTATGGATTTAAGCGGTTGAATATATCAATTGTCTATCTGGATTTATTTTCGATGACGATCAGTACTGACCACGACTAATAATGTTCAAAGTAATTGTAATCGAGTGTCGGCGTATAGTAGATAGGTGTAGACGCGTTACAATCGACCTCGGGACTCGCTGACGTAGCGTAGTGTTAGGATAGCGAACAGAGTGAGAGGGTTTAAAGACAATATTTGTAAATAAATAATCGTAATGACCTGAGGAATTAGGTGTTACAGTAGTTGCGGCGCTCGAGACGCGACGCGACGATACGAAACCGATGGGATCAAATCCTTTAAGAAAACTTACAATAAAATCGATGACAGGCGATGGAACATTTCAGTCTATCATTAAATATCGTCTGATACACAACAAAAGACGCTAGGTTTATAAAAAATAGTGTTGCTAAATGTGATAGTCTTCTAATTTATTTTACATTTGAACTAATAAGATCTCTAACTTATACACATTGTGTGAGTATGTACATCGGCTGCTGCAGAAAAATAAGTCGAATAAATAATATTGGTCTAGGGATCAAAGCCAAAGATTGTTGAAGTTTGTTTAACATAATAATGTTGTGGATTTATGCTAAATTATTCTGAGAGTAGTTAATGTTTAGTAATGTAACTTAGAACGGTTAATTTCAATTATTTCATCACCCTCTCCAGACTGCTCATTGTATTTAGTCTTAGGTGAAATATAGTCCTGTGGTAACCTAAATATATCCAAAAAAAAATAAAAAAAAAACACATAGATTAACTTAGGATAAGATAACTGTAGGACCACTGTATTTAAATCTATTCAGCAATTATTATTTTCCTTGCAAAAAGGTTAAAATGTGCCACGTCATTATAAATATCGAGTGCCAAAATACTTTGGATAACAATTTCTCTAATGAGACGTGAAATCTCCTCGTGTATAGAACATGATATTATACTTGTCTATAGTTAAATTTACAATAAAATATTAAGTTAATTACTTAAGATACGGTATTATCCACTGTCTACTCATTAATTTTGCACCCTAGTTATAAGATTATGCAATTAGACTTTCTATTCTCGAAACATATCCCAATTACATATTTCCCGAGTCTTCCCCCGCAGTATTTGAGTAATAGGGTGTTTGTGCCAAAGTTGCGTATGAAAATTATTTATGTGTGTACGAGACGTCGCGTCGACATTAGTCTTGATGAATTAGTTTTAATTCGTTTATTTATCGTTGGCCGAAATACTAGTCAAATTGTTCTGAAAGTAGAAATTTTATCAAATTTTACGAATACTAGTCAAAATTTTTGTTTCTAAATCGGTATTTTTGAGTTTTATATAAAATAATTTTAAAAAGGTATATTTACTTAAGTGTGTGCACCTGAAAGTTTAAAATATTTTTGTGTGATTATGCTTCAAATGAATTAACGTAGCAATAAAAATTTTGATAAAATCAATTATTTATAGTCTATTATATTGCAATTAAGACAATGTATAGAGCTTTGTAATATAAGTGTCACACAGGTAAAGATAGAATTAATTTATAAATAAAACTATGTGAAGAGGTAATTAAAAAAAAAATAAGGAAAAGAAATATCATAGCTGTGATTAACGGTCGGGCTTGCACTTTTGTGTACGGGCTATGTCAGAATGGTATTGCTATACTGTAAATGCGGTATTCGAATAGAATGCAGGTAGTAATGTTAGTGCAAGCTTAATAGTTCACGTGATTGTGAATATCGGGAGTGCTGTCGGGTATGAGAAACAATCTATTTATGTAAATGATTCGACAAAGCAAATATAACGCATATGCTTAATGATAAATAAGTAATAGTAAGTCATCGGTGTTTTCAATGATATTATTAAAATTTAGTACAATACAATTTTATTGGATTAGTCAGTATATAATAATTAGGTGTTAATTTATTAATGTGTAATTGTATTACTAAGTTCATTTAACGTAGCATATTATACATGAATGATATTATCTTAAATATACTCATTACATAGAGAAATTATTATTATTCAAATTGTTATGGTTATTTTTTATTTGCTCAATTTTTTTAAGTATTTTAAGCTTTGAATTTATTTAGTTTGTTTTCTTGTATTGTTATTTGATGTTTGTATTACATCGTGTTAAAGTGGCATATAGAACGTTGTCTCAGGAACTATACGACATATCTACCCTGAACTTTTTATTAGTTGGAATGCATTATTATTAATATTAATAATAATCTCATTATTATATTTGTTTTTGACTCGCCAAATATGTTAAACACGTGGTTGCATCGTACGTTATGTTTGTATTATTAATAACAAATAACTCGTTTATATTATATTTATAAATGTTTATAAATTTATTAGGACAGCGTAGTCAAAGATACGGTTAACCGGGAAAGAATCATTGAATAAACAACTGAAAAAGTTAAGCCATCCTAGTCGATTTGTTTGAGTAAGATCGTTAAAAATATATTAGGCATTTTGCCCCGTCTGTACAAGTTTTACTACTGATACTAGTAACACCCTCGAGAAGGTAATGATAGCCATTTAGTACATGCTGAGTATATTTAAAGACATAAAGGGTGTGGTTCCACCCGCGTGCGAATGTGTCCCGCATGCGCGTCAATGTCAATGTCAAAGTCAAATTTCATACAAGCCCTACGTGTGTTACATGTCGCGCGGACGTCACGCACGCAGGTTTCTGTGGTAACGGCACTGGTCGCGAACTTATTTGACATTGACGCGCATGACGGGAAAAATGCCCTCAGTCATTGAGCCTAAAATATGGTCAACTGGTTTTAGTTCACTAATTTGTGTTGTTATTAGATATCATACGCTAAGACATCATTAAAACATTGTGTGTCAATGATGGCTGATTTTCATACCGAGTTTCTATGTGGTTACATCTATAATTCTCCTAAATATCAAGGAATATGTAATTCAGTAAACGATGATTAGATATAAATTATATTTTCACTTAATAATATTTCTCTAAAATTTAATATTTTAAAATAATAATATTATTTTGATAGATTATTTGCTACAACTTATTACTATCGAAGCGCGACGTATTAGAGCGCTTTACTTGTTAAGCTTTCCACCAGTGTGCGAATATGTCCTGCTATGCGTGTCAATGTCAATGTCAAATTTCGTACAATAATGAAATGCGTTTCTATGGTACATTGGTACGTGTGGTTGCTAACGGAGCTAGTCGCGAACTGATTTGACGTTGATGTCGAGACGCATTGCGGGCGAGATCCGTACGCCGATGATGAAACGTATGACAGGAAAAGTGCCCTTACGTTCGTTATTAATACGCGGATTTTAGAATAAAATCATTTCTGCCTTTTGTTTATAAAATTGTTACTTTTGTTTATTATATTACTTTAAGAACAAATAAGTGTACATTTACGTATTTTTTGTATCAGTGTTATTTAATTATTAGCCTTGATTGACAGGGTCAAACTGCGCTGTATAATACTTAGTGTAATTAAATTCAAACTAGTAAATATTTATAAATTTAATGTAATAGTGAATTTCTTTACATTTGTCGTGTTAGCACATGTATTTGAGGTTCTTATTGCACCGTTTTCGAAGAGTCACTTTCATAAAATTTTCCGATTAATAGGTGTTAAATTTTTAAAAATTTATATATATGATATTTTAATATTTTAAAAACATATTGAATACAGAAGTGTATCATTCGCGAGGTTTTTAATTGGTCACATTGAAACACATACTTACTTACTTAATAATATTTTACTAGCTCACATAAAAGTTGAATACGATGGGGTTTAAAGGGTTGTGTAAAATCATGCATATTTACTATTTCTATACTATTGATTTAATCTCACAAAGTACCTACTTAAATTACAATTTGTTTATTAAATATATCTACAGTAAATCTTTAAATAAATGTAGTGAATCAGGGTAAATAAAATAAATGATTTCATTTAAAACTTATGTTTGTCCATTTAAAAAAACACCAAAATTACAAATTTATAACGTGTTAATTTGTACAATAAAGTACAACGTATCAATCGCAATAAAATTATTATTATAATGATTTTAAAAATGTATTTAAGGCATGGTGTACGGTGTTATGAAATCATAAAAGGTGTGGTTATATGCCTCGTTTACACTTTGATTAGTGATTAGTGCGAGTTCATGCATTTTGTGACTTCGAAATCAAAAAATACATGAAGTATAAGCCGCGCAACATGACAATGGGATTGGCGGCCATGTTGGTGACGTCATAGCATAGTGACGTAGATTAAGCTACAACGGTTTTGTTATCCGTACTTTTCTATGATTGATGTTGTCATGGAGCGGTTATTGGGACAAGGTGCTATCTCACTCACTTCATGCGCGGCTTATAATCAAAGGGTAAATTAGGCTTTGAGGAAAGTAGGATTTAAAAATTTAATTGTCATTGTATGTGTGAGTAGGCGATGCTCGTCGCAGTTTCTTAACATTTTAGTATTAAAAATAAATTATTGACTGAGTATAGTTAAGAATTTTAATATCAAATAAAAAAAAATATCCGATGTCTTTTTTTACTACTGTTTTTTTAATAAGCATTTAATTTTGTATTCAATATGTATTATTAGTAGTAAAAAATATATTTATTCTTTACATATCTTCGAATAAGTAAATATTAGTCAATGTCATATCTATTTTATGTTTAATTTTAATGTTTTACATATCAGTCTCGTTATTTCTTATATATGTTAATAGACTGTTATTTTCATAGCAATCTAGTATATTCAATTAGAATGTAGATCATTACTAGATAAAAAATACTGAGAATAATACAATTTTATCATTTAATCACAATATTTCTTCACATCATATCACAATCAGCTAGACAATACAGAAAAAATGTTTTAATCAAATAAATATCACTTTAAACGTATTTAATAGACTCTCGTTTTAAGACTTATTTAGAACAGCAATTTGTGAATTCTGATATTTTAATTCACCTATATAGGTACTTCATTATAGTTTTGTCATGCGTTCAGAACATCTTGGATAAGTTGGTATGTTAACCACGACCTCTTTGGTCCCCAAGCAGATGAGACTTGCGGTGGCTGCCAGTATTTCTCTTACTTACATTCTAAGCGAATGAAACTGACCGCATGTCTTTAATAGACCTTGTAGCTATCTCTTTTATAACCTGTAATTTTTGATGCGTTTTGATAATTGAATTGCAATAACAGGTCGTGGTAAGCCTGCAATAAGTGAACATACAAGATTCGGAATATCTAATAGATGTCTATAAAAAAAATGTAGCAACATCTCACGCTATGTGCGGGATTAAACATAATTTAAAAAATTGGATGTCTTTGATTGAAATAAAATTATAAACAGACTGTCAGAACAGTCAATGAGTGAGAGTAAACTGTAGTAATAATTATTGGTTGTGGAATTAGATTCTTTTAAATTGTAGATCTCCAAAATGTCGCCGGATCCAAACAGGTTCTGAAAAGTGTAGCATAATTTTTAAATAATATCAAACGTACAGTGCCATAAGGCCGATGCAAAGCACGGCACGGTAAAGGATTTATTTTAATCCTTCATTCGTCAATGTAGAATTCAAATTACCTAGGCACGTACAACGTGCCGTGGCAACCCGCGGCTTATCGTGCCGCGGCACATTTATCAAAATAAAGTAATATGAATTTTAAACTAGATGAAATAAGGATAAGTATATAACGTTATCAAAAAAGAAAATCATTTGCCGAGCCGAGTCATACCGCGACGTCACTGCGCCGGCCTTTATGAATCCCCGTCTTTTTGGATTGCGTCAACTCGTGACCGCGGTTAAGCGGTTAGTGCACTCTAACTGAAATGTCGGCGAACCACGACGTATCTATCGTAATTTTGATGTTAAGTATCGTGATTAGGTCCCGTTCAGAAATCAGTTTATAGTGAAAATCGACTTTCAAAATGTTTAGGTACTTACTGTTATTGGAGTAGGTATAAAAAACAATCCATATTTACTTCTCTAATATACCTATTTTATATTCACTCTTATGTATTGTCTCCAATATAATTATAATTATATTCAAATATTACTTGTAATGACCTACTTATCTACTCGTTTTGTGAATTGAATTAAATGTTATGAATATCAATGTTGTACTTACGATTACAGTATATTTACTTGAGGTTCATTTCAATATGATATTAATGTTTGTTTTACTTATGTTAATTCAATAAAGTGTGTAAATAAAATGTTTTGTTTTTACTAATTTGCTCCTGGTTGGTGTTAGTCAGCTCACGTCATAGGTAGGTAAGTACTTGTATTTTTAAACCGAACGTTTTCAACGTTCGTTTCTCTGCCGAACGATAGTGGCCTGGAACGCCCTGCCTGTGCACGTGTTTCCTCCCACATATAATCCTGGGTTCTTTAAGCGGAGCGTGAAGAGGCACATCAGTAGGTCGTCAAGTTGGGCCACTCTCAATAGTAATGTGTGCTGTGAGAGTGGCCCACAATCGCTAGACGTCGTCACGACTTACCACCAGGCAGGCGGCGCCAATTTGGCGAACCAAATATAAAAAAAAAAAAAAAAAAAAAAAAAAACAAGGATCCTTCGTGTATGTCATTCAGGACAAAATTTATGTAAGAAGGTACTGTAGGTACTCCTTTCTGTTTTAGTCAGCGGCGAAAAGCCGTAGCCCACCCTACGTCCATTGCCGGGAGCCTCAGGCGCGCACTCGGTAGTATTTCAAGTGGTGCCCGACGGTGTATGTAAGGGGTACACTACATAAATACGAATAACTATTCCGTCAGTCACAAATACGAATTTCAAAATACCGATTTTCATAATTCCGACTGGTTCAAAATTCCGAATATAACAACTCCGATTGATAATTATTCCTATTTTTATAATTCCTAAATTTCAATATTCCTAACGTTTGTAATTACTACTCTCAAAATACCGAGCTTCAATAGATCGAATAACAAAAAGTCCGACTTAATTTCGAAACATCAACAATACGAATTGTTTCGAATAAAAATATTTTGTTTCATTGGTCACATGCCATAGTATGTTTCCCAATTTTTTTATATAATACAGATCAATTCCGGTTGTGGTCACAGTTCTAACCTAACCTAACCGACTTCTACACATTCCAGATACCCAGACCAGACAGCGTGAAGTTGGTTTGCAGCGATTTCTTTCTGTCACTAAATTCTGTAGAACAAAGAACAATTCCGGCGCTTTGCCGGCCGCTGCCGCGACACGCTCGTTTCGCTCGCTCGGCTCGCGTTCTGTTGTGGTCACAGTTCTAACCTAACCCACTTCTACCCATTCCAGATACCCAGACCAAACTGCGTGAAGTTGGTTCTGCAGCGATTTCTTTCTGTCACTAAATTCTGTAGAACAAACATGTTGACTTTTAGTTTATTCGAAGTATTGAAAATCGGAATGTCGTGTTTCGGACCGAGAACCCTTCGAGCATTTGACTCTTCGAGCGTATGAAAATCGGAAAACTAACAAATCGCATTAATGACTTTCGGTAAAATAAGTTTCGTGATTTTTAATAATAGACATTACAATTCTTCGGTGTTATGAAATTCGGACTTTTGAAAATCGGAACATCGAAATTCGGAATAAAGTTTTTCGGAGTATTTGGGTGTTCCCGTATGTACGTCCTAATATGTTGCGATTTACGCGTAATTGAAGCATCTAATCGGTAGGTAGCTACACGATATGCAAACTGCTGTTTGAAACGTGTAGGTATCTAAAAGCGTGTAGACAGTTATTTTAAACCAAATTACGTTGCGTTGAACACAGTTGGTTTAAGCCGTAAAGCCAACAAAGTGTTATGTGTAGGTACAACTCTGCTAAAAGCAATGGAAAAATGATGTTGAAATTCAAAAATTGCAATGATTTCGCTAAATAGAAGACATGTTAAACGTCGACATATTTCTCAAAGAGACACTCACGTGGCATTATCAAGACTATCTCAAAGAGACAGTCTTGATAATGCCTCGTGTAGGCGAAACATGTCGTTTAACATGTCTTCTATTTAGCGAAATCATTGCAATTTTTAAATTTCAACATAATTTTTCCATTGTTTTTATCATGGACTTTCGCCAGGTAACGCCTGAATCCATTCAGTATTTACCAACTATGTGTACCTACAACGATTTGCAATCGTGTAAATATTCGATGCTAGGATAACAAACTTTGGCGAATCTTTAGTTGCACTCGCACTTGACACTTCGCAAAATGTAAACACGACTTATCTAAGTTTAGATGATTAAACTACTGAACAGATTTTAATGCAGATTTTAGAAGAAATTGAATGACGACTACGGCTCTCTCTATATTGTAGGCTCGGGTCAGTAGGCAAACCTAATGCATTCATTAATAGGTACAAACCTACGTCCCGTAACAGTCTCGTTTCCCAATTTAATCTAATGATTTTGAAAATACGCTGGTTGTAACAGACCTAAGCCGTTATACTTAACGTGGTGGACACATTGAGTGTAACCAAATAATTAGTAGATACCTAGGTATTATCTATTTACCAACGAACATAAACCGTGAAGAGCAAGCACGGGTAGTTGATTCGATACTTACACGTCAGGGAGACTTTACTTCACCACTCGCAGTCCATCGGGAACTTTTTAAATCGTGAAGGGGATTAATTGTCGTCAGATATAGAGAAATAAAACCATCACAATCATTAGGACCTTAACACGCTAGTTTAATCTAAATCTAAACAATTAGGTACGCTTTGGAGATACTTTTACAATTAATTACCGAGCTAACACATTTTAAACATGAAGCCTGAAGGTAAAATATTACTTTACACAACAAGAATACCTACAGTTTATCAAGAGACGAACACAATTGCAAAATTTTATGGAACGAACTCCCAGAGTCAAGCAAGACAGTGCAGCGTTTAGCAAGGTTCGTGCAACTAATCGAGAAGTCGGTAGGTAGGTACTCGGTAGGTAGGTACCTACGATATTTTGTTTTCGAATTTCCTATCAGTGTCAAGTTCGATACAACTTTGTAACTTTGATAGTAGAGTAGATATGTATTTACCGATACTGCGATTAAGTCATGTTTATTAATTCTGAAACTCGCAGGTCTCGTCTAAAATGTGCGATATGTGAATATTATTAGTTCTGTCTGTACTTACTGCATGTCTTGGCGCCATTGACTATGTGAAGGGCATTCACCTATTCCAGGACAAGCGTTCGATACTGATAAAATATTTTCACGTTCTAAAAAATGACAATAAATTGACTGACGTAATTGATTGACGTAAGTACCTACCTACTTATCTAGACTTCAGGTCATGTTCATATACGTACCTATACAAGTAGTTACAGTTCGCGAGGCGTAAGCGGAGATTTGCATTTGTGTGAGTGACCACGAAAAGTAGAGTAAAAACTCTGTAGCTGTGTGTACAACACATGTGTGTGTAAAAGAGATCACAGATACGTGTACGTACCTACACTGCACTCACACAAATGCAAAGCTCCGCTTACGCCTCGCGACCTGCAGGTACCTACAGCTACAGGTCTACTATTTTTTTAACAATTAGAGTAGGTAGGGGTAATAGGTAGGAACCTACATATCGCCTTTTTAAATTGACCTTTTTTATAATTAGGTATCTACCTACCTACGTGCCGTACCCCCATTACCAGACGCTTTATGCGTTTAAAGGTAATGTCGGCGTATAAACGTTTCTATCTACCCCTGGTGGCAAAGTTGGCGTATTTCACTGTAGGTACCTACCTATTCTAATCCTGATGTTCTCGTTACCAAGGTCTCCAGTATAGAGCGAGAGCACAGAGTAGGTAAATCTACAGGTCTACGAGCGACGGTGGCGTGAGTGTTATTATACAACGATGGATATAAACGAAGGTATCGTCATAAAATAGGGATCTCTTTGTTTTGAAATACTTACTTTACAGACAGTATGTACCTATGTAATTACCTACATAAGCTTTTCCATATGTCGGTAAAGATTATGTACCTACTTTGGTTCTCTGTATATCGTTATGCCACGCTCAAAGGGGTGTACTGCCCACAAAAAAAAGCCCTATCCCTATCTTCGATTTCGTGAGACGTAGGTACCTAGACCTACGTCTCACGAAATCGAAGATAGGGTTCGCCTGTTATTCTGTAATTAGGTAGGTATAGGACCTAGTAGTTTCACGCAATGTCTTGTGGCGCCATGACCTCTGTGCTCGTTTTGGTATTGACTTTTCACTGTTTCTTCCAACTACAAACAACTATGTAAGAATTAACAGCTTACAAAGCCTATAATATTTAAATCTGTCTTTACGACGCGCCGGAACGGCGTAATTCATACAACTAGTATCTACCTAATGGCTTCGTAAACGTCGTATACCTACACATTAATTGATATTCGTGAATTTTGTGTACAGAAACAATGAGCAGTGAGGAGTAAAAAAAGATTAATGACGATGTGTGGCGTACGTTATCTGGCGCCGGGCGTGCGACGAGCGACGAGCACTCACCGCGTAGTGGTTGTTAGGCAGAGAGCAGTGCGCATGCTCGCCACTGCGCCACTGAGAGACGCGCTGCCCCCTAGCGGAACCGCGCCGCAGTGAATTGCGTAACAAAAGCACACTTTGCCTTCTGACGCTACGCTGAAAACTTTGCCCACCGGGTGCGCGTCTACGGTATGGAGAGCGTAAAATAAAATAAAACTTTTCCGCGGGGCGCGCCGTTGACCCATCAAATTTCCGACAGTTCAGACAATTTTCTTAGAGACCGGATAGACGCTTTTGCCTTTTGTTTTTTTTAATTTTTAAAGTTTCTATAAAAGTTAACTGTCTGTGGCGAAAAGTGTGCCGATGCGGTTTTCGCCAAGAGTTGATGAATTAGTGTGGACGTACGGAGTGTTGTGTTCATTTACTTAGTTTTCCTTTGCTTGCCGGTGAGTGGTGGCGGCTACTGGCCGGTAGGGCAGCGCTGGTGGTGGGAATCAATACTGCGGTGGGAGCGGCGAAGGTATTCATTGTTTTTTATTTGTCGTTTTGTATTTAATTGTCTAATCATGGCCTTTTTTTAGACAATAGCAGAAACTTTTGGCAGTAGAGCTCTACATAAAGTTACATAGTAGATTATAGCAATTATTCCACTAAAGCAATAAATTTTGCTTATCAAGTTAAACTATTAAAGTAGTACGTCTACGTTAATAGTTTTCATATTAATTTAGGTACTACTTCACTTGCTCCATTTAGGGTCATTGTAGGTGTACAACAGCGGTAACTTGTTTCCCTGCTATTCGATTTGGATGAAACAAAGCCTAGTTACCTAAATGTTAGTTTGCCCCAAGATGAACTTACTTAATCTATTTTTGTGAAATCAATTTCGTTAAGTAACCTACCAGAAATTGATTGAAAAATTATTGATTGATTTTGAAAGTAGCTTTCTCCAGAGAATTAGTACCTAATAATATTAACATCGCGTGAATTAAATACCTGTTACAAATCATTATATTATAATGATTTGTTACAGGTAATTCACGCGATGTTTATCAGGATATTTAAGTTATTTGGGCACTTTCAAGAACATTATCTTCATTAGGTACTAAGTATGTGAGTATACCTAACCCAAACACATGTCTAAATGCCATTTAATATCGTTTTAATTAGCGGTGTTAACGGTTTATAGGCCTACACCTACTCAAATAATATAAATAAACGTTATATGTACACGAAGTTCTCGATTTTTACCTAGAAGGGCTGCCTTACAATATAAAGTCATCCCAATTCCCAATAGACCCCTGTCACCTAATCAGCCTAGCTGCCATCCCAACTAAGATATCGCTTACCCTTTCCAAGTTGAATTTATTTCCCAAATTTGGGATACAGCCAATGCTATGACGTAGGTAGATATTCTTCATAAAACTAGGTCAAATAATATAGGTCCGCGAACTACTTTTGTTACATTTTACGTAAAATGTTACATCTCGCTATCATGATTTACAACTATTGGTAGGTAGTAGCTACTTATACCTACCTACTTACTATTAGGTAGGTTACTTGTACTCAATGGTGTTGAGCGGAACTAGATAGAACAAAATATGATAATTGGCGCAAGCATGTTCTTTGTTCTATTTGTAGATTCAATGCATAACTGTGTACGACACGTACCTATTTATTATGTATGACACACACACACACACACACACACTCACATATCACGCATATATCCCCAAAGAGATAGGCAGAGGCGCATTACACACCCACAATTTGCCAGTATTTTTAGTCCCACGTAACAGGGGCAAGCCTATTGCCGTCACCGGGCATTCTAGAAAGTGGGTTATGTCCAAAATGGCCGAATTAATTTAATAAAATAAACAGCTATATTATAATTTTGAAACCTTGCGATGAACTGTTGATGAAAGGCAACAAAATCTTACGTGCCAGCCGCTGTGGCACAGCCAATTAAAGTCCTGGGCGTCTCGGACTCAATAAAGGTATGAATACTAGACAAGTACCAAATAGATACATACATGTATTAGTCGCCGTCGCGTCATAGTAAAATTTTACTATGGTCGCGTGGTGGTGGACAAGTAGGTAGGTACATACTTAATTAGTTTTGTCCCTCTTAATATCTACAAACATTATACAATTAAATAATCATCTCTCTTTCCCATTGGTGAATATACTTAGAGATCACAAATTTTTAGATAGGTACTTACTAACTTTCTATTTCTTGGTACCTATACCTACCTACCAAATTCCAAACAAAAACTTTATAGTTTTATAATATTAGCTGATATAGGTATGTCAGGCACCTAGGTACCTAACACTTGCGTATGTAGTTATTCTTTTTTTTATTCAAATTCCAGAAGAGACGGTTTTAGTATCGTGTCGAATGTCGTATTAGGAACAAAAACGAAAACTATGGATATTTCAATATTTAGGCAATATGTACTAAATATTTAAATATCCATAGTTTTCGTATAATATTTTCCTCAACAATTGGTAGGATTCGTCTTTTCTTTGTTCATCATTCACCGAGCCTTTTCCCAACTCAGTTGGGGTCGGCTTTCCAGTCTAACTGCGATTCGGCTGAACTTCGATATTTTCCGTGAAGCGACTGCCATCTGACCTTCACAACCCATGGGCGATATCGAAGTTCTGTAGTTAGATCGGTCGGATTTTTGATTTAGGGCTCCAACTACCCCTAACGACTGCCATAGATGTTGGTATGACAACCGGGACCGACGGCTTAACGTGCTCTCCGAGGCACGGAGGGGTCTCAATGTCTTAAGAAATGGTCACCCATCCTAAGACCGGCCTGAGTCGATGTTGCTGAACCTTTGCAATGTGTTAACATTGTCGGTTACCACTAGACCACGAGCCCCCCATTCGTCTTTTCTTTGTTATTGATAGAAAATGTACTTACCTACTTCAAGTTGAAAGCCTTCAAAGGACCCGTAAAACCCCATTATTTCTATCACTCAATTTGTTTTCTTTAACTGCCTTTAAGTAGTGCTACAGTTTATAAAGGTAGTTAGGTATAATACGAACTGCTATAGTCTGGCCACGTTAACTTTGCAAAGGAATGACGTGGCAACCCCACAGAAAGACTAGTGTAGCAACATTTGTGTCTATGACTTTCATTGTGAAGCTTTCTGTAAACAGTTTTGATACTTTATTTTTTTTCTTTGTGAAGGAGTAACTTCCAACCTGTTTTTTTGTTATATTTCCGGTTCTTTCTAAAGTAAACATTTATTTCTTAAAGTGTGTATTTAGGTATTTGAATGGAACTTTAAAGGAACCGTTAATAAAACATGTTTCTCTGCTACCATTAAACTGAGTATTGTAGCTTCTCTCAAGTCTAGGTCTAGGAGTAGCTTTAGTACTTGGCCATGACATTTAACTTCATATTTCTCATACCTAATCCACTTCACAAGAGAAGGAAAACTCGACACAAAACCAACCCGTCCGGCCAACGTGGTATATGTAGGCTGAATTCCCCCCTCTTTGGGGTAGGCCTATGTCCCGCAGTGGGCGTCAAATGGGCTGAAATGATGATGATGATGAATCCACTTATTTGTATTTAATTTGTACACAGAATAATTTAAATTAACCTAATTTGACAAAATATCTGTACTACCGGTAGGAAATAAGCCTCCGGTTAAACCCTGCTATGGTAAACTACGCCGCGCGGCTGGTTTCGGAAACGCAATCAGCTACGGGGCCGTGATAATATTATACAGCGAGTGGTCTCAATTTGTCCTACCCTTTTCAAATAAATGTGACCATGTGCGATACCTTTGTTTTACCTTATTATGATATGTTTCATATTTTATTATGATATGTGATAATAGGACATCATTCTCCTTAAATAAATGTGAAAATTTTGATATTTGTTTGTGTGCTTTGTTTGTAGCTTACCTATCACATTTTAACTTGTAGAAGGATTTAAGTGAATTGAGTAATTTTTTATAGTATAGATCGCGAGGCGTAAGCTGAGCTTTGCATTTGTGTGAGTGCAGTGTACGTGAACGTATTTGTAACCTCTTTTACACAAACATGTGTTGCACACAGCCGTTTTACTCTACTTTTCGTGATCACTCGCACAAATCAAAGCTCAGCTTACGCCTTTTTACATGTACCTACCTAGATAAAGTTGAGATTTTTAAGCCATGAATTAGGTCTTTTGGGAAATGGCCATAATTATCTACGCCAAAGGTTAGCACCTTTATCTAGACTATCAAAAACCGCCGGGCGCCACTGGAAATACTAGTACGTGGGCCGTAGAATATTGAAAAATATTGATTAACAGCAAGCTCATTTTTCGTACGTAGCTTTATTTTACCGAGTCCTACCCCAATATCTCAAAAATAAATCTCAAATCAGGTAGCTAAACAGAGTTATCCAGTTAAAATATTCGGAACAAAATTGTAAGGTGCATTAATTCGTATAGAGCTGCAAAGTGGTGCACAAGTACATCATTATATATCAAATATCAAAAGTTCCCATGGATCCGACTTGTGCTAAAAAATTTATTCAAGGTTAAAGTTGAAAATTTTAACTTTTTTGGATTTTTCTCGTAAACAGTGAATTATATAAAAAAATAGTATTGTCCAAAATTGTAAATGATCAAATAACCTACACAAATGACCTTACAACTTTTTCCTAGGAATTACCATTTCTGAGAGATTGTGGTTATTAACGTCCAACAAGCTATAGTCTACACGCAATGCTGGTCCGCTCCTATTAACTCTGTCGTGATGTTATATAGCCTATGTTACCTTCAGCGTGCGAGCCAGAGACGCCCGGCAACGGACGAGTTTTTTTAAAATTCTTTTCTTGCTTCTTTTTTTTTAAATAAAGCACACTGGAAATGTTTCTTAAAACACATATTTTTATCAGATAATCCTGCTTTAATATTGCCTTTATAGGTACATAAAATTAAAGTCAATTCTGCGTATATACCTACCATGTATTTAGGTATAACAAAGGCAGTTACAAAATGTACCTAAATTCCTAACTATAATAAGGGTTAAGTAATTCTGTACCAAGATAATGTTTATTTAAGTAGTCACACAATTATCTACTTAAGATAACAAGGAACCGTAATGGGTTACCTAAAAACCTGCCTAAATTATAAAAATTGTAGGGCACACACACACATATCAAGCCTGTATCCCCAAATGGGTAGGCAGAGGTACATTACACGCCCACAATTTGCCAGTATTTTTAGTCCCACGTAATAGGGGGCATGCCTATTGCTGTCATCGGGCACACATAAAATACTTTACTTCCAAAATGACCGAATGAATTTAATAAAAAGTAGCAGCTATATAGTAATTTTGAAAAATAATTGAAACCCGTTGCCTTGCGATGAAATGTTGATTAAAGGCAACAAAATCTTAAGTGCAAATACTCTATGGCTCAGCCAATTTAAAACTGGGCGTCTCGGACTATTCCTGGGCGTCTTGTACTTCTCTACCCCATTGGGGTATGTAGAGCACTACTGTACTGACAATATAAACTCAATAACCACCCTTATCTACTAGCTAGGTACCTACTAATCTATCCGAACCTAAAAATATGATTATTTACAACCGACTTCCAAACAAGAAGGTTCTCAATTTGACTATATGATTTTTTTTAATGTTTGTTACCTCATATCTCTGGACTGAGTGAACCGATTTTGATTTCTTTTTAAATGAAAGCTACTACTTCCTAAGTGGTCCCATTTCAATTTGGTTCAGTAATTATTTGGTCCCATTTCGGTAATTAGAAGTCGGTTGTTATGTAAATTTTTGACGTGTATGTTTTACATGTAACTCTCACGGTTACGAAACTTTTTTGGCGTATTCCAATTACATATACTATACACATAGATACGTTCTTTGTGCCGTATAAAACAAACTTTAATACATCCATAACATCACGTCTATACTTACCCCCGAAGGGGTAGGTGGAGGTGCATTACCCACCCACACCTTGCCACCAATGTTGTTGGTCCCATGTTATAGGGGCCCAGCGTATAGGTAACCAAAACCACTCCGTAAATCAAACCAAATGCCAACAGCGAGGTAAAATTTTACATAGTTAGGTACCATTAAACAAAAGCTTTGCTAGGACTGCAAAGATTTTGTTTGCATATTATTATGATGATGGTAGTTACAAAGTAATATACAATACATAATTGACCGAGCGAGCGAAGCGTCTCAGTTTTAACTCGAGGACTGGCCGATTTGGTGTTGTTGGTATGTGTGTCAGTTCCGGTATACAGGCCTCATTTTTCAGCCGATTTTCATGAAATTTGGCACAAGTGTTCTTTGTTGCAAGGCGCAACTTTTGTCGAAGGGATTTTTCGATTGGGTGGAAAATGGGGGAGAAATGGGGGGGAAATGCGAAAATAACGCGAGGTCTACTGTTCACAGAACCACTAGTGTAGATAAGTGAACCGTAACCTTTAGTTCGCATTTGAAAATCCCATACATTAGGTCGGTGAAACCATACGAGTAGACACAATTTACGCATGCCTACTTCTTACATCATAAACGTAGTTATGCGTACCTCGTATGGCTGATATTGTCATTTGGGTGATTTAATCAACGTAAAGCTTTATTGGTTAGTTGTAATCCGTAGATGAGTGTGTCACGTTGTGGTTCAATAGAACATTAAGAATTTTACGACACGACACGTTCATCAAACAACTAGTTTCAGCTTCATCACAACTGGTGACATTGAGTGTTGTTACATTATTGCTGACTGTAAAATGTATCATATAGATAGATAAATAATAGATAATATGTTTTATCCTATTGGTTATTATTATAAACCTACGAATTTAAATCCCACTTTATTTTTGAACTCGTCTAATAAGAGTTTTACTAAGTGTCTACGTGTGTGCGTCTGCTGGAAGCTAAACTTCGGTGAATAGGTCTGTAGCTATATTTTTTCACTTTCAAGAAATATGTGCTATAGAATACGCAATAGTAATCTCCAAAGCTACAAAATTATAACGTTGATCACGTACCACCGTGGTAGACGATACGAAAGTTATATTAAATCAAAGCGAAGTTGCGAATGGCTGCCGCAATTACGAGTAACTACGGCATTCATTCCGCCTACAGATGATTTTCCAGAGATTTTATGGACAGTATTACGTAATTCTAGAAAACAGATGTATAGTTTTGATATAACGACTGAACTTTTTATGTCAGGTTTGAAGTTTTTGTTCAAAATAATGGCCTTTAAACCGATAAACGTAGGGTAACTCAGAAAAAAGTAATACCTAGTTATCCACTCGAGACGAGGTGATATATTATTATCTAAAACCTTAGCTAGTCTATATTGGACCAATATCAAAGGAGTTTCGGCGCCGGAAATTATTACCCAACACAATAATGACTCATAAATTACCTATTTATTGTTAGTGGTAATTTGCCGTGAACATCAAAGTCTGACGTCAGATTTTTTGTCTCTGATACTGGGACATTAAATTGCAGTGCACATTCTGACGATTTTAAAATTACCATTATATTTTATTTATTTCGCACGGACTGCAGAGTTTATATTTAGTGGTTATAGACAGAGCACGGTAACGGCACTAGTATTGCCCCCTAATTACTTACGTAGGACCAAAAAAAATAATACAACGTGTGAGTGTGTAATGCGCCTCTGCCTTCCCCTTCGGGGATATAGGCGTGATGTACGTCATGTATTTTACTTCTAATCATAACTAAAAAGTACAAAACAAAAAATATAAATAGCCGACTGGCTTAAAAATACTAGGCAACTAAAATTGAAAAGAAAATAAAACAATTTTATGTAGTCCAGAAGTCATGTGGAGAACATTGAACAGTCAAGTTGTTCAAAAACCGGTATAAATCTAGACTAACTTTGTTAATTACATTAAATGAACAGCCACACGATATTTTATATTTCTACTCTACATTTGACGGTGTCAGTCAAATATGTTACAAAATTAGATCGTGTAGCTCTACATTCACCTTGTGCATGACAAATTATAAATAGGTACATTTTGTACTCACTTTTTTCTTCAGTCGTAAAACAAAATGAAACTTTGTACATATATAATGTAGAAAATAACTCTACATAAATGATTTAAAGCTTTTATTCTGAAATATACTTTTCATCTCTCATGCTCTGAAAGTGGGTCATTACTTACCTAATATGCGGGTTGAAAGTTATACATTTCGGCCCTAGGGCGGAAAAGTAAAAAAAAAATCATCAGCATATCTTGAGGCGATGGCATAAAACGTATACAGGCAAAGTTCGATAGTCAATACAACATTCTGGTTTTTGAATGATCATAAACAAAAAAAGAGTTGGGTTACAATAAAATAAAACGTAAATAGCACAAACAATAATTATTTGGACAGTTATACCTTAAAATACTGAGTATTTTAGTATTGACTAAATCGACCGCCGTTACGCGTCAAATCATAAAAAATACTCTATAAGTGTAAGAAAATAACTGAAGTAATTAAAAAAACTGAAGACCACTTTGTATGGAAAAATATAACTAATGACAAGGCGGTATAACCAAAAGACTTGCCTGCCCTGAAAAAAGTGCGAATGAAAAACAAAAATAAAAAAAAGGCGGGAAGTACACAGTACTTAATACGTGATCAATCTCTATTGTTATATTTGTTTTATTTGACTTTTATTTGCTTTCCTCGTATTCGAAATGAAAAGTAGAGTGTTTAACTCGGGTGAAAACACCCATTTCTGCCTCGAACTATTGGCCAAAATATCTCGTCAGAAATGGGATGCTTTCGTCCCTTGGTTAACAATCTACTATTGTTTTCAAACAGACGCGACGACAATACTATGTAGCTGATCCTATCTAATATTAACCGAGTTGTAGAAACAAAAGGTCAGTAACAGTATTTTAACACGATATTTTAACATAGTGTCTTAAACATATAATAGTCCGAGACGCCCAGAACTTTAATCGGCTGTGCCACAGCGGCTGGCACGTAAGATGTAATTGCCTTTCATTAACATTTCATCGCAAGGCAACGGGTTTAAATTTGTTTTTCGAAATTACAATATACTGCTACTTTTTATTAAATTCATTTGGCCATTTGGACATAACCCATTATAAATGTGCCCGGTGACGGCAATAGGATTGCTCCTATTAAGTGGGACTAAAAATACTGGCTCATTGTGGGTGTGTCATGCACCTCTGCCTACCCCTTCGGGGATATATCGTGATGTGTGTATGTGTCTTAAACATAATCTCACATAATAAACCAGTGTTAATATTTGGTGTTAAATACTATGTTAATAATGTGTAATACAGTGTTGAAATTAATGGCAAAGTGTGGGTGTATAATTCACCTCTGCCTACCCTTCGGAAATATAGACGTGATGATATGTAGGTACCAATGTTAAAAGACATTGCCAATCATCTTTAACGCAGGTACCTACCAGTAATGGCATTGGTCAATAGCTGTCGAACCTATTTGATTTACTTTTTTGAGTCTACACACCCATTTAACTTTGCCCTTTTTCATTCCTAATCGCGTCCGGATTAGGTTTGGGGAAAATGTAAATTTATTCAGGATAAGGCTGAAATACATATTAAAGTAAGTTCGCGAAGAATTTATACTTATCTCTGCTGTATCCTTAGTACACGATGTTGCCGAAAGTTAACATTGTCATACTTATTATATTTTCACACTGTCTTGTATTTTTTTAGACATCAAATTGTGGAATATACAATAATAACATGGTACCTACTAGGTATCACAAAATATTGTAAATAAAGTCCTACGTAGCGTCTGTCTGTTCGTGATAAACTCATAAACTACTACACAGATTTCCATGCTGTGTTTATCAATGGATAGAGTGGTTTTCTATCACTCATAATTGTCATTTACCTACTAAAGCGAAAAAGATAGCAGGAAGGCTCAGTCGATTTTCCTGGTTGCTATTACTGCGCTGCTCATGGTTTAGTGTTAGTGCCTACCTATCTACGTATGGTGGAATATTAATCTGATCTTGGTGTTATTCACCTTTCCCTAGGTACCTTTTCTTGTATGTTTGTGAAGAGAGTAGTCCGAGACGCCCAGGACTTTAATTGGGTGTGCCATAGCGGCTGGCACGTAAGATTTTATTGCCTTTCATCAACATTTCATCGCAAAGCAACGGGTTTCAATTTTTTTTCAAAATTACGATGCTACTTTTTATTAAATTAATTTGGCCATTTTAGTACAGCCACCCATTATATGTGTGCTCAGTGATGGCCATAGGCTTGCCCCCTATTACATGGGACCAAAAACACTGGCAAATTGTGGGTGTGTAATGCACCTCTGCCTAACCCTTCGGGGATATGGGCGTGATATGTGTGTCTTGTGGAGATAGGTGCTATGCCTCAACAACTGGTCCCTTACTTCTTAGTCCCTGCTTTGTAGGTCTCTAAAGCTCATTACTACTACAAAACTTCACGCTGGTTACATTAGCTGGTTCATTCATTATCCATTCAACAGAATAGATTAATAATATGTTTTTGTACAATAAAACTAAAACTTTCATTCTGTTGTAATTGTTCCAAGAACAAAAGGAAATACCTAATCGATTATATTATTGCTCTAGTTTTAATTCCAAGAATAGATAGTTAGGTAAGTATAGTTATATTTTATGTCAGACAAGTTGTCTAGTTTGCACCTACTTATTTTTTCAAATCGATTAAGGATTCGTGACGCCACTTCACATAACCATTTTATGTGAAGTGAAGGAGGGTCCGGAATACTTATTTTCTTCGGAAATTCTGAAGGAGTTTAATTAGGTTTTTATTGGTACCTAAGTACTACTGTAATTTTGTTGTTTCATATACCTACTTTGTCAAATGACGTGCATGAATGAAAATGAGTACATAATATATAGGTACATAAACGACTTAGATGGTACCTAGGTATGTAGATAATTTCATCGCAGTGCTAGCGGACTAATTCCAAGGTAGAAAGAATTTTTTTTATTTGCACATATGAGAAGGACACAATATAGAAAAACATAGAGTAGAGTACACACAACCCCGCCATTGCCACAAACAAAAAAAAACTTATTGCAAATTTAAAAAAGGAGGCACTCTGTTTATGAGATAATAAAAAATGTAATAGGACCAAGCCAGCTACGGAGCAACCAACTCGTGCCAACTCAAATGCACAAACTGGACCTTCTCTCAGCTTAATGCTATTGTGGAAAGAGCGCTGGTTTTCAGTGAGGTAACTCCAAGGAATTGAATAGTCCAACTGTATATAAAATTAAACAATAAAATGCGGTAATGTAATACGACCACATAATAAATTTAAAAAAGAATTTACAGTATGTGCGACAAAAGGTATTGACTGACCTTGCATGTGATATTCTATTTCCCTGTTGTTCGGACTTCATTCTATATTTAATTTTATTTAGGCAACTTAGTTTAAAAATGCAATTCGCCAAGCATTCACATAGCGCATTGAATAATATACCTACCGAGCTGAGGTATGTACATAATTTAGTGTAAGTAGATAGGCATTATATAGTTTGTAGCGAGAAAAACGCGGGTTTTCATTTAACTTGGATACATTTCGTACTATTGTAGGTAACATAAATAAGAAAGTACGCACGCGGTGTATCCCGCGTTTCTTTTCTAAAATAATAGTAGCCAAGTTACTCTTTACAACATGTAATGTATGTAATATTAACTAATCCTATTTAAATACAAGCACGCTTCTAATATTAATCTCAAAGCTCTAGGTTGGCATAACTATTGTCATTGTACCGTAGTTCTAGCACTGCGGTGGAGTTTACAGACCTTTCGGATCGATACGGTCCGAAGAATTACGCTATATAGCTATAAACATGAAACAAAATCAATTCAAATAGCGCTAACAACTCGATTTAATTAATAACACTCATAGAGAATGTCGTCGCTTTTCAATGAATAATTACATATTAAATAACCTCTAGGTATGAAGGTATAAATGAACTCTATGAGTGGATTTATATCGGTCTATTATTATCTAGTCTATTATCTAGTTATATTATACCTACTTTTCTTCATATCCATCCACATTTTATAGTTTTCTCGTTCCCACGGGAACACATACCTGGGATAGGTATCACTAATACGAATTTCTGCTCCTTAAGATACAGGTGTAGCCGTTTAAGGGGCAGGGTTCTGGGACCTCGTCGTGGGTCCGGGCGTGGATACCCTCTCGCTGGAGACCATGGTTCAAGCCATTGTCTCCAGCGGGAGTAGGTGGAACGTGGCCTGTCCTTATGCGAGCAGGTTTTGAAGTCGGCGACCAGGGCGTTGCAGACTACGCCTCTACGCTCTACGCCTAATATAAAAGTCCGTCGGGCGCCACTGGAAATTCTTCCTAGTGCTAACGCTTGGCAATGGACGTAGGAGCTGCCGCGGTCTTGGGGCGGAACAGGGGCAGGGTTCAAAAATAGGATTACCCGCAGCTAAAGCTTGTACCTACATTGGTAGGTACCTACTTAAAAATAATCTATAAGTAGTAATATTATAAAACCTAACTTAAACCATTTTAATATATTAGTACCTACCTATTTTATATTATTTAATTCATTCAATATTTTTAGCCCTTGTCACCGACTGGCACTGATCATAGAATATTGACAGTATGAACAAGTTGAATTGCAATGTTGATTCTCCGGCGTATAAAGCCTCCTGGAGCTGAATAGCGTCTATAAATAACTTTACTATTTCCTTAAAAATACAGTAACCGCTCACACCTATCGACCCCAGGTCCTGGTGTCTCAACCCCAAACGGTTTAAATATTTATTTCAAGTTTCCTAATTGGCTAAAAATAAGATAACAAGAAAATTCCTAAGTTAAACCGAACTCTCCAAAAGTGTCGTTATAAAATATGGACTCTTTACCCTCTCAGGGAAGGTATCTTACATAATAATTAAATTAAATTAATATTCAGAAAGTCTTGGCTAACTACCATAAATTGTTCTACCCATATCGGTATGATGAATGAAAGGAGCACTTTACAAAGCGACCCGTTGTAATAATAACGCGAACGTTACGATAACGTTTATGCGTTAACTAAATTGAATAACGAACCGTTCGTAAAGGCGGAGCGTGCTTTGTGTAACATTACATTTTACCCCCTAATGTCATCATCGTGTGAACAAATAACGCAATTAGAGTTCCTTTTGTTACTGTTTATATTACATGGATAATGAGCGTATTTTATGGATACACATTTTGAAATTGGTGTGCGAAAACAAAATTTTATATTTCTTTTATTAATTATGTTGACTATTCTAGGTGTCTATGTTGAAGGGCATCTATTACGGGGAATATATTTATTTATTTATTTATTTATATCTTTCGTGAAGCGACTGCCATCTGACCTCCACAACCCATTGCATTTGGTTTCATATCTATTAAACTACTTAAACATTTTGTTAATTTTCTTTTATTCATCAATGTTTGATGATTAATTATCAATAAATTCATAGAAGCCATAATTATCTGTGTTCTAATTTGACCCTACTAATCTGTTAAAATGCCTGAAACCAAATATAAATACCGAGGATAATAGAAATGGACTACAGTCATTATCATCCTATGTACACAGACCGCTCACAACAAATTTAGAAGTAAAGACCCTAAGCCAAACATGTTGTGGTAATCAAGCAACACCGAACATCCGACAAATTATTATTGCTCGGTATTGTTGGTAATGTGAGAAATCCCACATACTTCAGACTCAGTAAATATTTCCAACAAACTGCTGCGTCCCTAATCTGTTTTATTGCTCTACTGTATAAAGCCCCGTACACATTTGTGGTCATATAGACTGTTTGCATGAGTATGTGTGAGAGCCTTCCAAAGAATTGTTAGATATGTAAACAACACAATATAGGTTCATTGTAATTACGCCAGGCGTAACAACATATAATACGCCCATTTTTCACCACTAGCGATGTCGGTACCGAATAGGGTGCGAGCTTATTGCCGTTTATCGGAAACTTTTATATTCAACAGATCTTCGTCCTATAAAAGGGAAAATGCACCAAGTGCAGGCACCCTAAGATCCCGGTATGAAAGAGAATATAATATATCTCCAGGATTATTGCTTACTGAGCATAATTACTATTCATTAGATCGTTTGCAGTGTCCTTTAATCAGTAGCTCGAGTCGACTCGTTATGTCTTATTCAGAGTGCTTCTTTATATTATATTTCAGTTTTAATATAGAAGTGCTTCGTACAAGAGTTTTGCTTGATAACTTTATACATATATTAACAAGATATTTCATTTCTTGAGCTTTATATCAAACGTTGAATATGTGCTTAGATCTTAGAAAAATCACTTGCGATCTAGACTAATGTTCAAGGTCCTACCCTAGAAGCATGACAGTACCGACTTAGTCCGATCGGCATTTCCAGCCAATGATATCGCAGAAAATCTCGGAATGTAATATATTTTTAACATTTAAATACGAGTATATTACGTCGACAAGCTCATGACGACGCTGGCCTTCTGGCACCAGCGGGAGTAGGTGGAATGAGGCCGTGTCCTTCTGCGAGCAGGTCGCCAAGGAGGTGGCTGAGAGGGAGAGGGAGCATACCCTCTCCACTGAGTTCCGAAGTCGGTGGCCAGGGCACCGCAGACTTATCTACGCCCAAGACCATCGAACTCCATAATCGGGGCCTGAGTACGGCGGGTGGTTAGCCCGCCGTCCTCGGGATTCGGTCCAAGGATTCACTCACCGACGCGGGATAAAACTCGCCCCAACCCCAGACAGATGCCATACAGGTAGCCAAAGTCCACTGGGCGCCACTGGAAAGTCTTCTTAGTGTAAACCAGAGGCGCTTGGCTTTGGACGTAGGTGCGCTCGCGAATTTGGGCCACGGAAAAAAAGCCACCATTGCGCATCATATGTGTTTCCTCTTCGTAACTTATTGTATTAAACGAAATTTGTGTATTTCGTATAACTAGACAAAGTGCTATTTTGTTACTTGTAATAATATATGTACCTACTTTACAAATTACTTTCAACATTTATGAAATATAGATACAACCTTTTTATTTCCATCCAGTCCAATACAATAGATATTCCAATTCCAAATAAATAAATAAGGCTAGTTTAAATCCCAAAGAACCTAGTCCACCAAGAGTACAAAGATACCTCTCAGTTATATTTATTGGAATCTGTGATATCTATAAAGTTAAACTTCAACAAGATCTCTAAAAGACCGATATCAGAAAAGCCAATTGAGAATATGAGGATTTATGTTCCGATACAAGTTGATACGTACATAAGCCCCAAGCTCGACGAATGAATCGATTCCAAACTTTACCAGTTCGTTATCGTGTAGCAGTTGTTTTGCAGTTTAGTTCGTGTTCCACTTTTAAACATATAACACTTTATAGAAGCCCACAAACGATGTTTGGTCATATACTCGTACAATGAAATATAATATTTTCAACTTTATAATAATAAATAGCACGTAAAAATTGATACGCGTACATTGTCGGAATATGACTACTTGGGAAGTAGTAGCATACAATTAAAAAAAATATTTCAAAATCGGTTCACCCAGTCCTAAGATATATACATGGGGCACACTAAAAGTTTTGCACTTCTAGCTAATCGGAACTATTTCAATTTCGAATGTTATATTTTTTTAAACAATAAAAACAAACAATTGGCGGGAAATCATTTGTCAATTGTTTTTTATCACACATCAAAGTTCTACGTATGCAACGAAAATGGAATTAAGTCGAAAAGATTTTAGAGCGATGATTTTTTATGATTTTAAAAGTTTTCTCTCTCCGCAAGACTGTGCCGCTCGTCTTCAAACCTACGTATACGTGGTCACACTATAAGTTTTGCGTAACTTAAAAAAACAACATGTTAAAACCAAAATATTATGTTTATTGCTTTTCAAAATACTCTCCTTTACATTTTAAACATTTTTTCATGCGAACGAACCATTTTTTAAAACAGGAGGACCACAGATCTGAAGTACTGTTGTACTTTTTCGGAAGCTAAAAATGACTTTGTTTTGTTGGCCGTGTGTGAAGAAGCGTTGTCATGATGTAGGAGAACGCGGCTTTTGGGTCGTCTTTCGTGAACTTTTTCTAACACCCTGGGTAAACAAATTTGAAGAGTAAAAACAGAATTGTCTCATAGGTAATCCGCGGATTTTCTTCAATTAACCGCTTTACAGTAGCCACATTATTTTCGTTGACGGCAATTGAAGGCCGCCCTTCACGAAATTCGTCATGTAAAGAAACTCGACCTCTCTCAAATTCAGCAAACCATCGCCTCACGGTGCTCAAACAAAGTGCTTCTCTCCCAAAAGCATTTTGAAGACGAGCGGCACAGTCTTGCGGAGAGAGAGAACTTTTAAAATCATAAAAAATCCTCGCTCTAAAATCTTTTCGACTTAATTCCATTTTCGTTGCATACGTAGAACTTTGATGTGTGATAAAAAAACAATTGACAAATGATTCCCCGCCAATTGTTTTTTTTGGAGTTTACTCCTTAAGAATCGATTTTCATATATAAGGCGCCCGGTATGAGAAAAATCCGAGGGGTAAAACCTACTAACAAGTAACGAAAATCGTGTCACGTTTTTGGTGCGCACCTCTAGTGCGCAACTTTCTAATTTGTTATGGTTAGATACTCGTACTTAAGGAGTAAACTCCAGTCGTGCGTCGGAGCTGACACACACACTTTTTCTTTTTTATTACTAAGAAAGTTGTAACGTTTAAAAAAATATAACATTCGAAATTCAAATAGTTCCGATTAGCTAGAAGTGCAAAACTTTTAGTGTGCCCCATGTATACGAGTAGTTAGTAACCTCCTTGCATGGACAGACTGGTTTTTAAAAAGAAAGGGGAGGGGTTGTCAGGGATTGACAGACTGACAGGCGGATGTTAAATAGCGGTGTGCCTGGATGTAGTAATCCTTCGTGATTTATAATCTTAAAAGACTATTACTGTTAATACGTCCTCTAGTTATATATGTATAAGTTAGACAAGATATAGGCTTCAAACATTTAAAAAAACACAGTCGAATTGAGAACCTTCTCCTATTTTGGAAGTCGATTGAAAAATAGATTACGACCGATTCTCAAACCTACCAAATATACACAAAAATGTTCATAAGTATCAGTCCTGCTGTATATTAGAAGAAGTTAACTACCGTGTACTATCGTGGAGAAGTTGTCGTCGTGGTGTGGTGACGTGAACCTTAAAGTATTGTTTTTTATTAGGCATTATCACGATTAAATCCCGTTTTATCTTGATTAAAAATAAACGTAAAAGTTTGGTATTCACTACCTACTTAATAACCTATAGAGGTTTAACCAGTAATAAAAACTTTTATTGTTCCAAGAAGGAGCTTTAAATAAAATGGGCTCGATAAAACCTCTATGTCTGTACAGAACACGGCGACACCATTGTGTAGTGAAGCGTAGGAATTTCTATTCTTATAGATACACTCTTAAGTCTTAATACTTAGTTATGCATCGACTGCCTACCTACGTTATTAAATGCTTGTACCACAACCTTTTGCAAGAACAAACCTTTTTATGTGCCCCAGATATTTAGTTTTATCTCTTAGTCCTCGAAGAAGTGGTTCTGCAAAGGCATTCTCCTCACATTAAATAATTATAACAATCTTAAATTATACTTTTGACATAAAATTACATTGAACTTATTAGTATTACTTACTTATTAGACCTATAACGCTTAATCTTAGCATTTATTTTCTCGAAGATCTTGTACAATGTATAGTAGCCATGGTAGCCTCATCTCATTGCTAGACATTTTGTTCTGGAAACTTAGTAGTTTAGTGGAAACGATAATATTGAGTTAGTACTCTATATTATCGTATCCACCGATAAAATACTTTCACAAAATTGCTCATGTTATGGAGTACAAAGTCATCTAACTCTGTCATATGCAGAACTCGAGCCGCTTAACTTCCTGACAACTTTCAGGCAACTGAATAGAATTTCATCAACTCTCATCTCATTATCTTTCACGTCTTGACATACGGTTTAGAAGTTCTATGATATCATCAAATTGGTTATGCGGTTATGGCAGACTAAAATAATGTACTTATGATATACCATATAACATTGGTATTCCTTTTCTTATATGAAGCTAGTACTTAAATAAATAAATAAATAAATATTTTGGACATTCTCACACGAAGTCATCTAGCCCAAATTAAGCTAATATAAGCTTGCATGTAGTTAGTATCAATACTCGTACCTTTTCTAAGTTAAATTGTTGGTCATACGAATTCGAGCCTATTGTCATAAACCGGGCACTTTTACTACATGTAGGGAACTTTTAGTACATGTTCATTGTATTATTGATCTGCCGTCAGAAGTACCAACTTGCAGAAAATCTGAACTGGGATTTCAGTAGTCTTATTAGTGTTTACTTTACACCCAACTATAGATACTAAAGTCTAATAGATAAACCTAGAAACGACGCAGTACAGTTACTAATCTAGTCCGCCAAAGCTACTCTAACAAGCCGACCCGAATTTCAAAGGCCAACCTAATGAAGTAACCCGTAAACCCGTAAACCGTATCCTTGCCAAAACTCCGCTCCCAAATTTTAAGGTTATGAATTTGAATAATAGCTCTTAATTGTGTAAGACATACAATTATTGTACAATATTTCAACTGAGGTGGTCGGTTCAGACACCTTCCAGAAAGAATAAATCGTAGCGTCCGTAGTAGGGGGCTGGAATATATTTTTTTAAGTCCGCGGTCCAGGGCTCTAGCTGCCCCTACGTCCATTGCCGGCGCCTCAGGTAAACATTCGGAAGTATTTCCAGTAAGGGGCTAGCAGGTATTGTGTTTGGGATGCTAGTATTCTTTAAAAAAAAGGAAAAATAAAATAATTAAGTCGTCTATTGACATTACCGTACAAATTACTTAGAACAAATTTCGTATCGCTCTACCGATGAAAATGTCAAATAATGATTCGTGTTATTTTCATAACGTGATTAATTATTTATCAAGTTGACATTTCCAGATGATAAATCGCTAGTTCTATTAACTATTCTGTAGTCTCATACCAGTTAATTACATTACTCAGAGTAAAATGGAAAGTGGAAAATGGAGAGAGGAGAGAAAAGCTCCACTAACCTACCAGTGAGCGAAGTTCTCACCGTACGAAACACAGCACCGCTATTTGACGTCGGTCTTAAGTCACGTGAGTAGGTATTTACCCGGACTAGCCAGCCCATTAGAACTGGGAAAATAATGGCTCTACGATTAAAAAAATATTCTACATACCATTGACACGCATTCAGGTACTCAGTAACATGTAGCAAGAACGTAGCAAGAGCTGCTACGAGTTATGCTACGCGAAACTAATAACTTACACCCACAGGAAACTTATTAGAAACTTGGTGGTATTTTTGTATTACATCTTGTATTCTGGAACATAAATGGAAGGGTATCTAAATATGTTCCTAGATTATAAGTAACTAGTTATCCCAGCGAACTTTGTATCGAATCAAATATAAAAAAAAAACCTTCCCGAAACTTCTACGAATATTTTAATATTTCATGCAAATGTATGTATTATTAATTATAATTGAAAAACGCGACGGACAGACAAATTGTCGTATTAAATATATAGATACTGTTTTAGGGCACCATAAAGCGTAAATTAAATGAATAGAGTTAGACTTATAAAAAACTAGTGACTCGTCCCGGTTCCGTGATAATAGTATCTACTCGTAGCAAACATTATATGTTACTCAGGCGTAATCAAGAATCATTGAAATCAGTCCAGTAACGTGACAAGTGTACACAAAATAAGCCTTTCCTCTATGTAATATTAGTATCTATAATTCAACGAAGACTTTAAATAGTGGGGTTCAAATAAAATGTACTTCGAGTGTTATTATATTACAGATATAATGAAAACAATAAATAATAAAACATTACAATTGAAACTAACTAAATATGTGTACTACCTATTCTAATTATACGTACTTAGATTAAAATTATTGATTTTATTATTTACTATTATTTACTTGTTGCCTGCAGCTCCGCCTGCGTGTTATAGTTTTCTTGATCACCAGATACTGATTTATTATTTATAGCTGTTGCCCGCAGCTCCGCCTGCGTGTAACTTTAGATCGACATAACTTTTTTATTTATGAACCGATTAAAATAAAACAAACCTTAAATGTTAAGTTGAATAAACCACAACGCATTACTGAAAACCGCATTCAAATCAGTTAAGTCGTTTCTGAGATTAGCGTGTTCAAACATTCAGACAAACAGATATACAGACAAACAGTCAAAAAATCTAAACACCATTGTTTTGGATTCTATTGCGTTCATAAAGCCCCACTACAACTGTTTCTTTATTATATCTTCGATGTACAGACATCGACCAAATTTTATTATATGTATTGATTAAATGTACTTAATACTCGTAGCAATTTATTGTAAAAGTATATTTTTATTTTATTTTTGATTTGATTAGCCTGGATATCGCCAAAGCCTTCGATAGAGTCTGGCATGCTTCGCTCCTTTCCAAGCTTCCGGTATATGGTCTACCTCCTCAACTGTACAGCTGGATGGCCAGCTTTCTGAACGAACGCCGAATGCGGGTCCTCTGCGATGGCCAGGCTTCTCGCTTTTTGCAAGGTCCGTGCTGTCACCAACTCTCTTCCTTCTGCATATCAATGATATGCTATCCCTCGGGAGCATTCATTGCTATGCAGATGACAGTACATTGCACGGGAGCTACTGGGCTCGTCCGGCGGCAGGGCGGTTGGAGATTGAGGAGGATAGACTACATCTCGTGGCTGATCTCGACAGGAACCTAGACTGTATCTCTCAATGGGGTACCGAGAACCTGGTCGAGTTCAATGCCCGCAAAACACAGGCGTGTGCATTTACAGCAAAGAAATCCCCTTTCCTTCCCCAACCCTCTCTTCAGAATGCATTATTACCAATGAAGGACAACCTTGACATCCTTGGCATAGACGTTCTTCGAGAGCTCAATAATAAAAACTACATCGAAAGATGTATAGGGCTAGCTTCGCGGAAACTAGGAATACTGAATAAGGTAAAGAGATTCTTTACACCGGACCAGAGGTGTCTGCTGTACAAGACGCAGATTAGACCCTGCGTCGAATACTGCTCTCACCTCTGGGACGGCTCCGCGAAGTATCTGCTGGACGCTCTCGACGCTATGCAGCGACGGGCTATCCGTATTATAGATTGTCCGGAGGTAACGGGAAGCCTTGAGCCGCTAGCTCAGCGCCGAACAATAGCTTCCTTGGCCGCATTCTACCGTATTTACCACGGCGAGTGTTCTGAAGAGCTCTTCAATCTGATCCCACAGAAGGAAGAGGTCCTTCCGATCCCGAACAACGCGTGCCGGGCAGAGATGCCACTCCCACACAGTGGATAGCATGTTCGCGAGAACCGAGCGTTTTAAACGTTCGTTTTTCTGCCGAACGATAGTGGCCTGGAACGCCCTGCCTGTGCACGTGTTTCCTCCCACATATAATCCTGGGTTCTTTAAGCGGAGCGTGAAGAGGCACATCAGTAGGTCGTCAAGTTGAGGGCCACTCTCTATAGTATTGTGTGCTGTAAGAGTGGCCCACAATCGCTAGACGTCGTCACGACTTACCACCAGGCGGGAGGCGTCAATTTGGCGAACCCAATATAGAAAAAAAAAAAGAAAAAAAAACTTTGACAGTAATTTTGTCGGTCCCACGTAATAGAGGGCAAGCCTATTGTCGTTACCGGGTACTACAGAATATTCAAAACCACTCTGAAAATCGAATCATTCCCACACAGCCAGGACAGATGTTACATACCACTAAATATAATCTCTGCAGTACGAAATACCTTTTTACATTATGAAACAGATTTTTGTCTTAGTAAGTATAAATATTATTTAAAAATTAATTTAACAAATTTTATTTATAATTATTTTTTTTTATTATTATTGGACATGCTCACACAACGTCATCTAGCCCAAACTAAGCTATAAGCTTGTGCTATGGGATCTAGACAACTGATAAACATACTTATGTTGGCTGTTCTCTTTGAGACAGTCTTGAGAAACCTTGTGAGTAGGTGAAACATATGTCGACGTTTATAATGTCTTCTATTTAGCGAAATTAGTGCAATTATATAAAAATTCAACATCTTACCCCATTGTGTTATACTTATATATTTCTAATTACATACATAACATACATAGAAAACACCCAAACTTCGAAACAAACATTTGTGGATCACACAAATATTGGATTCGACCTCGACCTCGAAGCATATTTAAAAGTCATTAATATTTGAAAGGAGTAAGTGTGAGTGTTAAGTATTTTATTAGTAAACTAACGAAACATTTACAAAATCTGTTTAAGTTAACCGTATAGATAAGTACATAGAACATTATACGAGTAGCTACATGCCAACGAGGTCAAGGCGAGTAGAGTCAACATGAAGCCATTTACCACGTGCAGATTGCGCAGGTTCAATTCCTTTGTTGTTCCATACACACTACGCTTCTTCTTTGATAAAATATTCAGATTTAAACACAGCTGTTTTAGAGACTATTTTTCATTTGGGAATAGAAACTTAGGGGTTGTAGGTTTGTTATGGGAACAGAAAGTAAGTTGAATGGCCTTTTTACGATCCTTAATTTGACATGAATGACGACCTCGTCTTTGTATCCTACATTTGATATGGATGGTAATTTTTCTATAGAAAAGATGGCAAAGATGGATGGATGGACATATTCAAAGAAGGCGGTATATTTTCATTAACTAGTTTTTTTTTGTTATTTTGTTCTTCTTCTTATCTTCTGACACACAAACACGAAATATACAATATTTCGTGTTATTATTCTACTTATTTGAATCTAATAATATGCATTTTGAAGATTTATTCCCTAAAACAGATTAGTTCCACACAGGGGACACTGGGACAACAAGGCTTTTCGAATACCTCAGCGAGATGGCTGACGATGCGCAGGTGCGGTTCCCGAACGCTGACCTGGTTTTCTTGGGGGACTTTAACGGTCATCACGTTGAGTGGCTGGGGTCCCTTAGGACCGATCATGCGGGACGAACCGCCCATGCATTCGCTCTCTCCCACGGGCTGACCCAGATGGTACGGGGGATCACCCGGATACCTGACAGGTCAGACCACACGCCCGCCTTGCTGGATCTACTGCTGACGTGTCGCCCAACCGAGTACAGTGTGTCGGTACGCGCCCCACTGGGCACTTCCGACCACTGTGTGGTGCACGCCAGCTTCCAAGTGCCACCACCTGCTCGTGCTGAACAAATGACTCGACGACTATGGCACTACTCGTCGGCAGACTGGGACGGTCTCCGCGATTACTTTGCGTCCGTCCCGTGGAGCCAGCGCTGCTTTGTAGGCGCCTTGCCTTCGGATAGCGCTGCTGCCATTGCTGGCGAGATCAGTCTAGGGATAGAATATTATATCCCTTTCACTGATGTCGCCAGCATCCGCAAAGCTCGCCCCTGGTTCGGGCGTGAATGTGCCGAGGCTGTCCAGAAAAAACAGTCGGCATATCGCGCCTGGGTCAGGGCTCGGGCGGCACGTGACCCGAACGTGAACCGCCTCAAAGCAGCGTACAATCGGGCCACTAGGTTCAGCAAGAGGGCCTTCAAGAGAGCGGATGCCCAGCGCGTCGCGCGGCTTGGTCAGGAGCTCACATCCCATCCCACGGGCAGCCGTGGATACTGGCAACTGGCCAAAGCCGTACAGTCAAATTTTTGTCAACCCTCGCTGCCACCACTGCGTTTTCCTGACGGATCACTGGCTCACAAAGCCCAAGAGAAGGCGGACATGCTCGCAGACCTCTTTGCGGCTAATTCCCGGGTCGATGACCGTGGCCTGCAGCCCCCCGCCATCGCCAACTGTGGCCACACTATGCCTGATATTGTTATCAGGCAATGTGATGTACGGGCAGTGCTGCGGTCACTCGACACGCGGAAAGCCAGTGGCCCTGACGGCATTCCGGCGGTGGTGCTACGAAAATGTGCTGCTGAGTTGTCTCCAGTATTAACGCGTCTGTACCGCCTGTCATACTCTACAGGCCTCGTGCCGGAGGCCTGGAAGGAGGCGAACGTACAACCGATCCCCAAGAAAGGGGATCGATCCGATCCAGGCAACTATCGACCCATAGCTGTCACCTCAGTCATTTGCAAGGTGCTCGAGCTTCTTATTAATAAGCAGCTCATGCGATACCTGGAGGATCACTCGCTAATCAATGATCGGCAATATGGCTTCAGGCCAAAACGATCAACGGGTGACCTCCTGGCATTCGTCACGCATGTATGGGGTGAGGCTATGGAAAAGTTCGGCGAGTCCTTGGCTATTAGCCTGGACATCGCCAAAGCTTTCGATAGGGTCTGGCATGCTTCGCTCCTTTCCAAGCTTCAGCTTCCAGGCATATGGTCTACCTCCTCAACTGTGCAGCTGGATTGCCAGTTTTTTAAACGAGCGCCGAGTGCGGGTCCTCTGCGATGGCCAGGCTTCTCGCTTCTTGCAAGTGAAGGCCGGGGTACCACAGGGGTCCGTACTGTCACCAACTCTCTTTCTTCTGCATATCAATGATATGCTTTCCCTCGGGAACATTCATTGCTATGCAGATGACAGTACATTGCACGGGAGTTACTCGGTTCGTCCGACGGCGGGGCGATCTGTGGTAGAGGAGGAGAGACGACATCTCGTGGGTGATCTCGACCGAAACCTCGACAGTATCTCCCAATGGGGTGCCGAGAACTTGGTCGAGTTCAATGCCCACAAAACACAGGCGTGTGCATTTACAGCGAAAAAATCCCCTTTCCTTCCCCTACCCACTCTTCAGAATGCAATATTACCAATGAAGGACAATCTAGACATCCTTGGCATAGACGTTCGTCGAGAGCTCAATAACACAAAATACATTGAGAGATGTATTGGGCTAGCTTCGCGGAAACTAGGAATACTGAACAAGGTAAAGCGATTCTTTACACCGCACCAGAGGTGTCTGCTGTACAAAACGCAGATTAGACCCTGCGTTGAATACTGCTCTCACCTCTGGGACGGCTCCGCGAAGTATTTGCTGGACGCACTCGACGCTATGCAGCGACGCGCTGTTCGCATTATAGACTGTCCGGAGGTAACGGGAAGCCTTGAGCCGCTAGCCCAGCGCCGAACAATTGCTTCCTTGGCCGCGTTCTACCGTATTTACCACGGTGAGTGTTCTGAAGAGCTCTTCAACCTGATCCCACCCTCTCCCTTCCGATCCCGAACAACGCGTGCCGGGCAGAGATGTCACCCTCATACCGTGGAAACCGTCTTCGCGAGAACCGAGCGTTTTAAACGATCGTTTCTCTGCCGAACGATGGTGGCTTGGAACGCCCTGCCTGCGCACGTGTTTCCTCCAACATATAACCCTGGGCTCTTTAAGCGAAGCGTGAAGGGCACATTACTGGGTCGTCAAGTTGAGGGCCACTCTCTATAGTATTCCTGTGTACTGTGAGAGTCGCCCTCAATTGCCAGACGTCGCCTCAGCTTACCATCAGGCGGGTGGCGTCAATTTGTCGACCTAAATATAAAAATAAAAAAAATAAAAAAAAGTTCACATTTCACTTCTATCTATTTATGTCTATCCCAAGGTTGTCTGTAAGAGATCACTCTTCTTGGTAACAAGGCCGCCATTTGTTCATACTAAATTGATATCAGTTCCTTTTTTTAATTTGTATTTGTGTACAATAAAGTATATTCTATTCTATTGTATTAGTTATGCAAGTCAATAACTGCAACTACATTAGTTTTATTTCAGCCTCAGCTGATCTAAAATGCCCGCTGTATTCCGCTTACTCCCTCAAAAATATTAAGCGTTATTTACGATATGCTAAATAATTCATGCTTTTTAAACCGCTATATGTCCGCATAGTAACTAATTATTTAGTCCGAGACGCCTAGGACTTTAATTTGGCTGTGCCATAGCGGCTGGCACGTAAGATTTTGTTGCCTTTC
Organism: Nudaria mundana; assembly: GCA_963556515.1. Classification (NCBI taxonomy): domain Eukaryota; kingdom Metazoa; phylum Arthropoda; class Insecta; order Lepidoptera; family Erebidae; genus Nudaria; species Nudaria mundana. The sequence continues at coordinate 12,244,302 of OY748295.1, read as the reverse complement.
ATCAACATTTCATCGCAAGGCAACGGGTTCCAATTTTATTTTTTCAAAATTACAATATTGCTGCTACTTTTTATTATACTCATTCAGCCATTTTGGAAATAACCCATTATACTCGTACATGTGCCCGGTGACGGTAATAGGCTTGCCCCCTATTACGTGGGACTAAAAATACTGGCAAATTGTGGGTGTATACTGCACCTCTGCCTACCCTTTCGGGGATATAGGCGATCACGCCTATATTCCCGAAAGGGTAGGCAGAGGTGACACCCACAAACACATTGATATGTGTTTGTGGGTGTAACTATAGAAATAGACACAAACATTGCTCGAAATACAATTTTAAAACATTCCGTCAATTTTGCAGTTTTCATTACCTACGTATAAAAACGGTATAAAAACGGCAACAAGAGCAAATAAATTGCTGATTCGTTCATTCGTTCAACCGTCAGTTCTTATTAGCACTATCGATCGTTAGTATAAAAATAACTCTAGGCAAACCTGAATTGACTAAAGCCCATTCATGCTAACAATTTACTAATGGCTTTATGCAATTGTGAACAAATTAGCAAACAATCAAGGCCTTTGAATTTACCTGAATGATTTACATAATTTGTTGTATAAGAAATTATATATTAAAAAGGTTATGTTGTTAAATCTATGCCTATGAGTTATTTTACAGGCAGATTATGGTAAAAACTCACCTGATAAATCTGACGCGACGATGTATGATGTCCACAGAATAAGGGAATAGTTAGTAGGTAAGTACAAGTATAATCTATACACCTTACGTCTTGACAACTTACTAGACTAGATCTAGTTGCGCGGCTATTGTCATCCCCAAAAATGCCAACCTGCTCAGTTTTTTGTTGCAAAACAAGGTCAGGCACATCTAGTCTACAAAAAGAGGGTATTACCTTCCATAGGTAAGTATTTTTAATCAAATAATAATTTCTTTGTTTATAATAATCAAAGTCTCATTATTTCGGATTTTTCTATCAACACGAAGTCGGTCGTTTCATACAATTCGCAAATCAGTCAAACATGTCAAACGACTGACATGGGTGTTGCCATGGCAACAAATACACATTATAAACTTAAGACTAAGTCTTTTACGCGATTATTGAGATATATACATACCTCTTTATTACCCGACGTTTCGGCCCTGTTACACGAGACCCGTGGTCACGGGTGGACTCCTAGTAGTCTTAAGTTTATAATGTGTACAAAACGCGAAAGTTTAAAGAAGTATTTAACAAATACACAGTTATAGTGTCTGTATCGGAGTGATGTACCAAGTTAGGTATCGATAAAATACCTTGAAAATGCAAAGAGGTGCAATATAAATTACTGGTTTGAATATTATTTAAATTACGTTTTTTTTTTTTTAGTTCCGCGACCAAGGCCGCGGCCGCTCTAACGTCCGTTGCCGGGCGTCTCAAATTACGTAGGTCTGTATATTATGATCTTGATTTTAATAAAGGTTTTGATAAGTTTAATAGGTATAATATTGAGTCTTGTTGTATAATTTTTTTTTTATTATACTTAAGAATTACATTACCTAATAAATACTTCGCCGATATTTTTGTTCATTTATTTATTACAGGTTTCCGAAAGATCCGAGAGTAAGGGAATTATGGATATTGTTTTGTAACAACAGACGTACCTGGATGCTTCCTAGAGCTGGTGTCATTTGCTCGGAACACTTCAAGATCTTTGATTTTCGAGTGTTGGCGAACAAGAGAAGGCTATTGCTTGAGGGCACTATACCAACTCTAATACCACATTGTACTTGTGTTGTAAGTTTTAACTGACTTCAAAAAATAATGAGGTTCTCAATTCAACTGCATTTTAGTACGACCGGTAACATAATTGTGATAAAGTATATTAGTATGTTTAGTTCTTAAAATACGCGTATATTACTCCGCTTATAAGAATCACAATGTAAAATCTATTGTTTCAGAGCCATCAATTATCCTCCGCTCTATCAGATGACCAACAATCACCTTGCGATGTCATTAATACTTCTGATCCGTATATGAAACCGTGTGCATCATCTACTTCTCTACATGTGAATTTCCTTTTAATATTTTATCGTAGACTAGCTGTTGCCCGCGGCAACATCCGAGTGGAATAGTTTTTCAGATCCAGATTTCCATGGAAACACGTTAACGGGATACCTATTCCCTACATATATCATCTTATCTTAAGATATGCACGCCTACTAGATGTTGGAGAATGGGAGTCAGGGTTATGGATCCAGGCGCTCCCATCGCCCAACATCGGTACAATGTTGGACGACACAACCTTCCGCATTGCCACTTGCCTTCGGCTGGGTACACCTTGTGTATCCCCGCATCATTGCACCTATAGCCCGTCGCTGGGATAGCCCGTCGCTGCATAGCGTCGAGAGCGTCCAGCAGATACTTCGCGGAGCCGTCCCAGGGGTGAGAGCAGTATTCGACGCAGGGTCTAATCTGCGTCTTGTACAGCAGACACCTCTACTGGTCCGGTGTAAAGAATCTCTTTACCTTATTCAGTATTCCCAGTTTTTATTTTTATTTATTATTATTTATTTATTTATTTATTTTTCTTGCGCTGTATCTCATGAACCGTGATAGTTAGTAAGTTAAAATTTTCACAGATGATGTAGGTATTTCTGTTGTAACTATAACAACACATACTAAAAAGTAGAATATAATTTATTTTAGATTAGAAGAAGAAGAAGATAGAATACCTACTTAGTGAATAGTTATTATAGATTAACCATAATTATTATGTGGATAACAACGACAGGATTGTTTGACAATGTTAACATCAATCTTGGATGTTGTTTACTTATTTTATACAAAATTATATGTATCTGCCTTAATGATAAAAAAATCAATTGGATACGTTGAATTTACCGTCCAAAACGTAAGATAGGTAGAAACTGACGTTCCACTTAATGGGCACATGTTGCAACTCATTGAATCTACGACGCGACGTTCCTAGGTCTGGTTATCGATGTCTAAACTACAGTAGAGCCTGACTGACTGAGTGACGTATTTGTAGCGAGTAATTTCAGTTCGGATACAAATACGTCAGTCATTACATAAAATAAATAGCAAGTAAATAAAATTAGGCATTTGAGTAGCTGTATTAAAATATTTTATTGTACTCGGCTTCCACAGTACAATTTGAATAACTTACAGCATTCTGCTGTGGGATAAATGTGCGGATATAAATGTCCCATTTTCGTTTTACAAAAGCGAGCCGTCTCCGCCGTTTATCTATAGTATAAACTTGGCCCAGCCACATTCTAACTGTTGTATAATATAGACCGTTTTCATTCAATTGTAAGGTATGGGTACTTGGAGACTATAGTGTTACTTAGACTTAGTTGAGTTAATTATTTCATTACTTTACTATTTTATTTTTATAAAATCGGTGTTGTACTCGTAGTGCCCTTGCCCTCAATTTATTCTCCATCGAGTTGATGCTACTATATCACTAGTGTTAACGAAAGTGACGAAAGTTCATTCAAATGTTTATTTTTATGGGGTAGGTATTTATTATACATACAGAGTGTAATATTTATATGGGCAGCATGGAAAAGTCTGAAACTATAAGACAAACAAAGATCTGTTCTTAGTAACCATGTAATCGATTGTAGTAAAAATAGAAAACTGAATTATGACATTAAGCATTATGATTTAAAAATAAACTGAACTAAATATACATAGTCCACTGTATACAGCTATAGATATACCCTGTATACAGACTCTTCGATTTTATTTAGTTGTTTAGATTTATATGATGTAAAGGTTTGATATAATTCCTACCCTAAGTTACAAATAGCAAATAAAGTCACACTTTTATAAACAACATCCACCTTGGTATCATTTTTGAAACCTGATTTTAATAGTCGATTTTGTCAAATTTATCGATAAAATGTATCGACACTGTTACATCAATAGTGGGCGGTAACTTTTGGTAGTGTCATTATAGTGTTATGATATAAAATGTATATGTATGTGTTTGTGAAAATGTTAATGTGTTATTCTTATTGTCATGTGTGAGTTTCGTAGTGGCACCCGATTGGGTTTGAGCGTCTGAGAATGTGTGCGTGTCGATGACCCCCCCGCACCAAACATGCTAGACTTTTATGTATCGGGAAAATGCATAATGCCTTGTCCCGTCGTATACGGCGACAGCGTATACGACGACCGTGTTGGTCTATGATGATGTCATAATGCGTTGCATAGTAGGTACGTAGGTCACACTATAAGTTTTGCGTAACTTAAAAAAATAACATGCTAAAACCAAAATATTATGTTTATTACTTTTCAAAATACTCTCCGTTACATTTTAAACATTTATTCATGCGGTCGAACCATTTTTTAAAACAGAAGGACCACAGATCTGAAAGCATGTTTTCTACGTGCTGATTGAACGCTATCACTGCCTCTTCGGAGTTGGTAAAAGTGAAACCTCTCATCAAATCTTTGATTTTGGGGAAAATACAGAAATCACAGGGTGCTAGGTCGGAGTTATGTGCAGGATGGGTGACGAGTTGTACTTTTTCGGAAGCTAAAAATGACTTTTGCCTGCCTCACTTTTGTTGGCTAGTTCTCATTTTCAAACACCCATTCACAAGATTGCTGTTTTTTTTTCGGGTTCAAAACAATAAATCCACGTTTCGTCTCCTGTGACAATGTCATAAACAGCATTAGAATGTCCGTGGTCATACTTCAGTAGCATCTGTGAGCACCATTCCACGCGAGCCCGCTTCTGCTCCGCTGTCAGTTCATGAGGGATCCAACGACAACAAAGTTTCCGAACTTTCAATTCTGCGTGTAAAATTTTCTGGATTTGACTCATACCAATCCCCAATAGTCCTCGAATTGTCTCATAGGTAATCCGCGGGTTTTCTTCAATTAACCGCTTAACAGTAGCCACATTATTTTCGTTGACGGCAGTTGAAGGCCGCCCTTCACGAAATTCGTCATGTAAAGAAGCTCGACCTCTCAAATTCAGCAAACCATCGCCTCACGGTGCTCAAATAAGGTGCTTCTCTCCCAAAAGCATTTTGAAGACAAGCGGCACAGTCTTGCGGAGAGAGAGAACTTTTAAAATCATAAAAAATCATCGCTCTAAAATCTTTTCGACTTAATTTCTATTTCGTTGCATACGTAGAACTTTGATGTGTGATAAAAAACAATTCCATCCAATATTTAAAAAAACAATTGACAAATGATTTCCCGCCAATTGTTTTTTTTTATTACTAACAAGGTTGCAACGTTTAAAAAAATATAACATTCGAAATTGAAATAGTTCCGATTAGCTAGAAGTGCAAAACTTTTAGTGTGCCCCATGTACTACATAATGAAGATGTTTCGATAACTTCTATTGTACAGACTTGAAACGGATTAGGACACAGCTGAGTATATAAATATCTCAATAATCTCGTAAAAGACCCATTTGTCTTAAGTTTATAAAGTCTTAAGGCTTTGCCAAACAGAAGGCGTTATTAGCGCCGTGTAAGCGTCGCGTTTTAACGTCGCGCTATTTTCATGTCCTACGCGGCTTACCATTCGCCAGAACACTACAGATCGATAGCAGAACGTGAAAATTTTGTTCGTTATTTGAGATGTGGAGTGATTCTAATGAGGAAGAATTATTAACTTTATATTTGTATCACGGCCACAGAGAAAAAGAGTATGGGTGCACGACATCAATAAAAAAAGGAACGATTTAGGAGAATATTATCGTATTTATTTATCATGGGTATTTTCTAACTAATTCTATCCAATTTTCAGATATTATGCATTAATTAACATACATTCACGCCGACGCTAAAATAAAATCTGTAAAATTTTACAACGCCAGACGTTAAAGTGTCTTAACGCCGCGACAGAGCGCTGCGTAAAGTAAGCGCTGGCGCTCTGTTTGGCGGTACATCACCATCACAGTATACAACACAGCTCGGCATCATGGCGTCGCGTTAGGTTAGCGCCCTGACGCGCGATAATAACGCGTTCTGTTTGACAAAGCCTTTAAAGTTGACGTGCGTCATGTTGAATGCGTTAATGTGAGCAATTACTTAAAATTCACGAAAGGCAATCTAAGTATCCTTATATTTAGAATCTAAATACATTATTAAGATACTTAATACATTTCTTACACGCGCTATTTAAAATTATCCACCAAGTCGAGATTGTTTCACGATGTTTGTGGTCGCATTTATCCGAAACAGCTTGACCATTTTTTATGAGTTTATTGAATATTTGGTAGGAATAAGAATATGCCGTAATAGTAGATTGTTAACCAAGGGAAAAAAGCATCCCACCCCGTGTTTTCATCCGAGTTAAACACTCTACTTTTCATTTCGAATACGAGGAAAGCAAATAAAAGTCAAATAAAACAAATATAACAATAGAGATTGATCACGTATCAAGTACTGTGTACTTTTCGCCTTTTTTTAATTTTTGTTTTTCATTCGCACTTTTTTCAGGGCAGGCAAGTCTTTTGGTCATACCGCCTTGTCATTAGTTATATTTTTCCATACAAAATGGTCTTCAGTTTTTTTAATTACTTCAGTTATTTTCTTACGCACATATTTTAGGATGCGTAAGAAAATAACTGTAGAGTAATAAATAACTATAGAGTATTTTTTATGATTTGACGCGTTACGGCGGTCGATTTAGTCAGGTTTGGTCGGAGTCTCTACTAAAAGTCAAAATTAAAATACTCAGTATTTTAAGGTATAACTGTCCAAATAATTATTGTTTGTGCTATTTACGTTTTATATTATTGTAACCCAACTCTTTTTTTTGTTTATGATCATTTAAAAACCAGAATGTTGTATTGACTATCGAACTTTGGCTGTATACGTTTTATGCCATCGCCTCAAGATATGCTGATGATTTTTTTTTTACTTTTCTGCCCTAGGGCCGAAATGTATAACTTTCAACCCGCATATTAGGTAAGCAATGACCCACTTTCAGAGCATGAGAGATGAAAAGTATTTTACATCCACGTTACCCCACCTTCCAATTATTACATAGTAACAGTAAATATGTAATACAGACTTATTCGGACGGTTTTGAGTTTAGTAATCATTCATTACAAACCTCCAAAAATACAAATTCTTGTGATTTCAAAATTCAATAAGTACCTACGACGAAGATAAAAATTTATTAGCAATATTAAGTTATTGATAGAATCGTATTTATAGACAAGCAAATGGATACTTAAGTCTACAAACCTCTATAACATAAACTTAGGTTCTTAGGTATAACATTAAGTACACATTTGTAATATAAGTTTTTATTTTATAGGTTTGTTTACTTCCATAGTCTAGCTGCTTTCTGTAATGTGAGAGGACACAAACAAATTAAATGTTGGGTGACGATCAAATTTTTCTGACTGCTTATCCCTAATAAATCATAAATATATGGTTGTGAAAATATCTGGGGATTTTTGTAATCAATACTTACCTACCCTTTTAATACGATGTGACATCTAACCCTCATCACATCATTCATGAAGGCAACCCCTAGAGGAAACGTTTTATTATTCCCTCTTTTTAGCGTTCCGTAGTTCAAATCTTGGAACCTTTATAGTCTATGTCCGTCGTTCTCGGGTTTCTTCCAAACGGTTGGTGGTTTGAGCTAGAAACAAGAAACTATTTACTACGCCGACTAAATGCTAAAAGAAAGTTATACTTAACAATCATTATATTTCTATATATTCAACGTCAGAGTGTCATTCAATGTTAAGAGTAAGTTGGTACCTACAGTTCGAACAGGTTAACAATGTTGGTTTATAAATGCAATACATAATAGAAGTAAGTAAGTATTTATTTATCTCCATAAATTAAAATTTTTCAGTTACAGGTAAACAAATATTAAAATTTACAGGTTATATTCACAAAATTTGAAATTTATAGGAGATCTGGAGTCTAAACTAAGCCAAGGCCTTTGATATATCATCAGTTCTACAGAACTCCAGGCTCCCATTATACAATTACTTGATAGAAATATAGTTCATCGCGCTTGTAAATATTATGTGGGTATGAATGCGTGTACCTAAGTAACTTTAAATAAACACTAAAAAAATAATATGACTGGCAGAGGAGGAACGAATAAACACTATTTTGACATTCACAGTGATTTAGACCATAAATCGGGCAAGGTAAATTTATTTTATTATACGTAGGTCACACTATAAGTTTTGCGTAACTTAAAAAAAACAACTTGTTAAAACCAAAATATTATGTTTATTGCTTTTCAAAATACTCTCTTTTTACATTTTAAAATTTTTTTTTCATGCGATCGAACCATTTTTTAAAACAGTAGGACCACAGATCTGAAGGCATGTTTTCTACGTGCTGATTGAACGCTATCACTGCCTCTTCGGAGTTGGTAAAAGTGAAACCTCTCATCAAATCTTTGATTTTGGGGTAAATACAGAAATCACAGGGTTCAGGTCGGGGCTATGCGCAGGATGGGTGACGAGTTGTACTTTTTCGGAAGCTAAAAATGACTTTGTTTTGTTGGCCTAGTGTGAAGAAGGGTTTTCATGATGTAGGAGAACGCGGCTTTTGGATCGTCTTTCGCGAACTGTTTCTAACACCCTGGGTAAACAAATGGTAGAATACCACTCGGCATTAACACTCTTTTCATCTTCAAGTGGAATTGTACAGATGGGACCCGTAGCTGAGAAAAAAACTTAATTCCATTTTCGTTGCATACGTAGAACTTTGATGTGTGATAAAAAACAATTGACAAATGATTTCCGGCAATTGTTTTTTTTTATTACTAAGAAGGTTGCAACGTTTAAAAAAATATAACATTCGAAATTCAAATAGTTCCGATTAGCTAATCGGAACTATTTGAATTTCTATTTGAAAAAGTTTTGCACTTCTAGCTAGAAGTGCAAAACTTTTAGTGTGCCCCATGTATAAGTAGGGTCCAAGTATATAAAAGAATCTCTTCACAAAGGTAGACTGTGGCGGAGGAACAGTACATACTGGTATCTTTCCTACGCTAATCAATTTGACTATATGGGGGGGGAGGTTTGGTGATGCTGAAGGAGCTTGCAAGATGAAATTCTGTCGCACATTTAGGATGTTCCATTGCCTATATAGTTCGTCTGTTGGAAATAAGAAAGGTCGAAAAGTAGTCACTTTTAAAACCGCTTTGTGAGCTATTTCTAGTGGTTTCATTATGGTTTTAGCAGCGCCACTCCAATATGACATACAATATGTAATTATTGATTGACACAATGCAAAATAAACGCACCGTATCGTTGAGTAGGAAGTTACGTGTCTAAGTGTTTTGAAGATGTATATTAACTTCCGAACACGGGTGTAAGGTTGTTAATATGTGTTCTAAAATTAAGATTTCTGTCCAGCGTAACACCCAAATATTTCGTACTTACTGCCACGTATAGTGAGGGACAGTTGCATAGTTGTTGAGAGTCTAAACATGTCTGTGATCTGATACTTATTGGTATGCGTTGTTATGAGACAACATTAATTTACCATGTAAGAAAATTAGTTTTGGAAGTGTTGAGTGTGACTGTGTGAGTATGTAGCCAATTTAATACCGTATTTAAGGCTAGTTGCGCTTTGTTCTCAAACTGAGACCAAGAGTAGTCTGTAATGGTTATAGCGGTATCATCTACAAAGGACGTAATCAAACCATCCTGGATATAAAGGTTACACAAGTTATTTATAAACACTAAGAATAGTGTAGGCCAAGAATACTTCCTTGGGAGTACGAGATGTGGAGTTCATTACTATGGTAATTTTCTATCCTAACTAATTGCGACCTGTTTGAAAGATAACTCTGAAAAAGAGCATCTGAGAAGCATTCCCTTGTTGTTTTTATGGATAAGTACTGAGAATACAACTAAAAATAATTTGCGAAATTGAGCCGTTCAGTCGTGGCAGGTGAAATATGGATTTGTTTATATATTCACTTACAACCTTTACATTGACCTATGATTGCGATGAGCTGATTACATGAGGAAGATCTATATAATTAAACAACTGTCCGCTTGCCAAGTTGGCGAGACTGCCCATGACCGACATTCAAACATACGCCATACAATACAGACGATTGCTTTCTTTATGCCACATAACAAAGAAGCCCTCATAGAATACCCGTCCTTATATTCGTCTGAGTCTTACATCATTTTACGCACATCGAATTAACTTGCCTGAAAAAAATAACTTAAAACGTCTATGGGGCAAGTGGATTAATACAAGAAGATTAAGGAGATTCATTCCAGTACCTAATAGGTGAGAGCTATGTGTGGCTATCGAGTCTAATAATTATATAAACATTAGTAAAATATGACATGTTTCTAGTCGGTAAAGTACTTAAATACTATACCTATATACAGTAGAACCTTTTAAACTCTATATTTGGAGATTCTATTCCAAAATAGTAGTCCACAATAAAACTGGCTACGACCAGCACAGTAATGAAAATGTTTCCAAAGCGAAGGAAAATTTAGTAGGTACTGTTGAGAGCTGTGTAAACGGTTGAGTTACGTAATAATGATTTATGTCGGGATTTTTCTCTAAAAAGAATAATACCTAGAGCAGTGAGAACAGGAAACTGTTACCACACTGGCCGCGAGCGTTAATAAGACGTGCTCCTTAACCAATATGAAACTTGATTAGCTTCTATTTGTAAAAAATCCAAAATTCATTTCTTCTTACACTGTAAATGAAATATTCGCGGTAAATTGCTTCTACTGTTTACTCTCAAATTTAATTCAATTTCTCAAATACGATTGATGGTTTTTTTAATTAAACTCACGGCCCAAGGCCAAGGCTGCCCGTTCGTCCATGGTCGGGTTTAAATTGGCCACCTTGCGATCAGCGCTCACCTTCACCAAACGACATGTGACTAGCCAAATTCGGTAAAAGTCCTAAAAAGTAATAAATATATGTATAAACTTATCTTTATTGGACGATGATCCTCATGTCAGTTATTTAAAATTATCATGAACACAATTCATTTTAGTAAACAGAACTAAACCATTATCTAAATTCTACAACAAAAACCACACATTTTCTCAATGGCATTTTTGTACCTATAGTTTTCTACAATAACAATTGTCAATATCTCAAAAACCAGCATAAAGGGTTTTACGTACCTAACATGATTGTCTTCCACATTACCAGGGCTATGTCACTCGCCTAACAACCGCAAAAAATACGTGACGTCAGCGACAACTTGTAGTTGTAAGTCAGTAAGTAAGGGTTGTCTCTTGTTTGTGATACGGCATTGACCATAGAGTTGATATTAAGGCATTAACGTCATAATTATTGGTCAAATTATGCTGGTACCTATATATTTTACTTTACTGGACATCCCTAACGTTCGAATGATGTTCTCTGTAAGCAAAAGAATGTGCTTTAATTAACGTAGGAGTGCAAGTTCTGTATGTACCTAAGTACTATTCCCTATTCTGTGACATTAGGTACTCAAAATTTACAACATAAATTTATAATTTATTAGTACCTACCATTTATTACCGATGCTTCTTCCTGATCGTTAATGGCACGTGTTTTGGCATTTTCATTTGTAATAATTTAAATGAGAAACTCTGAAACGTGCACTGAATATTATTAATTTATATTAAACGACCTCTGAGTAGGGAGTTTTTTCAGTTATTATCATTTTGTCTAGGTGCTAGAGCTTTGTACTATGCATTGCATTCGAAAATATACTACTGCTGGTAATACAAAGATTCTGTTTTCTTAAACGCTACGACTTTATCGGTGTCGATCCCGTGGGAAATTCATAGAATTCGTTCGATGTTTTAAGCTTATAAATAAAATGCTTACCGGCCAAAATTTAGCTTGCTACACGCGAAAACTTCATGTTTAATAAGCTAGTAGGTAAGTGAACTTTGTCTATAATAATATTAAGTATAATAGAAAAGCGTAGGTATTTTTTTGTAAATCGAGAAAATTATGTTGATTTTTATAAAACAGTGACAAATTATTTAAATAATTTATTATTATTCACATACTTTGAAACGGCGAATTCTTTTCAACTTATAACTTACATTTGTAAACTCTAACCTATACAAATATCGTTTTATGACGCATATCTTTAGGTACATTAATTTTAAATAACATAAACTTTCTCATACTATACTCGAACGTATACATTATAAAAATGTATTGTGTTTTAGATATTAGTCCATTTAAATAGAATATACCTACAGCTATGTAAGTACTATTCCCTATTCTGTGCTACAGCGAAGTGAGTGGGTTGCTAGATCTGTGGTTGTAACCATGTCTTAACAATGTTCGGTGCGTATCAATGTCGAAGTTGAAAGATAGCTACCGTAAGCCGCATAGATCTGGGGCGATCGAGCGTAATGCATACTAACGACGAGGCTGCAGGTATTCGTTGATGTAAACGTGATACACATCTGAAATACAATCATAGTAAATTCAGAAAGTATTATCTCTGCACTAGCAGACTCCCTGAAGGTTTTCTGAGCTCATGGTTTATGTTATAGGTAATATGAGCCTCTCTTCATGTAAGGTTTACCTATAAAACACTTAGGTACCTACTATTGATGTTGACATTTAAGTTCGTATTTTGTGGTCGACGACAATAGAATGAGAAGCGCCAGAACTCCGCCAATGATACTCGTAATTAACAAAAGAGAGAAAATTACAGTTAGGAAGACTATGATTAGGTATTTTTCTGTATAATAAACAAAATATATTAAGAAATAAATTATAAATAGATCACAAAAACTGATGTCATCGGCGGGACTCGAACCCACTGCCTTTCCCTAACAGGGGGAGTGCTCTGATCAACTGAGCTACGATGACGGCTATGTCATCGTAGTCCCGCCGATGACATCAGTTTTTGTGATCTATTTATAATTTCTTTCTTAATATTTTAAGAATAGTTTAAGCAAACTCATTGCTTTAAAAATACAAAAATATATAAACAAAATATAATCTCCATCGATGTTCATCGATGATTTCGCCTATGTCAAGGTAATGCTTGATTAGTTGATAGTCCCGCACAGAAGAACTAGTTATACCTATCTAGCTCCAGGTGCAGGACAAGAAACGTTGTTCGGTATGTGAGAGTCTGGAACCCGATTTTTGCGGAGCGCCAGATGTAACATAAAAAGCCACCAGCCACGCGCTCAGCAAAAATCGAACGCTCAGCAAAAATCGAACTCCATATAGGTAATTGCTTAATATTTTTACTTTTATTTCCAATCGAAAGATTGAAGTTCGTCGACGTGAATGTAATTATCTACTACATAGGTAGGGTACAATACACAAACCTAAAGTTAACGAAAATTAAGTGAAACTGTACTAAAGTAGACTGTTACGACGGAACTACTAAGTTTTTAGATAATGCATAGGTGTGCACCTAGTTCTCTGTTTTCAACCGACTTCCAAAAAAGGAGGATGTCTCATTTCGACTGTATTTTTTTTATATTCGTTACCTACCTATCTTTGGATTGGGTGAATCAATTTTGTTTTTTTTTATTGAAAGCTACTACTTTTATATGGTCCCATTTCATTTTGGTCCCATTCCGATAATTATTTGGTCCCATTTCGGTAATTTCAAGTGGGTTACTGTGTCAATTTTGGACGTGTATTTTTACTTTTTAAATTTTAAAGTAGGTATGTTTGGATGCTTGTTGCTCTAACCTGTCATGATAAATATCTTGTGTGCTAGTTCAGTTTATAAGTTCACTATGGTTCACTACATACTTATTATAAAACGAAGTCCCCCGTATGTATGCGTAGATCTTTAAAACTACGCAACGGATTTGGATGCGGTTTTCACCGATGGATGAAAGGAAAGTTTTTGTGTATAAAATGTAATTCGTGAAGCGGGCGATGCCGCGGACGTCTGTTAGTTCACAATAAAATGTAATTATGATCCATAATACCAGTTCCATTAGTGTAAACTACTGTAGATATAGTGTACATACTAACATAGAGAGGTCCATTTCGAGCGATCAGCACTTAAAGGATGAATAAACAAATTTGATGTTTTCTTTTAATTTCGCAAATGCAGAATAAACGACGTTCAATGTTTATATACTGTTACCTAGTAACTTGATGTGACTAATTTGTCTGATTAAAGAACTTTAGGATTTAAGGAACTATGAACACCGTTTTCACAAACTTTAAGTAAAAGCTTTTCATTTCCTTACTCTCATATTACTTCCGTGTTGCAATTAACCTTTGTGACGAATACCCCTTTTGTATAAGCTATAAAATATATCTACTATCTGAAAATAAAGCTGATTTATTGCAACCAATACTAGCTTATTGTCGGGATAATATATATCACCAATCAGCCTCGGGCGTTCTTTCGTTCAATTTCGGTTATCCTCATGTCTCTCAGAAAATAAATGAAAGTTGTAATATTTGCCCTCGTCTCATCATAACCTATAAACTATCGATGTATCGTTGTATAAGACTCGTTTAAATGTCTGAAGAGCGGCTGAACCTTTGACACTATGAACAAGGAATTCTTATTAATATGCATTATTTAATAGGCTCATTTAAGACGGTACCTACAATATTACTGGCAAATTGCTTGGTGCTCGACTGCCTCGGTGGCTCAGTGGTATGAGTATGCGACTACCGTCTCTGAGGTCCCAGGTTCGATTCCGGGTCGAATCAAATTATTTATGTGATCCGCAAATGTTTGCTTCGGAGGTTGGGTATTTTCTATGTATAATATGTATGTATTTAGAAATATATAGGTCGTTTAGATCCCATAGCACAAGTTTATATTAGTTTAATTTGGGCTGGACGACGTTGTGTGAGAATATCCAAAAAAATAAAATTGGAGCCGCAAAACACGCGTCTGTCATCTCCTTCGGGGTCAAACTATTTACAAATAAGCACATAAAAATTGAATAAAAAAGGTTGTGTACACAACATTAATTACTTACTTTCCTAACAGTATTTTCAAAGCCTTCAGTTGACTACAAAAATACGTTTGAGTTAGACAGATTGAAAGCTGTTGTTAACTTTTGTGAAGTCGGTTCAAAATGATAGTTACATAAAGTGAAAAACCTTGAACTGTTTTGTTACCGACCTACTTATATAAGGAACACCGAAACGTAAAATGTCTACCTAGGGTTATTCATAAACAACATTGTTATTTTACTTATACGGTTCCAGGGTTATTTAATTAAAATTTATTGAGAACACAATTTTGTGTTACAAACCGTTGTCGTAGTACGACCAACGTATGTTTGTTGTTTATTTGTGTGAGTATGTTATGCTTGTACTTAATTTGACTGGTTTGTTTAAGCTTTTCGTTTTGTTGGTAATATTTCCTTGCAGAGCGGTATCTAAATATTTCAATTTAATTTGTTTTGTGCAGCTGTCATAATAAATCATTAAATTCATTTTTATCCAACAACCATCTTGAATATATTAACATTTTTTTACTTATGGTCCGATACCTATCTCACTTTATGCCGAGCTTTTTACTGAACCGAAACTACGTAGGTATATACCTATACAAAGCACTCTTAAATGCCTACCCATATTAAACGATTGTAACCAAAGCCAGCTTGTTATGCAAGCAATAAACAAGGGTTTCTTCAATAAATTGACAGTTGGCATGGTCTTTCATTCAGTAGGTACCTATAGGTTACCATCGAGCCCATTCACGAACATAGTAAACTAGGTATGCAATTCATTCTGCTGTTGCAATAATTGAGCTGAGTTTGTCGATCCGGGTCGAACTCCTAAACAACTTCACCGATCTTTATGAATTCAGATATATGCACTCACGGTGATGGTCACTATGACCGTGCCAAATTTCAAAAAGATCGGTCGAGTCGTTTAGGAGGAGTTAACGAAATACACGAGTCGCCTAAGAAAGAGCTGCGCTTCGCTCAGCTCAATAAAAATCATATTTGTCCTCATAACATAGTTATGTCCGATCCACTAACCCTAATATTAGACTCGTAAGGTGATTGAACCTTTAACATCTTTGTCATAAATATAACAGTACCATTTTATGAACGTACCTTTTATGGCTTTTATTCTTTGTAGTATGAAACCATTATCCTTATTGAAATTGTAATTGAATTGAAAGTAGCCCCTGCTATTGTTTAAATATTTCTATACCTACTAGCGGACGCCCGCGGCTTCATTCGGGTGCGTAGGCTTCTTTTTATTTTTCATAGCTGCTCCACTATATTTGTTCGTAGTTAGATGTTTTATAGCCTTCCTCGATAAGTGGAATATTCAATAAGAACCAATAGTTTCTGAGATTAGCGCATTGAACCAAACAAACTCTTAAAATTTTTGGTATCTATAGGTAGGTACTCAGTTTTCTAAATAGGTACCTATGACTGTGACTATGGACTATTTCCTAAATAATATGTTTATTGTTCCTTGTTGCAGGGGTGACCGACGCACGGGTCAAATTCTTCCGTTCATTTTTTTTTTTTTTTTTTTTTTTTATTTATTATCGTTTTTTTTTATTTACAATGTGTAACATACAAATTAGCACAATAAAAACCACAGAGGTTTGTCCTTATGCTAACAAAAATGAATTTTACATAATAATTATGTCAGCTTACTTGAACATCTTAAAACAACATAATAGATTTTGTTTGTCGAGGCCTACATACACAATAAATAACAAGCCTTGTGAGTTCGGCAGACAACCACAATTGGTGGTACCTACCTCCTACCTACCTACACAACTGTGGCTATCCACCAAATCACTTAGGTATGTAACAAATACCTACAAGTTTAGCTACTAACCTATTTAACAATATGTAGGTAATTATAGGCAATATACATCCCAATCCCCCCAATCCCAAACCAACTAGTATGTAACAAGCAAATGAACAGACATTAGCATTCAAAGATACTTTCAACGTTGTTTCGAAAGAATTTTTTTAGTACTGTTTTGATATTTTCCTCGGTAATATTATTCCGCAAATCTGAGGGTAGTTTATTTATTAAGCGAGGAACTAAATAACGAGTTGTTCTTTCACCGAATGTGTTATCGGCACGCATAGTACATAACTTGTTATGAGCAACACTTCTCGTAAATACAGCATGTTCTACTTTTGTGGATATGCTGGAATTAAAAAATTGTTCTTTAATTAGATTTAGTCTATATTGGAGGTGAACGGGTAATGTATTACAATGCTTAAAGAGGCCCAATTCGTCATTTTTATATTGCAATTTAGTTTTAGGTGATACTATTGTCTTTAATATTCGTAACTGTAAGTTGTAGATTCTATTCAAGTGAGTTTTATATGTACGGCCATAGCTACTGAGGCAGTATTGGACATGGGATTCAGCCAGTGAATTATATAACATTAGTTTGACCTTGTATGGTATACGCCTATTTAACATATTAATATTGGCCAGGAATTGTCTCAATTTGTTGCAAACGTGTTCTATATGGTGAGTCCAGTTAAAGCTGCGATCAATTTTGAGACCTAGGTAAGTATGTGAGTCGGTGAGTTTGATAACTGGGCAACTGCAGGAGGAGGGGACGGTGAGTAGGCCGCGGTGAAGGCATATGTGGTCATGAGCCGTTATTGTGTTGGTTAACGGGTGCTTAAGGTAAGGTGACTTGATGTGCATGAGTTTCGTCTTGTTCGCATTAAGTACTAAACCGTTGTCATGGCACCATTTGTTTAATGCATTGAAGTCGCATTGCAGCAGTTTGCAGGCTTTGTTTGGGTCCTTATCGGCAAACACTAGGCACGTGTCGTCAGCAAACTGGTAGCATTTGGAATACTCCAGGTGATGACTCATGTCATTGATGTATGTCAAAAAGTGCAACGGCCCAATCACCGATCCCTGTGCCGTTCCCTCAGTAGTGGTCACCGTGTCACTACGAGTGTCATTTATTTTTACTTGGAAGGTTCGGTTGTTTAGGTAATTTTCACACCAACTAAGTACGGGGCCTCGTATACCGCACGTTTGAAGCTTGTTTACAAGCTGTAAATGATTTAAGGTATCAAATGCACGTGAGAAGTCGATAAATAGGGCCAGCACGTGTTTCTTGTCGTTCAAATGGGCATTAACTTCGTCTGTAAAGTTTGATATGAGTTCCGTTGTACCTTTGCCACGTTGAAATCCAAATTGATTTGGGCAAAGAACTGTATGTTTGCTATAGAAGATTGAACCCTTAAGGTAAGGATAGTAGTAACACAGTCGAAAGATCATAATCAAAAGTATGTAAATAGGTTGAGGTTTATACTGTGGTAGATTAACTACCTACCAAGACAATAATACATTATTGGTCTTTCGTATTACCACCCCGCCAGAAAATTCGTCATGTACAGTAAGTTAGCATGGCAGTGACTTCTCTGTGAAGCAATAGAAGGCCGAGTTTTTTTTCCATTTTTTTGAAGAATAAAGATTTATCGTTTAGAAAACTCCATGTAAAGTACCTAATCAGGATCCTAAGTTCATGCCAAAAACATACAAAACAATGCTTAGTACGTAAGTAAATCGCGTATCAGAATCTAGATGACACGGGATTAAGTAGTCGTAAACACAACCACGTACCGGATTGCTCCTAGATATGCATTTAACGGCCCGAATTAAGTAAAATGCTCTAATAAATTCACGTTATACTTAACGTATGAGGTGTAAACTGTACCTTTTTTGGGTTACGTAGTAGAAATTTCGAAATTCTTATAGTTTTATCATGTCCGTCCGTTCTCGGCCTTGCTCCATAATTTTTTTACACTTAAAATTTGAATGATATTCTTTTCTCGCGTCTGCCCCATTGTATCATTAGACAGGTCTTTTTCTACCCGACTGCGTCATCGACGGTTATGTTTTTCGCGCGTATATATGTTCCCCTTTGTTCCTCTCTTCAGGCCAAACAACTGGATGGATTGAGACGAATGTGGTCTCAAATGAAATGTGTTTATCTCCTGAGTGTCCTAGGATACACAAAATTGGTTATTAAAAAAATTATTATAAATTAAGTTGTCAAAAAAAATCTTGGTCAAACTTATCGAAAGGGGTGTCAAAACAAAGAGTTTTTCAAGACGATTTTAAAAATATATCCAACTTATATGTTTCAATGTAATTTGGTATGAAAAATCGTAAAACAAAAGTAGATATATAAATAATAGTCACTAAAACTAAAAAGCTGTAAATAAAAATTGATAATTAAATATTAATAAAAGCCGACTGCACTTCACTAGATATGTTAATTATAAGCAGGCGGGATTCCAATATCAGTTGAAAGTTTCAAACCTAGATACAAAGTGACCTAATTCTTGTTTCCTCTACTCATCATGTTGCTATTGCTAAGCATGGCCAATGCAGTGCTGATGCCTTTTCTCATCATGATTTAATTTTCCTTTCCTATACTCTTCGTCCTCCTCAGGCAAAGCACAAAGTTCTGTGCCAGCGTAATTTTAGTGGTATGAATCTTAGTGATCTTCGTGAAGATGCTAAGAAAATTGATTGGAATCCTTTAGTTAGTGCAGAAAGTGTTGATAAAAAAGTTGATTTGTTCACATCAAACTTAGTTGACCTATTTGACACCTATGCACTTGTCCGCGCTATTAGAATAAAACATCCACGAGCTCCCTGGCTCACTGACGCTATTAGAGATATAATGGCAAAGAAAGCTGCGGCGAAATATAAATACAAATGCCGTCCGAGTTCTGAAAATTTCGACAAATATGTAAAAATTCGGAATCACTGCAACAATGAGTGTAAAACTGTGATTCATCCTCTTCGTCCAGTTTTACAGGGACCACCAAGGCCATTACAGTTGATTATCTTTCATCGCTTCCAACTCCTGATTAATTTCCTTTTTCTTTGAACAATTTACTGATTGTGGTGTTAAGAAGAGCATTATGTCTATAACGTCCAATGCCGTTGGCAGTGACAGTATCAGCCGTAAGATGATATTGCCTATTCTGGACCAGGTTCTTCCTATTATAACACATATTTTTAATTTTTCTATAACTAGTGGCTCCTTCCCATCCTCTTGGAAAGAAGCCCAAGTTATTCCTTTACCCAAAACTCGCTATGCATCTACTCACTCTCACTATCGTCCTATCTCTATACTTCCTTTCCTATCTAAAGTGCTTGAACGTCTTGTTAACACACAGATCAATTCTTTTCTATGTAAAAACTCTCTTTTAAACTCTTTCCAATCTGGTTTCCATCCAGGGCACAATACTGTCACTGCACTCGTGAATGTAACAGAGGATATCAGAGTGGGCATGGAGAAGGGACCTCACCGTGCTGTCCTTACTGGATTTTAGTAACGCATTCAATACGGTGGATTTCCAAATCCTGCTTGGCAGACTCAGCTCTATTAACATATTTGCAACAGTAATTAACTGGTTTCAAAGTTATCTGTCTGGCCGCCGGCAGCGAACGCACCTGGAGGATACTTTTTCTTCTTGGTGTGATGTCACAGCCCTTGGATCGTGTCAAGCATTGAATTTTCTCAATTGCCGCAGGTTATTTTTAATGGTTCTCCCATTGAAATAGGTGATAGTGTCAAGAACCTGGGCATATATGTCGCCCAAACTCTATCATGGAATTTTCAGATGAAAGAGGTCGGACGCAAGCTGTATGCGTCAATGGGATCACTGCGCAGATTACGCAATCTTCTTCCGATTACTACTAAAATTGCGCTTGCACAGTCACTTTTGCTGCCGATTCTTGATTATGCCGATGACAGCTATCACAATCTCACAGAGGAGCACCTCAATAAGCTTGAGCGGAAATATGATCATGTGTCGGAATTTCGCGAAAGGCTCAAATGGCTTTCGATTCGCCTTCGCAGGAATACTCACATCTTATCCTTGTTATACTGTTTAATCCTCGTACACCCAGATACCCCAAAGTACGGTTTATGTTCCTTCATGACACGCATTTGAGATCCTTACGGTCATCACAGAATTTGAGACTAAAGATGCCAGCGCACTCCACAGGATTTGCAGATAGGTCTTTTTCCGTGCAAGCAGTTCGCCTGTGGAATACTTTGCCACTGGAAATAAGACGTGCCCAAACGCTGACTTCGTTTAAAAGCAAGGCTCATTATCTGTCTGGTTCTAATTAGTTACCTAATATATATTTCTGTTGTATGTTGTATCAGGATTTTTTTTTACTACCAACACAATATGTGTAATGTGTTTGTATGTATATCAATAACTGTTCTTGAGTCTTTATCAGGGTTCTAGCTATCACATTTAATGTCAATTCTATCCATCCTAAGGTTGCCTGGAAGAGATCGCTCTATGCAATAAGGCCGCCCATTGTACATAATTGTTGTAACCGTATTTTTTTATTTCGACTAAGTTTGTGTTTGAGATGTACAATAAAGAATATTTATTTATTTAAAGTTAGTTACCATCTGGTGAAGTGCAGTCGGGGTTTTTTATTGTCGGGGCCTATCTCTCGGAGAGGGCCATAGCTTTCCCCAGCTGGCTCGGGCCAGCTCGGGCGAGATGTGTCGTGCGGTGTTCCACAGGGGTCGGTCCTGGGGCCGCTTCTGTGGAACAACGGCTACGACTGGGTGCTGCGGGGTGCGTTGCCTGAGGGCGTCGGCGTAACGTGCTACGCCGACGACACTGCGAGGTTTCCGACAACGACACCGCACTCCACACGTTGGTGGAGTGCTCTGCGTGGGCGAGTCAGCGCCGGGACCTCGTAATGGGTCTGGGCGTGGATACCCTCCCGCTGGAGATCATGCTTCAAGCCATGGTCTCTAGCGGGAGTAGGAGGAACGCGGCCGTGTCCTTCTGCGAGCAAGTCATGCTCGCGAAGGAGGCGGCCGAGAGGGAGAGGGAGCGTACCCTCCCGGCCGAGTTCCGTAGTCAGCGGCGAGTGCGCCGCAGACTCATCTACGCCCAAGCCCATCGACTCCATGATCGGGGCCTGAGGATGGCGGGATCGCCACCCGTCGTCCTTACAGAAGCAGGCTAGAAGGGTTGCATGCTGCGGGGCCTTTGCCCTATAGCACGCAACCAGATTCACTCACTGACGCGGGATAAAACCGTACCCCAACGACGCGGGATTCTCATCCCGACCTAACCCCGCAGAGACCACAGAGGTGGTCAAAGTCCGCCGGGCGCCACTGGAAATACGTTCTGCTTGTAACCAGAGACGCCCGGCAACGGACGACAGAGCGGCTGCGGCCATGGGCCGCGGAATTAAAAAAAAAGTTGGCGTTTTTTATTATTTAATCATGTATTTTTTTACAACCTTTAGAGATTAGATATTGGTGGTAGTCCACGTAATAAACTTTAAAGGAAAACTATAACGAATGGTATACTTAACTCTGTTAGTTCAGGAGTTATAGAGGTTTTATGGGTAACTACGGAACCCTAAGCGTGGCTAGCTTTTTGTTTGCATTCATTTTGTTGTCCATAACTCTAACTAAACTCTCATTCATAACTTCGAATATTAATTTACATTGGGATAAAAGGGAACATAGTCATGGTACCGTAATGTCTGTACGCACACCTGCGGCTGACAAATGAAATATACACCAATCAGTCACCTTGTTTCCTTCCTTTTTCCACTAAGTATAGATTCGTGTTTCAAATAAAAGTTCGAATAAATATAACATGCTACAGGTACCACAGTACCTACCTATAACTATTTTCTGTGCAGATAGGTAGGTACTGCACATAATATAATAGTTATAAGTAGGTAGGTACCATAAAAAGTCAAACTTGTACAATTAAATGCACGATTCGTGTTCACGTTGCACCAGCACTGAATGACTTTGCGAGCTTACTAAACGTTACTTTGTTTAGTTTTAAGTTAATCTTTTTTATATCTTACGTTATTGTACATTCATTATAAATAACTCGGTAAGAAGTTTATTATTAACAAAATGCATTTTATACCTAACTCTGAAGTTATAGAGGATAATATAGGAAACCATTTAAGAGAGAAGTGGATACCGCGTTTTCCATAATAGAAACGGCTAAGTGTGTGTCGCGACACTCATACAATAGGGTACCGTAGTTACGCATAATAACTCCATAAATCTTGAACTAACAAAGTTCTCTGATCTGTTACAGTTTTCCTTTAAAGTTTATTACATTAAATTAAAGTCCATGTAGTCCGAGACGCCCAGGACTTTAATTGGCTGTGCCACAGCGGCTGGCATGCAAGATTTTGTTGCCTTTAATCAACATTTCATCGCAAGCAACGGGTTTAAATTTTTTTTTCAAAATTTCAATATAGCTGCTACTTTTATTAAACTCATTCGGCCACTTTGGACATAACCCATTATATATGCGCCCGGTGATGGCAATAGGTTTGCACCCTATTACGTAGGACTAAATATACTGGCAAATTGTGGGTGTGTAACGCACCTCTGCCTATCCCTTTGGGGATATAGGCGTGATATATGTGTGTGTGTGTGTGAGTGTGTGTAAAGTCCATTACGATTTTTTTCAGATCTTTTTATTTTCTTTATTATATATTTATATTTATTTTCTTTATTTTGTCGAGGCTTTTGTCCATAATGGGCATGTCAGCATTTCCGATCTTTCGAGCTATCCGTTTAGCTTTTAGAGGAGGCGACGCCGACGCCCTGTTTTAACAATGCGTTTTAAAGTTGAATATCTTGCAAACGAATTTTTAAATCAAAATATTGTCTTACAAACCTCTAATTTTAAATCAGTCCAGTCCATTATCATTATTTTTCCTACTTTTACTTTTACTAAGTAGTTGTAATTGTGTAGGTACTTCGTTACATGCTTTGTTAATAAAGGGTAGTATTAAAACAAAAATAATTAAGTTAGCGACTAGTATTACCTACTAAGTGAGCGACTGACTGCGACTAAGTGAGAGACAAGAAATTAACAGAACAGCAACTTACAAACATTAATTTGTGTTACTTACAATACAAAATGAGAAACTTCATAACATATTTTGAGCGATGCAAGTCGTTTCTGGCACTCGCCGGCCACTGCGTCGGCACCGCTCGCTTCGCTCGCTCGGCTCGTGCGTAGGAGATCACAGTTTTAACCTAACCTAACCTACCCATTTTGAAGAAATTAACCCTCTCTGTATTTTTAGTCGCTCACTTAGTAATGTGGTCTAATATTGTTTTATAATTCCCCGTTAATAAATAGTTAACTTAGTGTAGTGACATAATTAGATTGTCTATTTCGGATTTAAACAACAAACACGATGTATTAGTACAACTTGTCTGGGGAACAAAGGGCGTATAATCAATTATAAACTTTTACACTGCGATGTCGACTCCTCAAACGAAGACAAATACTACCCGATCTAGGTAGTGAATAACGTAAAGTTACCGATTAGTTTGTATTGTGTATTATAAATTCAGTTTATACACCTATAAAATGTATTGTAATGTTTAAGATATTAACCATATACGCTCTATAGGTAGACAAGATCTCACATTACACACTTCAATAGAAACGAAATAGGTACATAGGTACTTTTCTCGTACTCCTTTGAAGCATAAAGGGACGGGCAAACTCATTCTTCACATACGACGTACACCACGCATTATGGCATCGGAACAGGATCTGGCCTATACAATTTGTATAGAAACACACTGGTCATTCACCACGCTGTCTTACGCGTCACCGCGCCAGATTCGCGTTCCCATGCTATCTCACGCCTAGGACGCTCTGCCGGGCGCCACTGGAAATACCTCATACCCTCATACATCATACCTCATGTCATAGCGCGTAGATAATGTAAACGTCAGACGTCGTAAGACGTAGGACCAGTGGGTCGCTGTTACCCACGTGCGTCGCGTGGCATAATAAGGACCAGTGTGTTTAAAGCTTTATAGAACTGTAATATGAGAAGATATTGTACGAATACTGTGCACTATGTAACTTACTATTTAAGTAACTCTTTTTATTTGCCATATTAACCTTTTAAAGTATTTATTTCTAAATTGTATAATTTGACCCATTGTATAATTTGGCCCATTTGACGCCCAACAGTGGGCGTCAATAACTAATTAAACTATATGGGTATACAGGGTTCTAAGGGGTCTATCAAAATTTATAAGGCTTAAGTCGTCCTCACCTACACGCGGCACACATGCTGCAGACTGAGGCCCTGGCGATGATAATCCAACTGTCACTGGCGAAATTCAACTCTTCGATTTTGTGTGTAGGTTCGTAAGATACCTACCTAATGTTTTTACCTTCAACGACCGTATTTTCTCTGAAAGATAATAGCTTAATCCCCTGTAAAGAAAAGTCACAAGTTTGAAGCGGTTATACATTTAAGCGAAAAGGAGAACATCAGGAATTTACTCAATATTTTGTATTCAGGTCTCGGTATTGTTGATGTACGGTAAGGCTAAACAAGTAAATTCACATTACACCCTCCGCGCATTATGAATATGCATAGAAAACATTTTTCCTTGGAAGTTTTGCTTTCATTCTCATTATCATAAGCCATTAATTTTAATTTTTAGGACAATTTTATATTAATAATTTTGTCATTACTTACACTTAATAATAAAACAACATTAGAGAACAAAATAGAACTCCCTTAGGTCTCAGAATTTTTTTGATATAAATTTAGATAGGTACTTATGTATTTGAAGTTTCTTGCACATAGTGTACCTACAAAAGAAAATGTGTTATAGTACATTTTCATGGCTCATAGCTCGGCACCCTGCATAGGGTAGCTCCCCGCAAACGAGTGATCGACTACTGTAATTAATAAGTCCATATTTGGTCGCTAGCCCACATGCGAGTAATCGCCGGCCTGCGGGTGCTAATGACCAATGAAAACGATTACCCGCATGCGTTACAGAAATATCCCGCAACGCTAATAATCTAAATGAGGAATTAAAGTTTTCCCCTGATTATTATCTCCTTTTATGATTCGTTTGTAAATACAAATCAAATATTAAATCTACTACTTCACATTCAAATTGTTCCAAATTAGTATTGTGAATAACAGTGGGTACTTACCGAGGAATAAATTTGGCATTACGACTATCATTACTAAATATTAGATATTCTCTTTAATCTCTGTTGCTGTTCTAAGATGCACGGTAATGGGTTCCCTTCAGTAATCTAGTTAGCATATGTTACGTGCAAACGTGCTTGGTTGTGTTTATCTCATATTGATATCACAACTTCTCAATTACGCGCGGAAATTAAACGTAGCATAGGGTGAAGTAGGCAGTTTAATTGTGTGTTTTCTGAAGGCTCTGTCGCTCCAGCTATTTAATAAAACAGTCACTATAGTTACCATACCCTGTAGTGCAAGAGCCTATTTGATTTAACCAGTGATTTTTAAAAGCATATCCTTATTCTAGTGGGAAAATAGTACATAAGAACTCTTTGTTTTGTTTTGAAATGTCGGGCTTAAAGTCCATTTCCGGGCTTACCGGGTTGTTTAGGATATAGTCAGAAATATAAACTTAACTAGTTACCAGTCTAATTGGCACCATGAAAACGCATACATACGAGTTCATAAGTTGAGACCGACCGGTGACCTAGTGATGTAGCTATAACAGGGTAATTGGGTAAGCTGCTCGTGAGGGGCGCGGAGCCGTACTCAAAGGCTAGCCAAGTAAATTATTCACTACATCTGTTCGCGTAAAGGTTCTCTCCAATGTATTTCTTGGTACCTATCCTGTCGGCATGAATATTCCTTTGTTTCTTTGTCGAAGTAATAATCGTCTGTGTTTGCGCTCATACTTCATTAATATTAGCAATACCATGTTTGCAATCATAATACGAACGTGGTGCAGTAACAAACCGCCAACTATCGCCTTTATTTACTCAGATTTATAACGAAAATATACGAGTAACTTATTAACTGATAGCCGCAGCTCCGCCCGCGTGATTTAGTTTACTCGTTCCCGGTTCCCGTGGGGACACATTACCGGGATAAAAAGTAGCTTTCCAATGGTGAAAGAATTTTTGAAATCCGCACAGCAGTTTTTGAGTTTATTCATTACAAACATACAAATCTTTCCTCTTTATAATAGTAGTATAGATGGATTTGCCCAAGAAATAACTCTAAAATAAAGTTACGTATAGGTATCTAGGTACCGGTACTTTACGGTACCTATATAAATCTTTAATTTTTTGTGAGTATCAATTATGGAGTTGCCTTTCTTTTTCTATTCTTATTAAACAATAAGATGTTGACCTATTATCATAGTCCTGCTTTGGCCTATTTCCTCAGCCTCCAATTATGTACCTTTACCTACCTGACTCCAGAAAATACCTACTTCAACATTAAATACGTGCGTATGCAAAGTTATTTGCTCAACCGTTACCTATGTGTACCCTTCCTACAATATGTGAATGAATATATTAAGTGAACGACAGGGGCTCGGGAAAGTCAGTACCATTCTGAATTAAAATACATAAATCATTCACGCCATGATAGCTATTGATTGATTGAATGACAGATTGTGCAATTTGTTATCGAATGTAACCAAGTTTTGTTTTTTCAATGACTTTGATGATGATATGGGTATATTTTACCCAATGTAGTACCTCTTATAATTTGTTATTAATAGCAAAAGTTATACCTAAATTCATAGTTTTATATCTTATCACTAATCTAAGAATATATGACGCATACTTAGAGAGCTATACTTATTTAGACTACGTTGAATAAACTCGGACTGCAAAGATTCTATGAAGGGTATATAACAACTGTTCTGGCTATTGGAATTTTGGTTTGAATTACAGAGTGGTTTGATTTTCTAGAGTGCTCAGTGATGGCAAAAGGCCTGCACCCTATTACGTGGAACTCAAAATACTAGCAAATTGTGGGTGTGTAATTCACATGTGCCTACCCCTTCGGAGATATAGGCGTGATATGTGTCTACCTGTGATTAAACTACGTTAAATGATCTAATGACTGAGGTCTTATCAAAGAAATTAGTCATTACTTCAAAAGATTTTGGTTCATATTTAAATAAATACGTACAAAATTCTAAAATATATGCATTTTATTTAAAGACTAGTACGGTGACTTGCGCGGTGCTTCGCGCCGCACCTCACCATAGATTTTGGCCTATAACTTTTGACCCCTTAAGGCTAGGTCAAATTTTCGATTTTTCGGCTTTCCTCCAGATCGAGGGATATCCATAGAGGGGTCAACCATCATTGGAGCATAAGCAGTTCTCGAGAGCTAAGGGGGGGTACATTCCCCATTTCTATATATAGATAGTTTGTATGTTAATATTATGTATCTGTGGCGTGTACTAAAAACACCAATCAGTAATGTAGGTATGTGATGTGGGTGTCTGACTAGTCTTGATTAATTCATAAAACGTCGGCTAGAACTTCAAACGGGTCGGTTACAAAAAATCAATTACTATGTCCCAATAAATTGTTCAGCCTTGACACACTTGTACCTATTAATAAATCAACCACGAGCTTTTATTGAGCAGTTATGACTTGGAAAATATTGATTTTATTCAGGTGAAAATATTGACATAACCAAAAAATACATGTAAACGTATTTTTATAACTGTCGTAAGTGAGTGTTATTGAAAGTAGTAATAACGTAATGTATCTTTTCTACATAAACACGTACCTAAGTAGTAAAGGCTAAGACACAGATAAAATAACGAGCTAGAAGACACTTAACGCATACCATAGTGCATACATGCGGGTAACCTTTGATATTGGTCGTTAGTGCCCGCAGTCGGTCGACCAAAACAAGTTAAGTAACTAACCGCGCGATTTTTATTTAAATAGTAATTAGTAAGTAAGTAACTGCCTTGGTGGCGCAGTGGTATGAGTATGCGACTGCCGTCCCAGGAGGTGAGGTCCTAGGTTCGATTCCGGGTCGAATCAAATTATTTGTTTGTATAAGAGTTTGGGTGTCTTCTATGTATAATATTTATGTATTTAGAAATATATAAGTATGTTTATCAGTCGTCTAGATCCCATAGCACAAGCTTATATTAGCTTAATTTGGGCTAGATGATGTTGTGTGAGAATGTCCAAACATATTTATTATATTTATTATTTATTATTAGTAATTTAAAAAAAATAGGTAAAATTTCCAATGAGATGTATTGTAGATTAACAGTTGTGCCGTTGTTTGATGCATTGTCTATTTATAACATAGATAGGTTCATACATAGTACACACATTGGAATACCTAATGGGGTGTAATTATTTACCGACACTATGATTTGTTGGTCCATTGTTGATGTTCGTGAAAGACTTCCAATGGCTGAGGTAGGTAAGTTTCCATAACCTCGGCATTCGATTTCGAGTTTCACATTCTAGATTACCACGTCAAAGGAAAGTTAAATTTAATAATATAAGTACCGTGCACTTAAAATAAAAAAAGAAATCGCAGAAATTCTGCAACATCAAATCCAAGTTCACTGCGCAGTAGGTACGAGTATTAATAGACTGAAATGATACGACCTCGTTCGTATCCATTGTCTACATCTATAAAAGGAAAAATCTCATTGATCATTAGTCCACCTATAACTATATGCCTTTTTATTTGGGTTACAGTATGAAAGTGCCGTGGTGTACTAATAGTAGCTATTTTGAATTAACAACAATCGCCAGACGTCGCAACGGCTTTCCATCAGGCGGGCGGCGTCAATTTGGCGACCTGATATAAAAAAGAACATAAAACCTTCATGGTGTGAGATTTTCGAGTTAAACTTTTTTCACATGATACCTAGGAGTGTAGGTGAACGTATATGTGACCTTTTTAAACACATATGTGTTGTACACACATCTACAAAAAGAGTTTTTACTCTATTTTTCGTGGTCACTCGCACAAATGAAAAAAAGTCCAGAGTTTTATAGTAAAGACATAAAGGAACTTTCATTAAGATGGCAACACTGTATAAATAACGAGGGCGAATATTTTGAGTAAAAAATGTTAAATCTTAGAAAAAAAAAAGGAATTTAAATTTTTCATTCGGCAATTTCATACTTTAACCCCTAATTACTGATGACATTTGGTTCTCAATTATTATTTGCCGATTTTACACTTAAAAATAGATATTTTTCGCAAACAGCATTTTAACCAGTTTTAACTATTGAATAGGTATATGTTATAATAATACCTGATATAACTCCACTAACCAACGAATATAATTAACTGGCCGCCTAGCCGCAAACTGTAGTCCAGCGTACTGATAATTGGTGAACATACAGAGGCATATGTTATTCTCAATGACGCAACTGTAAGCAAGACTAGTACATACAACATAACTTAATTGTGGTGTGTGAAACACTATATTTCGTTAAAGTACCAATACATACTTACCTAATTTTAAATAGGTATAGTATTGTAATATTAACACAAAGGTTAAGTTAATATTAACACACATTGCAAAGGTTAAGCAACATCGACTCAGGCCGCTTCACGGAAAATATTGAAGTTCAGCCGAATCGTAGTTAGGCTGGAAAGCCGACCCCAACTGAGTTGGGAAAAGGCTCGGTGAATGATGATGATTATAATATTAACACGCACACACCAAAATCACGTATTTATTTCCGAATGTGGAGACAGCGGCATTCCTTACATTTCACCACATTTTATTTTTATTGACGATCTGCGTCTTGTACAGCAGACACCTCTGGTGCGGTGTAAAGAATCGCTTTACCTCATTCAGTATTTATAGGTTCTGCGAAGACTTGAGCTCTCGACGAACGTCTATGCGAAGGATGTCTAGGTTGTCCTTCATTAGTAACATTGCATTCTGAAGAGATGGTACGGAAGGAAAGGAGATTTCTTCGCCGTAAATGCACCCGCTTTTGTGTTGCGGGCATTGAACTCAACTAAGTTCTAGGCACCCCATTGGGAGAAACAGTCGAGGTTCCTGTCGAGATCAGCCACGAGTTGTCGTCTCTCCTCCTGAATCTCAGATCGCCCCACCGCCGGATGAGCCGAGTAACTCCCGTGCAATGTGCTGTCATCTGCATAGCAATTAATGTTCCCGAGGGATAGCATATCATTGAAATGCAGAAGAAAGAGAGTTGGTGCCAGCAGTACGGAACCCTGCGGTACCCTAGCATTTACTTGCAAGAAGCGAGAAGCCTGGCCAACGCAGAAGACCCGCATTTGGCGCTCGTTTAAACAGCTTGCCATCCAGCTAGACAGTTGAGGAGGTAGACCATATGCCGAAAGCTTGGAAAGGAGCGAAGCATGCCAGACTCTATCGAAGGCTTTGGCAATGTCCAGGCTAATAGCCAAGGACTCCCGTACCTTTCCATAGCCTCACCCCATACATGCGTGACGAATGCCAGGAGGTCACCCATTGATCGTTTTGACCTGGAGCCATATTGCCGATCAATGATTAGCGAGTGATCCTCTAGGTATCGCATGAGCTGATACTTTGGTCGCACGTAAAAGGGAGCGAGCTTTATGCCGTTTCCAGGCTGTATAGGTATTTTTGCAACAGGCTACGAAGGCCCCAACTGAAATCATAGAAAATTGCGCTTCGCTTTTTTACATCTTAGCGCTTTACATCGCGTCTCGGTCAGTATTATTATAGCTCTAGATAGGTACCTACTTACATTCAACACAGGTACATTACTACCTTAATCCTCGAGAGATAATATCCTGTTAAGGCTCTGACAGCTTTACCACATAGTTGTAGTTAGAAATACTGAAACTGTAAACACAAATTTGTTTCAAAAGTTATTATAATATTACAAACAGAGCTAGGATTTGTGACCACGCGATTTGCGATTATGATACGTCTTAGTCTTGATGAATACAAATGAGTGAGTCGGTCGCAGCACGACCAACTTCCTGGCGGTGTCACGAGTTCACAACACGCTAGGTCCCTTACCACAAGCATCACTAACCTTGACATATATATTTACTGTTAAATTACCAACCTTATTCTGAATAAGTGTTGTTTTATCAAAGTATCGAAACGAAGCTTGCAGGTTTGTATTAAAGTATTAGATAATAACTAGTAACAGAAAAAAAGAATTAGCAAAAAGCATGATGCCGTGATCAAGAGAAATAGTAATTATTTTTTATAATATTACAGATATTTTAACTACATAGTTAAATTGCTTGTTGTTATTTGTATGCTTAAGTATTTTTTGCAGACCCTGGTGATCGTTTGTCGGGTACTGGCCGAAACAGCATATGTGCACGTGGAAGCAATCAGATCTAAAATAACTGTTTCTGTTTAGAAATGTTCTTTTTGTGTACGTACTATAATTATATATACCTATACCTACCTATAGCCCAGTAGGTACAGGTGCATTACATAGGTACCCACATTTTGGCGGTAATTTTGTTCGACCCAAGTACCTAATTACGTGGCAAGCCTATTGCTAACTGCAATAGGCTGCTGGGCATTATCTAAAATCTATAATCATTACAAATCCAAATTCCAACAGCGAGAAAATTATTTACTTACATACCACTAAACGAAGTCTCTTCAATCCAACTCTACTTTTATCAACTTTAACTTTGTCTGTCCCTATCCGCTGTCGGTCCCTATGTATGCTTAGATTTTTAAAAGTACGCAACGGATTTTGAAGCAGCGTGTTTTTAATGGATAGATTGGTTCTCGAGAAAGGTTTTGGTATACTTATAATTTGTCAAACGAGCGAAGCCGCGGTCGTTTGCTAGTAAACTATTAAAATACAAAAAGATTTTTGTGATTACATCGCGCCTTGCTTATGTAATATTTACCTTTGGGTTATAAGCTCGCTAAACAAGGATAAATGTTTTCTTATATTGTTGCTGACGACTCTTTGGAGATGAAACAATGTAATAGGTATTAGGTAATATATAAACCTTCTTCTGCACAGCAGTTTTTCCTCAGGGACGTTGGAATCTTACCTTTACTAATAAGTAAAGGTAAGATTCCAACGTCCCTGAGGAATTTTCCAAATGCAGAAAAATACAACAAAATATTGTTGTATTTTTCTGCATTTGGAAAATAAAAAGGTTTCTCACCAATCTAGGTTACCTATAGGTAGGTAGGTATATATTATCTATAAGTATACTACCTACTTATAGATTTGTTTTAGATTGTAAACTTTGATTTATATTCTAGACATGGTAGGTAGGTGACATAATACTTTTTTTTGTTCTAGCTTCTCATAAAAACAGCAGATTCTTACGAGTATTGAGATTTGGTACGAAATAGATTGCGATCCAGGAGATATAATTAGACTAGTTTTTAAGATTTTAAAACAGTTTAAATGCTTGAATACTTTTTCCTTTTAACGATAATTTTAATGTCATTCCTAACTAATGTGGTACCTATTTACCAATACAAGGACAATGTCTATAAATTGGTCTGAATCAGATTGTTCGTTGATAAGATCCACTAATAATTGTATTCTGTCCACTAAGTATCAAAACAAAACACGCAATTTAAATACTTATAACACGCAATGTAGCTGTCACTATTCATAACTATGGTACTTACTTTATTTTAAGTTAATCGATATTTCGATTAAGTTAAAACTATGTATGTAATGCATGCTACTAATTGCAAATGTTGAGCGGGGCAAATTTTCTTAATTTTTTTTATGCTCTATTTTCATGATTTCAGAGATATGCACTCCCGGGTATGATGTCGACCAGCATGCCAAATTTGGTCAAAATCGGTCGAGCCGTTTCGGAGGAGTTGGCACACAAACGATTTACACTTGTCGTCTAAGACAGAGCTTCGCTTCGCTCCGCTCAATAAAGTAGATAAATATTAAAAATAAAAAGGTAAGTTAAGTAAAGTTTTTGAGTTTGTTTTTTTAGATTCTGTTATTCTTACAGACATTGTTACCAATTTGGGATTTTTAAAATAATTGCAATGATTTCGCTAAATAGAAGACTTTTTTAAACGTCGACTTATGGGTCACCTACTCACGAGGCATTATCAAGACTGTCTCAAAGAGCACAGCCAGACAGCAGTCTTAGAGACAGTCTAGAAGCAATTATTTTAAAAATTCAACATCATATTTCCATTGTTTTATCATGGACTTTCGCCAGGTAAAGCCTGACTCCATTCAGTAAATAATTTTATAATTTTAATTGTATTCTCGCTCCCAATTATCACAAAACATGACCGGTATAAAAAGTAGCCTAGAGCACTCGAGGATAATATACTCGTCATTTCCATAGTTTTATAAAATTATTACCTACAAAATATTGACGATGAAAGTATCAATATCAACCATAGTGTATTCTTTTAGCATACTAATCAACTACAAAAAAAACTTATTAGTACAGTAAGCTTCAGAGAAAAGGAACCCCCCTTGATAATGACATGAAAGCATTAAAGTTTTTTGAATCATTGTGTATATGGCATGTTGGTCTAGTGGTTATGACCGATGCTTTGTGGACACGGCAACCGGGGTTCAAATCCTCGGACACAAGTTCTTTTTTTATTCATATAATATTTTTTTTATTTTCTTAAGCACTTTTTATTAATTAATATTTAAGGAATCAAATTTTATAGTAGGTATGAGGTTTGTAAGAAAAGATAGGCTTATTGCATAAACAATATTAATTTATTTCTCGAATTACATTTCTAGGTTTTTTTCTTTCCTCTTTCCATTCCTGGTTGAGTATACAGTTTTTCTATCTGAGTTAAATTGGGGTTACTTATTTTTAAATTTTACCTGACCTAAATTTATTGACAAAATACAATACCCTAAGTGAAGTATAAAATGTTTACTTAATATTAGATAATTCTAGAAACATAACTACAATATTTATTTACTTATTTATTTAAAGTTGCATACATTAATTTTTTACACTCTGTATAATCTTTGAATATAAAAGAATGGTTGAAAAATTAAAAGTTATTTGTTCCTGTGAATCACAAAGAAAGAACCAACATGCTAAACTATAACAGTATAGCAATATACATCTTCCTCTTTGATCACATTTTCTGATAAGTAGGTAACCCTTTTAACACAACATTAGAAAAATATGTGAGGTCAGATGGTGCATCGTTAACACATTAGAAGATTACTAAACTTGTAAACAAAAACTTGTAATGGGATTAGGTATTAATAATATAATATTATTATTATGAATGTTAGGACACTCTATACACAGCGTCATCTAGCCTAAAATAAGCACCTTAATGTGATATGGATACTAGACAACGGATATAATACTTATTTAAAATATTTTTTTTAGATTAATTACACCCAGACACATAACAAATAATCGTGTTCAGCACACAAAGATTTGTCCTGGGTAAGAATCGATAAACTGCATTAATAACGGAGAGGATGGCCCTCACTGTCTATCACTTCTTGAAGACGACTTTTCATCCCCGACACCATATTAAAACATGCGGCACTATTTCGCATTAGTTTCCAAGTTCTGTTTACCTCTTCATCCAATTTTTTTTTTGACTTTATTTCACTTGAGTCCCAGTTTAAAACCATCTGACCCCATAAGTTTTCTATAGGGTTAAGATCCGGGCTTTTAGCCGGCCACTCAAACACCGTTATATCTTCTTGTGCATTTAGCCAGTCTTGCACAATTCGGGACCGATGCACTGAAGAGTTATAATGAACCAGGTAAATTTGTCCTTCTGGATATGCGACCCGCACTGAAGGCAGCATTACGTCATTCAACACTTCAAGGTATTGCTCACTGTTCATGCGGCCACCTATTTCCACTAGCTCACCTGGGCCCATTGAAGACATCCATCCCCGGTAACCTAAAATAATAAACCTTTTCAAATCTGTTGCAATATGTAAATCAATGTCAGCAGCAATAATAATTAGAAATATATAATATATATATTTATATTGATATATGTATGTATTAGTTTTATGTTATTATTAATTTATTTTATGTTAAAGAATATAATCATTTACTTACCTAATGTTAACCGCCCGCTTGTTCTCAAGTTTAATACGTTTTTAGGGTTGAACCGTTGGCCAATTCTTCTCCATAAAATTTTCGGCCATCCCTATCTGACTTGAAGCATTTTTCGTCGGTAAATATAACAATTTCGTTTTCCCAGTCGAAATTTAAATAACGAGTAGCAAAATTTACTCGGTTGGTGCGATGATCGTCAGTAAGTTGAATCTTTCTGGCTGGCTTATAATTATGGATATTCGCAGCGTGTAGATGTCGTCGAACAGTACTCAGCGACACTCCAAAAGTTTCAGCACTTGAGCGCGTAGTTTTGAAGGGTGCCACTGAGTGAACTTCCACAATATCACGGTGCCGCTCTGATTCATGAGTGTAAGCAACTGGGACTTCACTTAGGGTATAGTATTTTGTCAATAAATTTAGGTCAGGTAAAATTTATAAAAAAATAATTATATGAATAAAAAAAGAACTTGTGTCCGAGGATTTGAACCTCGGTTGCCGTGTCCACAAAGCAGCGGTCATAACCACTAGACCAACATGCCATATACACAATGATTCAAAAAACTTTAATGCTTTCATGTCATTATCAAGGGGGGTTCCTTTTCTCTGAAGCTGACTGTACCTACCTACTTAGATTCTAGCTTCGTTTTGATAACATTACCCCATTGCCCATTGTCATAATATTATATTAGCTTGTAAGCCATAGCCTAGTTTAGTCTATGCTTAGATTATATCAATATTGTCTTGTCTATGTTCACTTCCTTCTTTCCTCACTTTGTAACATGGCCGACTGAAATACACGACACGTATTATCACGAGCTCCTGTCTTTTATTCCAAAAACCAACAAACATCAGGTGTGGTGTAAACTGGCGTGTCTTAGGAAGAACTGGATCAACCAAAAGAGAAAAAATGGACGAATCTTCAACGTCGTCGGGTCGCCTCAACCACATGGACGTTCATGCATCCAACATGCCGCTCACGTGGAAAAATTGGATCACCAAATTCAAAATATATCTCAAAGCATTTAAATATGATCAAGAAAGCGAAGATAGGCAAGTTGCACTTTTATTACATTATATAGGACCAGATTGCCTTCACATATTTTATTCTTTCAACCTAGATGTCGAAACAGTCAAGCTACAAGTGTTGATCGACAGATTTGCAGGTTATTTCAGCCCAAAAGTCAATATAACCATGATAAGGCATAAACTTTTTAACAGAAAGCAACTGCAAAATGAACAGCTGGACAGTTATATAACAGATCTCAAAAATATAGCCCATCAGTGTAATTTTGGTGAATTGCAAGACGATTTACTAAAAGATATATTTAGTTGGAATCTAAATGATCAGAATCAATACATTAAAGAGAAAATTTTGCAAGAATTGCCTACCACTTTAGATGCCACTATAAATATTGCTAAGTCACTAGAATCGTCCCGGAAAGAAGTTCAAATATTATCAGGCACAAATCCCAATTCATCTGTAGCTAGTATAGATAGTATACATAACAGAAGTAGTCAACAGTCCAGTAGAAGTCATTCACAACATAGTCAGTCAAGAAATCAGTCAAGAAATCATAGTCGTAGTCAACAATCAAGGTATAATCCGCAGTCACAGGACCGTCAATCAAGAAATCATAGTCGTAGTCAACAATCAAGGTATAATCCGCAGTCACAGGATCGTCAATCAAGAAGTCAGAGTCACAGTCAACAGTCAAGGTACAATCCTAACCAGTCATACAATACATCCCATTCATCGAGTTATAGCAGTCCCAATGGTTATAAAGGTAACAATCAGTCTATGAATAACTCAATGTGTCCAAAGTGTGGTCAAACACATCGTTTTAAATGTCCTGCTCTTGGTGCAAAATGTAATTTCTGTCAAAAACTTAATCATTATTCAAAGATGTGTAAGTCCAAGCAAAAATATGTTAATTATGTGCAAGAAGATTTTTCTAATGATGATCAAGCTTTTTTAGGTGCTGTTTATCAATGTAATTCTGTAAAAGATAGTAACCAATGGTCAATAACCCTAAGTATCTGTAGTCAATCTGTTTGCTTACTTATTGATTCAGGTGCAGATGTGAATTTGATGTCTAAGAAAGCATTTGAAAAACTAGCGTTGCAAGAGATAAATCTTATACAAACACCATTTAACTTGACAACATTTACAGGTCAAAGTATACCTACAATCGGTTATTGTACATTACCATGTAAGTATAATGACAAATCATACAACTTGTGTTTCCATATTACACAGTTAGATTGCAAAAATATTCTGGGTAGACAGTCATGTCAACAGTTAAAAGTCATAAAAAGAATACAGTCAGTAACCTTTGATGAAAATATATCTGAACACAGTCCAAACTACACACTTAGTCAGCATAGCCAGAACAAAAATTTACAGTCAATGTCAAGTCAGTCTAACAGTCAAAGTCAAGTCATATCACAGTCAATGTGTCACAAAGTCCCTGCAGAGTCAAACAGTCTGTCAATACTAAAGAAATATAGTAAGGTTTTTAATGGAATAGGAGCTCTTAAAAACTATAAATGTCATTTAACTCTCAACGAAAATGTCAAGCCGTCGGTAGACGCAAGTAGAAAAATTCCTTTTAAATTACAGGATAAAGTCAAGGCAGAACTTAATAAGTTAGAAGTCACTGGTATTATTGCTCGAGTTGATGAACCAACTGATTGGGTCAACTCTATGGGTCAACTCTATGGTAATTGTCTCTAAAAAGGATGAAAGCATTAGATTATGTTTAGATCCACGTAAGTTAAATAAAGCTATTAAACGTTCACATTACCCATTTCCACATATTGATGAAATTAAAGCAGAACTAAATGGTTCATGTTATTTTTCAAATTTAGACGCTAAGTCAGGCTTTTGGAATCTTGTCTTAGATGAAGAATCATCCAAACTATGTACTTTTATAAGCCCCTATGGCAGATTTCGTTTTTTAAGGCTACCGTTTGGTGTCAATGCATCTCCAGAAATCTTTCATAAAGAAATGATTTCCCGGTTTGGTGACATACAAGGCATTAAAATAATGATGGACGACTTTCTTATACATGCTAAAACCATTCAAGAACATGATCAAATCCTAGAAAAAGTTCTTTGTCGTGCAAAAGATATAGGTCTAACATTTAATAGTAATAAATGTAACATTTGTCAAAGTGAAGTCAAGTATTTAGGTTTTATATTCAATAAAAATGGAGTGTCTGTAGATCCCTCTAAAGTAAATTCAATATGCAACATGCCACAGCCTAAGAATGTCACAGATGTCCAGAGATTCCTGGGCATGATTAATTTTCTTGGCTCATTCATAAAAAAATTAACAAAAGAAACATCAAACATAAGACAGTTACTTAATAAAAACACAATATGGTCATGGAATGACAGTCATGAGAAAGAATTCAATAAATTAAAGTCTCTAATTAGTTCTTCACCAGTCTTAACTTACTTTGATCCTCAAAAACCACTTACTTTGTCAGTAGATGCTTCAAAAGATGCTTTAGGTGCTGTCATCTTACATAATATTAGTCCTATAGCATATGGCTCAGCTTCTTTGACAAAGTCTCAACAAAATTACTCTCAGATTGAAAAGGAACTCCTAGCAATTTTATTTGGTTGTACTAAGTTCCATCAATACATTTTTGGTAACAAAGTCCTAGTGGAAACAGATCACAAACCTATTGTCTCTTTATTTAGTAAACCTTTATTTAATATTCCACCAAGATTGCAACGAATAATGCTTCGTTTGCAACCCTATGATCTTATCGTTACTTATAAACCAGGTAAATACTTATATGTCGCAGACACATTGTCCCGTGCTGCATTACCAGAAAATGCATTAGTAGAATTGGATGAAGATATTAAACTTCATGTTAATTTACTCACTGCTAATTTGTCACTTAGTCCTTTCAAGTTACAACAAATTGAACAAGCTACCAGGTCTGACCAAACTCTTCAAACTCTTATTAATTACTGTAAAAATGGATTTCCAAATTCAAAGCATAAAGTAGAAGATTGTATTAAACCTTTCTTTCCTGTTAAAGATGATATTCATTATGCTAATAACCTTTTATTTTTGTCAGATAGAGTTATTATACCTATTTCTTTAAGAAAAGATTTCTTAAAACTATTACATGAAGGTCATCAAGGCTTGAATAGTTGTAGAAATTTGGCAAGACATACAATTTACTGGCCTAATATTAGTCAAGATATAGATAATTACATCAGTAATTGTGAAATTTGTCTCACTTTAAGAAAGAGTAACACTAAAGAAAGTCTATTACCACATGATTACAAATACATTCCTTGGCATAAGGTTGGTATAGATTTCTTTGAGTTCAACAAGCATACATACTTAATTGTAGTCGATTATTTCTCAAAATATGTTGAGATAGCAATTTTAAGTAATGGTTACAGTCCAGACCAAGTCATAATCAAGTTAAAATCAATATTTGCTCGTCATGGTATTCCCCATACATTAATGTCAGATAATGGTCCACCGATGAATTCCAAATCTTTTCATGATTTCACACAAGATTGGAATATTCACCATGTCACTTCCAGTCCCTATCACAGCCGTTCAAATGGTATGGTAGAACGGACAGTAGGCATAATTAAAAATATGCTTAGAAAATGTTTACTTGATAATACTGATCCATATTTAGCATTACTGCAATATCGCAATACTCCCAAAAACAATTTATGTTCACCAGCACAACTTTCCATGTCACGTAGACTTCGTACAAAGCTACCTATAGTAGAAAAACTTTTAAAACCAAAATTGTGTAACTATAGACATCTTAAACAAGTCAATAATCAAAATTTACATAAGATGAAAGAGTATTACAACAAAAATTCCAAAGATCTTAAACCCTTGGAGGTAAATAGTCATGTTATGTTTCAAAAACATCCACAATCGTCTTGGTTTCCAGGTATTATACAACAAGTTGGTCCTGAACCTAGGTCGTATATCATAAAAAGTAAATTTGGTACATATCGTCGCAATAGACAATACATAACACTTAGACCAAAGTCTCAATATTCTTTTCATTCACATAACACACAGACTAATAATTTTCACACTCAACCAGTCAGTTCCAATCAAACTTATATCAGTTATACTCCTTGTTATACAAATGATTACTCTAAAATTTCTCATAGTCAATCTCCTCAACGTACTAGCAGTCAACCAATTAAGAAATATTCTAGTTCAGGAAGAGAGATAAGGCAACCACAACGTCTTATAGACACAGTCTTATAAGCATTGTTTCGTATTCATTGTCATGTACTTAGTTATAAGTAATTAATTAGTAAACTAAAATGTTGTAAACCATTGTTTGTTTACATTTAGAAACAATCGTCAAATTGACAACTTCAAATTATGTCAACTGTCAGAATCTTATAAAACGTCAAATTGTCTCGTGTCAAAACACTAAAATGCGTTTTGTTATTTTTATATAAGAATCTAAAATATAAGTTACTTAAAGGGAAGATGTCATAATATTATATTAGCTTGTAAGCCATAGCCTAGTTTAGTCTATGCTTAGATTATAT
This sequence comes from Nudaria mundana, assembly GCA_963556515.1. NCBI lineage: Eukaryota > Metazoa > Arthropoda > Insecta > Lepidoptera > Erebidae > Nudaria > Nudaria mundana. The sequence goes on along the minus strand of OY748295.1, from coordinate 12,202,903 downwards.
CAATATTGTCTTGTCTATGTTCACTTCCTTCTTTCCTCACTTTGTAACATGGCCGACTGAAATACACGACACGTATTATCACGAGCTCCTGTCTTTTATTCCAAAAACCAACAAACACCCATGAGCTCATTGTTGCTGTTACCTCTGTTGCCACCAACTACCGCCAAAACAGCTTCCTATACCGAGTGTGTGCCAATTACAATAAAGTTGTCCGTGGTTATCCGGAAATAGATATTACGCATTCGACATCTAAGACTTCTTTTAGGCGTAAATTAAATAAAGTTACACTAAACATTGGCAGGTAAATGTCATTAGACTATTGCCATCTCCGCAGGTTTTAAATTATGTCAATATTATAGTCAATATGCCTTATGTTTTATGTTATATTGTCGTAGATAAACTTTTTTGTCATAATATTATTTTGTTGCCACCTGTGGGGACTTATTAATGGCACAATGTTACGCTCATGTATTTAGCTGATAGTCTTCCTAGAATCCAGTAAATAAATAAATAAAATAAACATAATCCGTTTACCTACCTAAATAAATCCTCAGGTACTTGTAAATGTAAATGTTTCTTGAAGTGCACAAACATTCACAAAACCTCATTTTACAGTACAACAAAATTTTTTTTTTTTTTGAGGCGATATGAAGTTCGTTGGGATAACTAGTCATCTATAAGCGCAAAAAAACATTGCAAACGGGCAGACCCGCTAGTTACAACTGTACTGTAACTCAGTGGACTGCATTAGGTGTAATCCACCTAATGCAGTCCACTGAGTTACAGTACAGTTGTAACTAGCGGGTCTGCCCGTTTGCAATGTTTTTTTGCGCTTATAGATGACAGTGGACTGCATTAGGTGGATTACACCTAATGCAGTCCACTGAGTTATAGTACAGTCTGTTCCGAGATTTAAACCTCTCGTCATAGTTATGAAGCTAGTTTATAGACTATGACATAAACCTACATACTTAATGGAACCTTAGTGTCATGAATGTGGGTCATGGGAATTTATTCAATGCAGTAAACAAGCTCTTAAATCTCCTGATATAAGAACTTGTAATTTTTTTATTATTACCTACAACCACAGAATAGGTATAGGTAGTAGGTAGGTGCTAGCTACCTTAAAATTTAGGTAGGTGCCTACCTACTTATTCATATTTTAGGCATTGGGACAAATAAGGTACTAATATCTACCTACTAAAAATATACAACACATTATACAAAGATATATAAGAGAAGAATATATAAGTAAGTAATCACGTCTGTTCCCACAAGGGGTTACCAGAACCGTAATATAAATTTAACCAAGAACTATGTTGGGCCCATGTAACAGGAGGCAAGCCTATTCTCGCAAAACGTGAACGTGCATATTTGCCAGAGGCGATGGTCAGTAGTTAAGGTTCGCTTTGACTTCTAATATCTTGACGGGACCTTTTAAAAATTACTTTAACTAATATAATAGAACAGTATAATAGTCTACGCACGATATAGATACCCAGGGGAACGGGGCGTAGGCTATCTTTTGCTATCAATGGCCATTGTTAACACTACGATAATGTGGATAGATCACGTTTGTATTTAAAGAAAACAGCGAATTTTTGTTTCCAAATCAACGTTGCCGAAAAACGGTCATAAATAAGAAAACACATAACGCAGAAATTGATTGTCACTAAACGTTCTACTTGTAAGATAAAGAACCTAAATCGATCCCAGTCGGATGGCATTCGGTTTTATATAAATACAAGCTAAGGCGGTCGTCGTACCGCATTAATTTTTCTAATGTTCCGCATAACTTTTTTTTCTTCCATAAGATCCTTCTCCTGATAATTACGAACACAACAAAAAAAGAATAAGCGAAATCGGTCCGGCCGTTCACGCGTGATGGCGTGACCAAGGGAAATAGGGATTCATTTTTATAGATAGAGATTAGGATATTTTAATTTGGTTTAAACAGATTATCTAGGAACTTTCGTGATAATTATTCGTATTTATTGTCTTTTGGTAATCACAACAATATGAATATGTAGATACTACCCATCAAATATCAGAACAAAAGCCTTTTTATGCCAGGAAAAGCTCAATTTACGTAAAACAACAACTGAAAGGGTCACTTTGGTGTTCAGGTTGGTGCCCACTCAGTGAACACTCAGGTTGGTGTCCTTTTAGGAATGAAAGGAATATGTAATTAATTATCACAAGTAATTAGCTTTGAAATTTGAACCTACTTATGCTGTTTGACTTTGATAAATGTTTAATTTATCTCAGGAAAAATCTAAAGCTTTACTTATTTCAGGTTGTTATAATACAGCGCCGCTTTTTTGACACATAAATCACATTCCTTACATGATTACGGCTAATAACACAGTTTCCAAGGTTGGCAAAGTAAGAACTATGTATAGCTAAGGTAATTAGTTTATTTAGCATTACAAATCTACGTATTAAACATGCACAATATTTATATAGGTAACTACCTAACTAAGAATTCTTTGACATGATTCTAGATTTCGATTTTTGCTGAGCGCGTGGCTGGTGACTTTTAAGGTTACCTCCGGCGCTCCCCAAAAATCGGGTTCCCAGATACTCACATACCGAACAACGTTTCTTGTCCTACACCTGGAGCTAGTTAGGAATAACTAGTTCTTCTGTGCGGGACTATCAACTAATCAAGCATTACTTTGAGATTGGCGAAATCATCGATGAACATCGATGGAGCCACGTTTTTAAAAAAAGAAGAAGAAGAAGAAGACTTTCATACATATATTTATAAACAAGATTATACATAGGTACCTAGGCTACTTTTTATCCTGGTATTGGATTCGTGGTGTGGGAATGAGCAGCTAACGTTACGGACACAAGATTTTTGGAAACAGTGTCCGAATTGACACATTTTAATTTAAACATATTTTTCTGGTAGGTACCTAGAAAAATACTCGTATCTATTCCAGGCATGCGGAGCCGCGTACACGTGTAAACGACATGATTTAGTTTAAGACCGTTACCTTATAGGTAAGTTTTCATCAATTGTAACAGAATAACTACACCTTTTGTGTTCCCCAACCAATGTAATAGAGAATAATCAGGATAAAGGGAACCTTGAGCCACGAAACGCTAGCACGTTTCACCGTTAGCATCCAATCTCACAATAGGTAGGTAGGTAAATGACATCGTTTATAACCGAAATGTCGGCTGTGTGAAATACGTTCCAAAAATAGAACATGCTTTACAATATTACAACACGCAATGGTTAACTTAATTTAATAACGAGCAAACCTATCATTAATTCGTAGAATGTAAACTTAATTTTAGTTGTCAGTCAAATAAAAAAAAATTGTAGTTAATATCATTTGACTAAAAATAGGACCTATATAAACATAGTTCGTATGTATAGTACTTAGTACCTACTTAATTATTACGTCATTAGTGTTGACCTTGGAAATTATGGCTCAATATGGCTATAAAGACATTAATTCGGTACCTACAATGAATAATTTAACTCGGCATTTAATGTAGGTAGTATGTCGGAAGACAATCGTACGGCCAGCACGACTATTACTTGATTCCCATTCTTCTTTCACCTTGTCGCTTTGTAGTTATTGCGCGTTTATGATACAATAAAGATAGTATTTGGTGATGACTCTATAATATCTGACTGATTGACTCAACTTATACATGGGGCACACTAAGTTTTGCACTTCTAGCTTATCGGAACTATTTGAATTTCGAATGTTATATTTTTTTAAACGTTGCAACCTTCTTAGTAATAAAAAAAAAACAATTGGCGGGAAATCATTTGTCAATTGTTTTTTATAACACATCAAAGTTCTACGTATGCAACGAAAATGGAATTAAGTAAGTCGAAAAGATTTTAGAGCGATGATTTTTTATGATTTTAAAAGTTCTCTCTCTCTCTCCGCAACACTGTGCCGCTCGTCTTCAAAATGCTTTAGGGAGAGAAGCACCTTGTTTGAGCACCGTGAGGCGATGGTTTGCTGAATTTGAGAGAGGTCGAGTTCGAGTTTCTTTACATGACGAATTTCGTGAAGGGCGGCCTTCAACTGCCGTCAACGAAAATAATGTGGCTACTGTTAAGCGGTTAATTGAAGAAAACCCGCGGATTACCTATGAGACAATTCGAGGACTATTGTGGATTGGTATGAGTCAAATCCAAAAAATTTTTCACGAAGAATTGAAAGTTCGGAAACTTTGTTGTCATTGGATCCCTCATGAACTGACAGCGGAGCAGAAGCGGGCTCGCGTGGAATGGTGCTCATAGATGCTACTGAAGTACGACCACGGACATTCTAATGCTGTTTATGACATTGTCATAGGAGACAAAACGTGGATTTATTGTTTTGAAACCGAAAATAAACAGCAATCTTGTGAATGGCTGTTTGAAAATGAGAACAAATCAGCAAAAGTGAGGCAGGCGAGAAACGTTGGTAAAAAAATGATCGCTTTTTTTTCTCAGCTACGGGTCCCATCTGTACAATTCCACTTGAACATCAAAGAGTGTTAATGCCGAGTGGTATTCTACCATTTGTTTACCAAGGGTGTTAGAAAAAGTTCGCGAAAGACGACCCAAAAGCCGTGTTCTCCTACATCATGACAACGCTTCTTCACACATGGCTAACAAAACAAAGTCATTTTTAGCTTCCGAAAAAGTACAACTCGTCACCCATCCTGCGCATAGCCCCGACCTAGCACCCTGTGATTTCTGTATTTTCCCCAAAACTAAAGATTTGATGAGAGGTTTCACTTTTACCAACTCTGAAGAGGCAGTGATAGCGTTCAATCAGCACGTAGAAAACATGCCTTCAGATCTGTGGTCCTCCTGTTTTAAAAAATTGTTTGATCGCATGAAAAAATGTAAAGGAGAGTATTTTGAAAAGCAATAAACATAATATTTTGGTTTTAACATGTTGTTTTTTTAAGTTACGCAAAACTTATAGTGTGACCTACGTATTACTATTATATCTAGACTTATATATTAATTACTAACAAAGGAAATTGTACATTACCAAGGTGGGGTGAACATCTTAGGTACGTGCTTATATCTATTTACTTTAGAGCACGTACCGAAATAATATTATAATTTGCTGAGGTAGCAGTGACGGAATATTATACCAGTTACATTCTATGGCTTCGCCATAGTAGTCTTGTATAGTTCATTGTTTTTAATCGATGCAAGTGCTACTGTCTCATTGATATTGGAAACAGCTTTGAATGTATGACATTTAAAGGACGGAGACTTGCATGCACACGATTTTACATTAGGTACTTATGTAATCTGATTAATAGTTAAAAGTACCTAAGATTTCACTAAGAAAAAACTGTACTTTTACAGCTGTTGGTCGATTACGGTGCTTGACAATAGTCGATAGTTATCTTCAGACTATTAACTCTGTCGTTTACCACTGAATAGCCCGACACTTAATGTTCGATACTAATTGGTTTGGACTAAGTACTTTGTGGATATTAAACTGAATATTTGAGTTCTACAATAGCTATTGTCAATATATTGTGGAGATGGTCATGATGTAATAAAAAACATCTATTTTCAACTGTACGGTACGCGAGAAGAGGCTTTTGTTCAAAATAAAAAGAATAACGAGATTGTAAATTATTTATTGCATAACAAATCACGTTAAGGTAAATTCATCTAATGGAAGCGTATGAGTACCAGTAGCTTTGTCCGTTGAGGGTCTAAAGCTAATTTATAACTCAATTTCGGCAGACTAATTACAAGAGTCCACCAGACGACATAGCCGGTACGTGACGTCGCATACATATAGAACTGTTTTGATTTAAAAGAATGCCACTGGATCTACTTTGACTTTTATAATTACTTTCAGAATTAGAACATACTTAATACTTACAATATTTACAAAACATCGTGTAAAAATCTTCCGCGTCATTGCCGACTAAGAAGGCTCTTCGTTACTTTCCAAATTAAACTGGTGATACTGAGTACGTAGAGAAGCGTAAGGTTGGCTAGGGGATTTTGGATCCCCAAGTAAGCCGCGCCTGCAAGTAGTGCACTTACTTAGCAACGATGATGCGGTTTTCACCAATGGATAGAGTCGTTCTCGAGAATGGTTTTTGTGTAGACATAATTAGCCGCGGGCGTCTGCTATGGTAGGTATTATAAAATGCATTTAGTTAGTGCGGTTAACTGATAAAGATGGGCTAAGGGAAATAATCGTCACACAAAACCACACTTCAAAAAAGGCTCTAAACTAAACAATGACTAAAGTTTAGATGACAAGCCTTTCACAAGCATTCTCATCTGAGAAAGGCTCTTAGCTGAGAATGCTTGAGAATCAAGAGAAACTAGTAGTGGTGAGTGGCTACTGGCTTTTGTTCAAAACTAAATTGAGAGGTCTTATCTAAATTAAATTCTAGGCATGTTGGTATCGTATTCATACCCGAGACATCGAGAATTGTATTACTATTAAAGGTTTCAGGGTATTTACCATGTATTGAGTCCGATATTTCGGCACTGTTGCAAGCACAAGTTGTTATTTGGGGGCCAATTGTCGCTCGCGTCCGTAGGCTTTACCCTCGAGTCCCTACACGTGGTCCCCGGGTGGTGCTAAAGAGCGACACTCTTTCCGGTGGTAGGCTTCGGCCGTGGCTGGTCACCACCCTCTGGGTTGAAGTCAGAGTGCCAAGCGTTCGCGCGTTCCACCCTGTGAACCCTGAGTAGCCCTCTAAGAGTGGGTCTATGTGGTTGCACCCTCTGGTGTACCGTAGACGTGCCTTACAGTATTGCCGCACGCGGTGCTTAGTTTGGAGGGCAGCGGGATCCGGAGAAACGGTTTTCCGCTGGCCGCCCGCCGATAGTTGGGAGCCCAATTGCGGTCTAGCCATCCGCGAAAGGCTGCTCCGCCATCGCGCGCATAATCCTGGAGTTGCTCCTGTTGGGCTGGTTGGCAACCGGATGAGAGGTCTCAACAGGCAATTCTGGGGGGGTCCGGGCGTCCCCGCGGTCTCCAAGCTAGGTTTCCTCACCGTGCGGCAATGCTGTAACTTTCGTTGGGGTCCGGTTGGTGCCCCACATAACTGCCACTCTTTGCCTATTTCCTTTCTTGACCTTGAAAAAAATAATGCAGAAACGATATAAGAAAATGAGGTTTCAACAGCGGATGCACGGCCTCTCACTGAAAGTGCACCTCACTAACATTCGAGGATTGCACTCCAATCTCGTCCCAGTCCACCACCACCTTGAGGCTGCAAGACGGCATCTGCTCTTGCTTACGGAGACGCAAATCTCAACCCCTGCTGATACTTCCTACCTAAACTACCCAGGCTACACCCTGGAGCAAAACTTCCGTTCAAAAGCAGGGGTTTGTTTCTATGTGCGTGATGACATCTGCGCTAGGCGTCTCCGTAACTTAGAAGATCCCTCATCTTCTGCAATCTGGGTGCTTGTAGACACCGGCATCGAAAAAATTGTTTATGTGGGTGTCTACAGATCGCACAGCGGAGATCAGGAGACAACTAGGCTATTTGACCATCTGAGTGAGGCCGCCGATGTGGCTCAACAGAGGTATCCGACCGCACAAATTGTTTTTCTGGGGGACTTTAATGCCCACCACGAGCAGTGGCTGTTCCCTTACCAGAAAACAGACCATGCTGGTAGAGAGGCCTACAAGTTTGCCTTGTCTATGAACCTTTCCCAGCTGGTTGACCAAGCAACTCGAATACCTGACATTGAGAACCACACGGCCAATTGTCTGGACCTTCTGCTGATGACTGAACCAGACCGATATCAAGTGTCAGTTTCAGCCCCCCTTGGCAGTTCTGACCACTGTCTGGTTAAGTCCATACTTTTGTGTCCCCCACCTGACCCCAGCCCTAGAGGCACTAGGCGGGTGTGGCGATACAAGTCAGCAGATTGGGATGAGATGCGTCATTTCCTTGCATCTTACCCATGGCTGTCAGTCTGCTTTTCTTCTGGCGATCCGTCGAGCTGCGCGTCTGCTGTTGCCGAGGTTATCGGTCAGGCGATGGAATACTTTATTCCGTTTTCTGACCGGCCATCTGGCATCAGAGCTCAGCCCTGGTTTGGCTCTGACTGTTTGAAAGCTGAGGCAGACAAACAGTCAGCTTATGAAGCTTGGGTTGATGCCAGAAATCGCAAATCTCCGGACACGCATAAAAAGAAGAAAGCCTTTAACAAGGTAGCCTTTAACAAGGATAGTAGCCAAGTCCTGCAAAAGGGTCCTGATGAAGGCGCGCTTCAATCACGTTGGCCGCGTGGGGGCCAGACTCTCGTCTTACCCATCTGGGAGTAAGGAGTTCTGGTCTCTAGCCAAATGTGTTGAGGCGAACTTTTGTCGATCCTCACTCCCTCCTTTGCAGAAACCTGATGGAACACTGGCACACACAGCTGTGGAAAAGGCTAATCTGTTTGCCTCTCTGTTTGCTGAAAATTCACGGCTAGATTCTGGTACTAAAACACCACCTCAGCTACCTCCTAGTGATTGCAAAATGCCAGAAATCCGCATTCATCAAAAGGGTTCTCAAAATACTACGCACTCTAGATGTGAATAAAGCCAGTGGTCCCGACGGTATTCCAGCCATTGTTCTGAGGAACTGCGCAGCCGAGTTGTCTCCTGTCTTGACACGACTGTTCCGTATGTCTTTTCGGGCTGGTAAAATTCCGAAAGCTTGGAAGGTAGCTAACGTACAGCCAGTACCGAAAAAGGGTAGTCGTGCAGACCCTGTCAACTACCGCCCAATTGCAATCACCTCCATTCTCTGCAAGGTGATGGAGCGTGTAATAAACAAACGTTTACTGGCATACCTCGAATATAATGACCTCCTAAGTGATCGGCAATACGGGTTTCGCCAACGCCGCTCTACTAGAGATCTTCTAGTGTATGCCACGCACATCTAGGGTGAGGCTCTTGAAAGATATGGTGAGGCACTTGCTGTGTCACTTGACATTTCAAAGGCTTTCGACAGGGTCTGACACGAAGCCCTTATAACCAAGCTTCCTGCTTACGGAGTTCCGGCTAATCTTTGTGCTTGGATTTCAGATTTCCTGAGGGAACGATCTATTCGAGTGGTTGTTGACGGCTGCTCGTCTGATCTATTAGCAATTAACGCTGGGGTACCTCAGGGATCTGTTTTCTCGGCAACGTTATTCCTGCTACATATAAACGACCTGCTCAGACCCGGTATGTTTGGGTATGCGGACGATAGCACGGTTGCAGAGAGATATTTCTCCAGCGCAAAGGCCAAAAAACCGGAAATCGACGATCGTAGAGTGGCAATGGTTGAACGCACTAACGTAACCCTTCAGGCAGTGTCTGACTGGGGCGATGCTACCCTTGTCACATTCAACACTACGAAAACCCAGGCGTGTCTTTTCTCCGCTTAAAAGAGCCCGTTCACCAAGGCTCCTACTTTCCGGGATGTCTCTGTACCTGTGACTCAGCATCTTTAGCTCCTTGGTGTGGACTTATCATCCAACCTGAACTTTGGAAGCTACATAGAATCCAGGGCTAAAACAGCTTCGAAAAAACTAGGCATCCTCTCTAAGGTGCGTAAATATTTTACTTCGAGTCAACTACTTAGTCTTTACTCAGCACAGGTACGCTCCTGCATGGAGTACTGCTCACACCTTTGGGATGGATCCGCCCGCTACCAGCTTGAGGCCCTGGAAGCTATTGACAAACGTGCCAGAAAACTTATAAGCGATGAGGCGCTCACAAGCAACCGACTTCAGAGCCTTGATCATCGCCGTCTGGTTGCAAGTCTGTGTGTCTTCTACAGGTTACATTTCGGAGAGTGTGCGCAGGAATAGCATGAATTAATTCCACCGGCACCATTCCATCATCGGACATCAAGGCGTGGTCTGAGATTCCATCCGTATGTGGTCGATATTCCACCTCTTCGTACCTCTCGATTCGCTTCTTCTTTCATCATGCGAACCGCTAAGGAATGGAATTCCCTTCCAGCGTCATTGTTCCCCGATACATATAATCTTGGGATTTTCAAGGCAAGAGTAAATAGGCATTATTTGAGTTTGCGTGCTTCATCTTAGACCGCATCGTTACTTAACATTCAGGTAAGATTGTGGTCAAACGCACTCAAATTTAGTCATAAAAAAAAAAAAAAGCACCATGATCACGGTGTAACATTTCCAGTGCCAAAATATCAGAAACTTGAAACTATACATGGTAAATATAAATGTCTCGATACTTTTAAGAGTAATGTGAGTAACCATGTAAATTTAAATACATACCTAATTAAGAAGCAGATGTCGTTCATGAAGGTTAGGTTGTCCAGTCCTTAATTATTATGTATCTATTCTGAGACAATTTCAGTACAGTGATGTCATATTATAATTAGTAGCAATATCCAATAAGAAGTTGTATTACAGCGATGTAGGGTACATATTTCATAGTTCTAGTTTAATTAGTCATTCTTACGATGATCTATATATAAAAGTCATACATCTAAATGTAAGTGATACTTCCTAGTAATCAACTTACTTATGAATCCTATTGTAGACAAAAATAAAGAATAGATTGAAGATAAAATCTGTTTCTATGACTAATAGGTAGGTAGGTAGGAAGGTATTTAGATAAATTTAAAAGATTGTGTACCACGTACCACTGTAAGTACTGAAGTAATCAAAATTTGGAGCGTAATTTAGTAGGTATAAATTTGGGCATACCACACGATACTTTTATCCCGATAATATTTTCTCTTAGGAACTTTAACACAAAATATTCCAAACAATCACCAGCTAACAGCCTAAAGATAATATATTACACCCATTGGTATAGGTATCTATACTAATATTATAAAGCAAAAGAGTTTGTTTGTTAGAACGCGCTAATCACAGGAAGTACTGATTGGATTTGATTTTTTTTTTTTGAGTAGTGCATTTATCGAGGAAGATTATAGGCATTATATATATAGTAACATCACGCTACGATTAACAAGAGAAGCGCAGCAGTTAAATGTTTCAAAAACGGAGAATTTAGTTTTTAGAACTTCCGTGGCATGCGCTAGTCAAACGGTTATGTTAAAATGTACTAAAGAATTGTTCCTTTTTAAAAGTTCAAAAAAAAGTCCGGGATAGCTGGGATGTTATAGTGAGTTAACCTTAAAAGATAGATCTTTTAAGTTTAACTCACTATAACATAAAATAGCGAATCAAATTCATTCCGTATTTCGTTATTCGTATTTCGTTATTCGTATTCCGTCATTACGTGCGCTTATGTAAATACAAATAAGCACGTACCTAAGAATTGCTAAGCTTCAGAGAAAAGGAACCCCCGTTGATAATGACATGAAAGCATTAAAGTTTTTTGAATCATTGTGTATATGGCATGTTGGTCTAGTGGTTATGACCGCTGCTTTGTGGACACGGCAACCGAGGTTCAAATCCTCGGACACAAGTTCTTTTTTTATTCATATAATTATTTTTTTATTTTGTTAAGCACTTTTTGTTAATTAATATATAAGGAATCAAATGTTATAGTAGGTATGAGGTTTGTAAGAAAAGATAGGCTTATTGCATAAACAATATTAATTTATTTCTCGAATTACATTTCTAGGTTTTTTTTTTCCTCTTTCCATTCCTGGTAGAGGTTTTATCGAACAAAGTTGATTACGGTGTAATTTTCTAGACCTCAAGGTTTAAATTTCAACTTCCACCATATATGATAATAATAACTGCTCAATAGACTAAAAGATAAGGTTGAAATTAGTATAGATTTCTCGTTTAGTTCAATAGATTACGCTTGATACAGCTTGTTGCACTACCGTCATGTTTTACTTCAAAAACTTATCTGCTGTATGAGCTGCGGCTATAGTATTATAATATCTGTGACGGCGCGTTAAGGTTGCAATTAGAATACTTCTTTGCCTTCTTTACTAAACTATGATTGAAGGTAACTTTATAATTCGTGGTAATTTGCATTGGTGTTAATCCTCCTCGTAATATTATTCAATTTATTAAGTTTTTGATCAGTTTTTTGAGTAAATTGAAAGTATATTTCGATTAACAACATTTTTGAAAGCTAAAATTATTGTTCTCTGGGAGCAAGAACAAAGCATAAAGAAAATAGCACGAGATATGGCCATAACGGTAAGAGTTACGATAAAAATATATTATATACCTATTTATTGCTTAATCATGTTACATTTTCATTTACAAGTTAGTTAGTTAGTTAGTTTTTTGGAATTTCTTTTATTTATTATCATTTTCATTACAGAGAAATACAGTGCGTAGATGGATTCGAAGGTATCAAGCGACGGGTGATATAAAATGGGAACGCCAGCCAGAAAGATTCAACTAACTGACGATCATCGCACCAACCGAGTAAATTTTGCTACTCGTTATTTAAATTTGGACTGGGAAAACGAAATTGTTATATTTACCGACAAAAAATGCTTCAAGTCGGATAGGGATGGCCGAAAAATTTTATGGAGAAGTGGCCAACGGTTCAACCCTAAAAACGTATTAGACTTGTCGTATTAGTATCGTAACGTATTAGTCTATATATATATATATAAATATATATATATATATATATTTATATTATATATATATTTTATATATATATTTTTATATTTTATATATTTCTAATTATTATTACTGCTGACATTGATTTACATATTGCAACAGATTTGAAAAGGTTTATTATTTTAGGTTACTGGGGATGGATGTCTTCAATGGGCCCAGGCGAGCTAGTGGAAATAGGTGGCCGCATGAACAGTGAGCGATACCTTGAAGTGTTGAATGACGTAATCCTTCAGTGCGGGTCGCATATCCAGAAGGACAAATTTACCTTGTTCAGGATAACTCTTCAGTGCATCGGTCCTGAACTGTGCAAGACTGGCTAAATGCACAAGAAGATATAACGGTGTTTGAGTGGCCGACTAAAAGCCCGGATCTTAACCCTATAGAAAACTTATGGGGTCAGATGGTTTTAAACTGGGACTCAAGTGAAATAAAGTCAAAAAAAAAATTGGATGAAGAGGTAAACAGAACTTGGGAAGTAATGCGAAATAGTGCCGCATGTTTTAATATGGTGTCGGGGATGAAAAGTCGTCTTCAAGAAGTGATAGACAGTGAAAGCCATCCTCTCCGTTATTAATGCAGTTTATCGATTCTTACCCAGGACAAATCTTTGTGTGCTGAACACGATTATTTGTTATGTGTCTGGGTGTAATTAATCTAAAAAAATATTTAAAATAAGTATTATATCCGTTGTCTAGTATCCATATCACATTAAGGTGCTTATTTTAGGCTAGATGACGCTGTGTATAAAGTGTCCTAACATTCATAATAATAATATTATATTATTAATACCTAATCCCATTACAAGTTTTTGTTTACAAGTTTAGTAATCTTCTAATGTGTTAACGATTCACCATCTGACCTCACATATTTTTCTAATATTGTGTTAAAAGGGTTACCTACTTATCAGAAAATGTGATCAAAGAGGAAGATGTATATTGCTATACTGTTATAGTTTGGTTCTTTCTTTGTGATTCACAGGAACAAATAACATTTCATTTTACAACCATTCTTTTATATTCAAAGATTATACAAAGTGTAAAAAATTAATGTTTGCAACTTTAAATAAATAAGTAAATAAATATTGTAGTTATGTTTCTAGAATTATCTAATATTAAGTAAACATTTTATACTTCACTTAGGGTATTGTATTTTGTCAATAAATTTAGGTCAGGTAAAATTTAAAAATAAGTAACCCCAATTTAACTCAGATAGAAAAACTGTATACTCAACCAGGAATGGAAAGAGGAAAGAAAAAAACCTAGAAATGTAATTCGAGAAATAAATTAATATTGTTTATGCAATAAGCGTATCTTTTCTTACAAACCTCATACCTACTATAAAATTTGATTCCTTAACACAAAGTGCTTAAGAAAATAAAAAAATAATTATATGAATAAAAAAAGAACTTGTGTCCGAGGATTTGAACCTCGGTTGCGGTGTCCACAAAGCAGCGGTCATAACCACTAGACCAACATGCCATATACACAATGATTCAAAAAACTTTAATGCTTTCATGTCATTATCAAGGGGGGTTCCTTTTCTCTGAAGCTGACTGTACAATTTCCTTTGTTAGTAATTAATATATAAGCTAGATATAATACTAATATAAGTTGAGTCAATCAGTCAGATATTATGGAGTCATTACCAAATACTATCTTTATTGTATCATTGACTCAGAATATAGGTGACCCCGACGTGATCTGAACCCGCGTCTCGCGGAAGCATGTAACCTTCGTGGTACATGCCCAAATGGCTCTCTAGTGCTGATATAATGGTAGGACGGCTATTAATCATTTTATTCAGCCAGAAAGTACTAATCATTTTATATAACTTTACGTTATTTAAATTAACATAAAGAATGTAAGTTAAGCCGCTCCTTAAGATTGCTGTAAGCACCTATATACGAGTATTTGTATAACAACATAGTATAACGTTTAACACGGCCTGCAAATGGGACAAGTCACGCAATGGTTCGTATACCTCGCTTGCCGCTATTTCAAATATTCTACTCCTACAACATGACATTGACCTTTCCAACATTTGCATTCCCCTAATTTTTTACAATATTTTCATACCAACCAATTGGCCATAGCGTACACAGGGGTCTTACACGATAACTGTAGGAGGCGTTAGCATCGGCATCATGCCCTCGATGAAGTACCTAGGGATCGTACTTTATAGCCGATGGAACTTCGGACCACATTTCCAAAGTTTGGTCCCTAAAGTGACGGGGGCATCAGTTGCGCTTTCGCGACTCATGCCCAACCTAAAGGGACCCAACGCCTCCTGCAGGAGACTGTACCTGGGGATCGTGCCGAGTATGGCCCTATACGGGGCTCCCGTATGGGCGGAAAGATTGACGGTCAAGAGGAACGCAACTTTACTGAATCGGCCACTGAGGACCTTGGCCGTCAAAACCATACAGGGGTACCTCACTATCTCCGGAGAGGCTGCATGTCTCTTAGCCGGGACCCCTCCATGGGACCTGTAAGCGAGAGCCCTTGCGTCATTGTTTCAATGGCTCAAGAAGACGCTGGAGATGGACCACAGGCCAGCGTCTCGAGAAATCAAGGATCAGCGGTCCCAACTCCGCCAGGATCTCATGGGGACTTGGAGGGTGCGACTTGAGCATCCAAAGTGGGAAACCACCGTAATCGCGGCGGTGAGACCGATCATGGACAAGTGGCTGCAGATGTGGAATGGTGACCTCACGTATCGTGTGACACAAATCGTTACCGGACATGGATGCTTTGGTAGCTATCTGTTTCGCATCCATCGTGAGATCATACCCCGGTGCCAACACAGCGAGGTTTCCGACGACGACACCGCACTCCACACGTTAGTGGAGTGCTCAGCGTAGGCAAGCCAGCACCGGGACCTCGTAGTGGGTCTGGGCGTGGATATCCTCTCGCTGGATACCATTCTCCAAGCCATAGTCTCCAGCGCGAGTAGGTGGAACGCGGCCGTGTCCTGCTGCGAGCAAGTCATGCTCGCGAAGGAGGCGGCCGAGATTGAGACGGAGCGTACCCTCCCCGCTGAGTTTCGCAGTCAGCGGCCAGAGCGCCGCAGACTCATCTACTCCCAGGACCATCGACCTCCATGATCGGGGCCTGAGGACGGCGTGATAGCTGGTTGCGTGCTGCGGGGCCTTTTCCCCACAGCATGCAACCAGATTCACTCATCGACGCGGGATCAACCCAACCCTAACGACGCGGGATTTTCATTCCGACCAAACCCCTGAAGAGACCACGCAGGTGGCCAAAGTCCGCCGAGCGCCACTGGAAATACCTCCTAATGTCACCAGAGGCGGCTTACACGTCCAAACAAGTAACGCACGTGCCAGTTAACGAACAAGGCTCTCACAAATTATTTCAAAGGTTAGCGGGAATTACGAGTAGATAAAAATAAGTTAAAGAGACACATACGTCACGCCCATATCCCCGAAGGGGTAGGTAGACATGCATTACACACCCATACTTTGCTAGTAATTTTAAAAATGCTAACTTAAAAAGTACCCAAACTCCAAAAAAAACATTTGTGGACACGCAAATATTTGATTCGACCAGGGAATTAACTCCACAGAGGATGGCAGTCGCAAACTCATACCCACTGCGCCACCGAGACAGTTCATTTATAAATAATAAATATGTTAGAACAATCCACACAACGCCATCTAGTCTCGAACTAAGCAGAGCTTGTGATATAAAATTGTAAATACATACATATTATACATAGGAAACTCCAGACTTCGGTACAAACGTATCTGTCTTCACACAAAGTTTGTCCCGACCGGGAATTAAACCCGAAACTCCAGTGTCGAAAGCGGATGCACTACCGACCACGTCACCGAAGCAGTCAAAAAAAGTTGATACCTACGTTTATTATCTAGAAAAAATACCATATGCCCGCTGAATAACTGCTAGTTAACAATACCTTGGATTGCAGTGGAATAACTATGAGTATGTATGTCGATACCGTGGGGAAGAAAGGTCGTAAAAGCCACTTTTGGCGAAAATTACTTAATAATGCAGTCTTGTTCAGAATTTCGCGCTCCATCGATCTGTATATTTAAAGTTTCAAAAAGTTAATAAAAATGTCTTTTACACCCCAGTACTTTTTACATCCTAAACATTTTTTTAAGTAAAAAATGTCTTAAATCCATTTTAAGTTTATCTTTTTAGTAATTTGGGCGTATCACTAATTTTAACACTCTGGCTGTAACAGTAAATGTCATAATCAACTGGCTTTTACGCCGTTTTGACTTCGCTAAAAGTACAATTATTTCTTTTACACCTTTAAATGTTTACGCTACTAGCTTCTTAATTGCTTGCGAATGTTTTTATACATTTCCGTAGGAGTATTGCGATAAAAGGTACGAGTTGTAGACTATACTCATTTTTTTTTTTATTCCTCGAGATCGCAACCGCTCCCATGTCCATTGCTGTGGGCGTCTCTGGTGACTCCAGAAGGTATTTCCGGTGGCGCCCGGCGGACTTTGGCCAGCTGTGTGGCCTCTTCGGGGGTTTGGTCGGAATGAAAATCCCGCGTCGTTGAGGTTGGGTTTTATCCCGCGTCGGTGAGTGAATCTGGTTGCTTGCTGTGGGGCAAAGGCCCCGCAGCACGTAACCCTTCTAGCCTGCTTCTGTAAGGACGGCGGGTGGCTATCCCGCCGTCCTCAGGCCCCGATCATGGAGGTCTAAGATCCTGGGCGTAGATGAGTCTGCGGCGCCCTGACTGTGAAACTCAGCGGGGAGGGTACGCTCCCTCTCCCTCTCGGCCGCCTCCTTCGCGAGCATGACTTGCTCGCAGAAGAACACGGCCGCGTTCCACCTACTCGCGCTGGAGACCATGGCTTAGAGCATGGTTTGCAGAGAGCGGATATCCACGCCCAGACCCACTACGAGATCCCGGCACTGATTCGCCCACGCTGAGAACTCCACCAACGTGTGGAGTGCGGTGTCATCGTCGGAAACCTCGCAGTGTTGACACCGGTGTGTGCACTCACGATGGATGCGAAACAGATAGCTACCGAAGCATCCATGCCCGGTAATTATCTGCGTCGCACGATACGTGAGGTCACCATGCCGCCTCTGCAGACACTCGTACATGATCGGTCTCACCGCCGCGATGACGGTAGTTCCCCACTTAGGTTGCTCAAGTCGCACCCTCCAAGTCTCCATGAGATCCTAGCGGAGTTGGGACAGCTGGTCCTCGATTTCTCGAGTCGCAAGCCTGTGGTCCCTCCTCAGCGCTTCCTTGTGCCATTGAAACAATGACGCAAGGGCTCTCGCTTCCAGGTCCCATGGAGGGGTCCCGGCTAAGACACATGCAGCCTCTCCGGAGATCGTGCGGTACCCCCGTATGGTTTTGACGGCCAAGGTTCGCAGAGGTCTGTTTAACAGAGTCGCGTTCACCCTGACCGCCAATCTATCCGCCCATACGGGAGCCCCGTTTAAGGCCATACTCAGCACGATCCCCTTGACTATACTCTTACTAAAGAGTAACAAACATCCAGACATCCTTAGAAACTTTCAGATTTATAATATTAGGGCTAAATAAATCACTTATGGTATTAGTTAAAGCTTTATTATTATTTTAAATTTAGTTAACGTAGTTATTTACGCCCATAAAGAACTTCAGTAAAGTAATATAAATGTAGTTATGCCCTTGCCCCAATACAAAAGTTGAATTTTTAGGGCATATCCACCACTTTTTTATAATTTTTACGTCGTAGCTCCAAGCTTACTTTTAAATTATACAGTTTATTCTAATTATGCGTATTTTGCTTTAAAATACATTAAAACACAAATATTTTGCACTATTCTTTATGATTATAAGTTTAAAATTGAAAAAGTTATGAAGATTTTTCTTTTTTTTTTCGTTTTTTACTTTTCCTGAAAAGTTTGTATTTTGGCTTTTACGACCTTTCTTCCCCACGGTATAGATGTGTTTTTTTTTTTTTTTTTTTTTTTTTATATTTAGGTCGACAAATTGACGCCACTCGCCTGATGGTAAGCTGAGGCGACGTCTGGCAATTGAGGGCGACTCTCACAGTACACAGGAATACTATAGAGAGTGGCTCTCAACTTGACGACCCTGTATTGTGCCTCTTCACGCTTCGCTTAAAGAGCCCAGGGTTATATGTTGGAGGAAACACGTGCGCAGGCAGGGCGTTCCAAGCCACCATCGTTCGGCAGAGAAACGATCGTTTAAAACGCTCGGTTCTCGCGAAGACGGTTTCCACGGTATGAGGGTGACATCTCTGCCCGGCACGCGTTGTTCGGGATCGGAAGGGAGAGGGTGGGATCAGGTTGAAGAGCTCTTCAGAACACTCACCGTGGTAAATACGGTAGAACGCGGCCAAGGAAGCAATTGTTCGGCGCTGGGCTAGCGGCTCAAGGCTTGCCGTTACCTCCGGACAGTCTATAATGCGAACAGCGCGTCGCTGCATAGCGTCGAGTGCGTCCAGCAAATACTTCGCGGAGCCGTCCCAGAGGTGAGAGCAGTATTCAACGCAGGGTCTAATCTGCGTTTTGTACAGCAGACACCTCTGGTGCGGTGTAAAGAATCGCTTTACCTTGTTCAGTATTCCTAGTTTCCGCGAAGCTAGCCCAATACATCTCTCAATGTATTTTGTGTTATTGAGCTCTCGACGAACGTCTATGCCAAGGATGTCTAGATTGTCCTTCATTGGTAATATTGCATTCTGAAGAGTGGGTAGGGGAAGGAAAGGGGATTTTTCGCTGTAAATGCACACGCCTGTGTTTTGTGGGCATTGAACTCGACCAAGTTCTCGGCACCCCATTGGGAGATACTGTCGAGGTTTCGGTCGAGATCACCCACGAGATGTCGTCTCTCCTCCTCTATCACAGATCGCCCCGCCGTCGGACGAACCGAGTAACTCCCGTGCAATGTACTGTCATCTGCATAGCAATGAATGTTCCCGAGGGAAAGCATATCATTGATATGCAGAAGAAAGAGAGTTGGTGACAGTACGGACCCCTGCGGTACCCCGGCATTCACTTGCAAAAAGCGAGAAGCCTGGCCATCGCAGAGGACCCGCACTCGGCGCTCGTTTAAAAAACTGGCAATCCAGCTGCACAGTTGAGGAGGTAGACCATATGCCGGAAGCTTGGAAAGGAGCGAAGCATGCCAGACCCTATCGAAAGCTTTGGCGATGTCCAGGCTAACAGCCAAGGACTCGCCGAACTTTTCCATAGCCTCATGTCGAGCCTCATGTCGAGCAATGGCGAGCCTATCGTCGTTTTCGGGGACTGGGTACATTTGCCAGAGTCTTGTCCATTTGTTAGCAGGTGGACTGCGTGCATGGTGCAAGTGAGTGATATATAAATATATTTTTGTATCTATACTTGTATTATTTTAACTTTTAAAATTCCTTTTAAATAAATATAAAGAGCACTTGTATGATGATGGTTGATGATTTTTATTACTACCTACCTCCCATACAACAATACTTAATTACCTAAATCCCGAGAATTTGATTCCCATATATTCGGGGAAAAAATTTGTGACGAATGCCAGGAGGTCACCCGTTGATCGTTTTGGCCTGAAGCCATATTGCCGATCATTGATTAGCGAGTGATCCTCCAGGTATCGCATGAGCTGCTTATTAATAAGAAGCTCGAGCACCTTGCAAATGACTGAGGTGACAGCTATGGGTCGATAGTTGCCTGGATCGGATCGATCCCCTTTCTTGGGGATCGGTTGTACGTTCGCCTCCTTCCAGGCCTCCGGCACGAGGCCTGTAGAGTATGACAGGCGGTACAGACGCGTTAATACTGGAGACAACTCAGCAGCACATTTTCGTAGCACCACCGCCGGAATGCCGTCAGGGCCACTGGCTTTCCGCGTGTCGAGTGACCGCAGCACTGCCCGTACATCACATTGCCTGATAACAATATCAGGCATAGTGTGGCCACAGTTGGCGATGGCGGGGGGCTGCAGGCCACGGTCATCGACCCGGGAATTAGCCGCAAAGAGGTCTGCGAGCATGTCCGCCTTCTCTTGGGCTTTGTGAGCCAGTGATCCATCAGGAAAACGCAGTGGTGGCAGCGAGGGTTGACAAAAATTTGACTGTACGGCTTTGGCCAGTTGCCAGTATCCACGGCTGCACGTGGGATGGGATGTGAGCTCCTGACCAAGCCGCGCGACGCGCTGGGCATCCGCTCTCTTGAAGGCCCTCTTGCTGAACCTAGTGGCCCGATTGTACGCTGCTTTGAGGCGGTTCACGTTCGGGTCACGTGCCGCCCGAGCCCTGACCCAGGCGCGATATGCCGACTGTTTTTTTCTGGACAGCCTCGGCACATTCACGCCCGAACCAGGGGCGAGCTTTGCGGATGCTGGCGACATCAGTGAAAGGGATATAATATTCTATCCCTAGACTGATCTCGCCAGCAATGGCAGCAGCGCTATCCGAAGGCGCCTTCCCTACAAAGCAGCGCTGGCTCCACGGGACGGACGCAAAGTAATCGCGGAGACCGTCCCAGTCTGCCGACGAGTAGTGCCATAGTCGTCGAGTCATTTGTTCAGCACGAGCAGGCGGTGGCACTTGGAAGCTGGCGTGCACCACACAGTGGTCGGATGTGCCCAGTGGGGCGCGTACCGACACACTGTACTCGGCTGGGCGACTCGTCAGCAGTAGATCCAGCAAGGCGGGCGTGTGGTCTGACCTGTCAGGTATCCGGGTGATCCCCCGTACCATCTGGGTCAGCCCGTGGGAGAGAGCGAATGCATGGGCGGTTCGTCCCGCATGATCGGTCCTAAGGGACCCCAGCCACTCAACGTGATGACCGTTAAAGTCCCCCAGGAAAACCAGGTCAGCGTTCGGGAACCGCACCTGCGCATCGTCAGCCATCTCGCTGAGGTATTCGAAAAGCCTTGTTGTCCCAGTGTCCCCTGTGTGGGAGCGGTAGACGCACACGTAGATCTGGCTCATCGAGCCATGATCCACGTGCAGCCAAAGGACGGAGTAGGAGGGGTTCTCCAGACAGCGCAACCGGCGGCAGCAAACATCCGCCCTAACGAACACGCACACCCCGGCTTTATCGCGGAATTGTTCCTCAATGATATAGCCCGGGTAACAGAGGTACGACGTGTCGTCAGGGCGGCGTATCTGTGTCTCCGTTAGGAACATCACAGAAGGCCGTGCCGACTCCAGGTGATGGTGGACGGTATCGAGGTTTGCATGGAGTCCGCGGATATTCGCGAACTCAGGTGGAGTCAAACGAAGTCAACTTTGTGGGGTTTCTAGGGGCCGCTGTGTACCGTCTATTATATTGTTGCACTGTCATTGTGAAATATGGGGAAGCGTGAAGACGGCGATATTTGGTGCGGCAGTAAGTGACAAAGTGCAGAGGCTAGCTTCGTCTAGAACCGTGTGGTTAGGTCGGAGCCGACCCGCCGGACGGAAGGGCTCCCAAACCCCCCTGATGCAAGGCCGCCGCTACCCCACACCGGTTACCACCCGGAGCGTCGACCCCACAACAGGATTATGCGCAACATGTGGGGCATCCTACTGGGGTGGTTGGTCCCAGGCGGGCCCCATGACTATGTTGCGGGCGGCCGCGGCAACGCCGTTGCTAAGGGTCTCCCTGGCCGGCGAATCGACCCACACCACCCACACTAGACTCCGCTTCGCCCCCACTGGACCCCTGCCTGCCGCACCATACACCGTCCCGGGCCCGGCAGTGCCGCTTCTGAACCCCTAACGCAACCCAGCGTGGGCTGGGTTACTTGGGGGGCTTTAGCACAGCTGCACGGTGGTACCCCCCCGGACCAACACTGTTGTACCACCTGGTATCCACGTAGGGGCCAAAGCCTCCACATGGGTACCGTAATATACGAACCTCGTCCGTTAATCAGCAGGTGCGCCACTAGCAGGTGAGGTCGCTGGGGCCCGATAGATGTAAGAAGGGCCCCTTTGCACCCATTTTTTTATAAAGCCTAGTTCACATACACAGCTGTTACAATAAAGGTAGAGAATAACACCAGTTAACAGTAACACCAGTTCTGTGTGATTCTACGTAGCACGACCACGGATGATTATCTTAATTTTCATGTGGTACAAATTCATGAAAAAAGTGTACTTTATTGTACCATAGAATAAAATATATGTTCTCTGATATTTTCGCTGATATAACGTACATGCCCTGTAGTACCTTTCTGGCACGACCACTACACATTTTAGCTATTTTTATCAACTTTATGGTGAAAAATACTATAAATGTAATTGTACTTCATTGTACTCAATTTTACAGATAATTTTGAGCGGTAGTTTACCTGTTTCAAAGCGTTTTACTTTTTAAGTAACATCAATGTCACAATGTTACGCCATTAATATTAATTCTAAGTAGTAAAAAGTAAACAAAATTACGTTTGGTACTTATATTAAGTTTTATTTTAAAATAATATTCATTGGACGTAGAAATAGTACATACATAAGAAAGTAGGTAAAGTCTTTTATATAGAAGAAAAAATAATAATCACTATTATTTTGATACACGTATTACATAATTGTAATAATCATTAAATAGCGGTATACATTAATATTCCTATCACAATCAAAAATTGCTTACAGTGAACCCTAAAATGGCCTGGAATGTGTTCTATAAGAGCAAAAACTGCATATTTTTTTGTGTGTAGAATAATCTGAATGGGAACATTTTTTAGCGCTATCATCATGTCTACGTCGAAAAAGATAATGTCGTTCAAGTCATAAACATTTGTTGTGATCTTATTATATTATACCGAGTGTTACGTAAGGGTTATATCAACCCGAAGCCAGCACCATCAGCTGGTCGACCAGAACCCGTCTCGATATGTGGCGACCGCCAGAGAAGAAAAAAAAAGTTCATAAAAAAAACATTATTACCGAATAAAATACACACTTGTTTAAACAACACTAGCTTAAATCAGCTGCTTCGGTCATCGGCATCAAAATAGATACAAATAACAGGTACAAATAATGCGCGCCTGTGAAAAGCCTTCCGTCTCACTACTGGTAGGAACATTTTGTTTCTGTTTCGCATCAAGCGATGCCGCCCACGAACACGAAGCGCTCGGTCGAGTCACGAAGTTTCCTAGAATTTTATTTAAAATCATTTAGCAAGGTCACAGGTCAGTTCAGTTGCTTTGTGCAGTGAGGTAGCTAAATAATTGTTTAGTGTGTTAATTTGTGAGTTGTGTCAAGTTGTGTGTGATAGTGATTGTGTTATGTAGTAATGGATCTGAGTAACGAAGAGTATTACGAGATTATGCTTTGTGTAGGAGCATCAGAAGGCAATTTGCCCGGGAGTTGTACCGTGAGTTTTGATACCTAAGAATACTGTGTACGCAGTCGAGTCGTAGCCGCATTTAGCACTGTTACACAAGAAATTAACCTTTCCTATAAACAGGTAAGATATTTCTAAAATCGGGGACAGAGATTTTACTATCACTTGCATGTGGTGCACCTGTCGAACCACAGACGAGGATCTGGGGAAACATAACTATGTGTTGGTCAAAATTTTATTTACATAAATAAAAATAAAAATATCCTTTAAGGACACCCACACCGCCGCGACGCCCGCACAACCGCCAAGGGCATTGTACATACGTACCACGCGCTCATTGTCTAGTTGTAGCTACGTCAAGCCGTAGCGTTGGGACAAGTTTGTTTTGATTTAAAATATATTTTTTAATTTTTTGATGAAATTTTTTTTTTCTTCTTTGGCGGTCGCCATATATCGAAACGGGTTATGGTCGACCAGCTGATGATGCTGGCTTCGGGTTGATATAACCCTTTCGTAACATCCTGTATAATACTCGTAGATAAAAAATGTTCCCATTCAGATTATTCATCATTCACCAAGCCTTTTCCCAACTCAGCTGGAGTCGGCTTTCCAGTCTAACTGTGATGTGGCTGAACTTCGATATTTTCCGTAAAGCGACTGCCATCTGACCCCCATAACCCATGGGCGATATCGAAGTTCTGGAGTTAGACCGGTCGGATTTTTGATTAAGGGCTCCAACTACCTCCTAACGACTGCCATGATGTTCGTATGAAAACCGGGACCGACGGCTAAACGTGCTTTCCGAGGCGCGGAGGGGTCTCAGGGTCTTAAGAAGTGGTCACCCATCCTAAGACGGCCTGACTAGATGTTGCTTAACCTTTGCAATATGTTAACATTGTCGGTTACCACTAGACCACGAGCCACTATAAAACGTAATATAAATACAAAACGTAATTTTATTTACTTTTGACTACTTAGAATTAATAGTAATGGCGTAACATTGTGACATTGATGTTACTTAAAAAGTTAAACGCTTTGAAACAGGTAAACCACCGCTCAAAATTATCTGTAAAATTGAGTACAATTAAGTACAATTACATTTATAGTATTTTTCACCATAAAGTTGATAAAAATACCTAAAATGTGTAGTGGTCGTGCTAGAAAGGTACTACAGGGTATGTACGTTATATCAGCGAAAATATCAGAGTACATATATTTTATTCTATGGTATAATAAAGTACACTTTTTTTCATGAATTTGTACTACATGAAAATTAAGATAATCATCCGTGGTCGTGCTACGTAGAATCACACGACAGTTCTCATCGTTCTAGTTAAGGTACGAACATAATCTCGAAACTTCATCTCCATAATCTCGGATCCCTGCCATCTACTACAATCTCGTTGGCAATGTAAACAAATACATGCTATTCAATTCCAACATATCGTCGAATATCGGATAGTATTTTGAAGCGAATACACGACTACCGTTTTATACCTCTGTAACATCTGGTTTTGAAGGCAAATACATGAACATTCAAAATATTGTAGCTATCCTTAGCTTTCGAATTGGAATTTAGTTTTTTTTTGTTAAATATTGAACAAAATTAAACTATACAAAAGCTATAAAGCAAAGTTTCCTAATTAATAATTATATTGACGGTAATAATTTTCTTGGACTATTGAATTAGGAAATTATGCTGTTAATTATCTAGAGTTTACCTTTAATTCAAATGAAATTTCGTTAGCTTATATTGGTAGAAGAGTAATAAATGGTTGAAACAAGTAATTAAGACACATAATTAAGCAAATACTTATTCTTTGTCTGTAGTGTATACCGCCACTTATCAGACTCCTACGAAACGGATCGACAGATTATTATGAAAATTTTGTGCATATTTGGTAGTTCTAAAAGGGTCCACCCTATGGCAAAACAATGTTTGCGGGGTCAGCTAGTATAAATTGCCGTTTCGGAGAACTTAAAGCTAAAATTTACCAGAGCTTTGTCTGTCTGCCGGCAGGTGCTCCCCGTGCAGGCGACGATGATGTTGATGTCGAAAGCCCTTTAGATAATATTGAATATTGTAGAAGGCTGGCTATTTTCTGGCCCAAAGAATAAGTATCGCCATCCAACGTGGCAACAAAGCCAGCATTCTGGGAACCTTCCCAGTCGGCAATGCCGCGGAGGATTTTATAAACGATATTTTGTAATGTAAATATTTTTAGTCTATAATTATGTATATTTTGTATATTGTAATTCTTATACTGTCAGTAGGTTAGTGAAAGGTTATAGTGAACATAATCTCGGGTACGGAAAGCGATACATACATACATATATCACGCCTTTATCTCCGAAAGGTTAGGGAGATGTGCATTACACGCTCACTCTTTGCCACTAAGTTTTGGTCCCACGTAATACGGGGCATGCCTATTACCGTAACCGGACGCTATAGAAAGTTCTTTTTTGGGTTTTATATAATAGTTTATGTCCAAAACGGTCGAACGAGTTATAATAAAGAGTAGTAGCTATCCCGTTGCGATGCCTTGCGATGAAATGTTGATTAAAGGAAACTACATCTTACGTGCCAGCCGCTATGGCACAGCCAATTAAAGTCCGGTCGTCTCGGACTTGACGGAAAGCGATACTTAAACTAAACAGCCTATACTCTTACTTTCCTTGGCTATAGGGACAAGCAAGTTAAAATGAATAACACGATTGTCGTTATCATAAACATACATCTCAGTAAAATATTTCTGTGTTATATTTTATACACGTCACAGGATCACATAGCCTCGTTTTATGAAATTCGTGCAGGCAGACGAAAACCGCTGTGGCGCTTTTATCATAAATTATCTTATTTTTGGAGTGAATATTTTTATGTACTTGGTAACAGCACTAGGTACCTATCTATATGAATAAAATCATCAGATTTTTCAGCACTCCACACGTTGGTGTTTATTTGTTTGTTTGAACGCGCTAATCTCCAGTAGTACTGGTTCGATTTGAGAATTTCTTTTTGTGTTTAGAAGGTGCATTTATTGAGGAAGGCTATAGGTTATATCACTAACACCACGCCACGAGGAATAGGAGCGGAGCAGCAGTGAAATATGTTTCAAAAACTTGGAAAGTTTATTTCTTTTGACTATTTCCGTTGCATGCGCTGATCAAATGGTTAATGTTATGTTAAAATGGTTTCCTAAAGAATTGTTCCTTATTAAAAGTTCTAAAAAAAAGTGCACGGTACCATACATCTATCTATTAAGGTTAACTCACCATAACATATTTTATGGAAATCAAATTCGTTCTAAAATAATTATTTGCGAAGCTAGATGTTATTACGGGCGACGCGACGGGATCAATAGTTACAGGCGACGAGAACGGCAAAAAAATTAGGTACCACGCGGACGACCGCTAGTTAAATATATATTAGCTACTTTCATAGCGTTATGTCTTATGGTCTGCTGCTATGGGGCTCAGCTGCCGATATTGAGACAATATTCATATTACAGAAACGAGCTATACGAGCAATCTATAGACTCGGACCTCGTGACTCGCTGAAAGAACTATTTAAAGAAATTAATATTTTAACCGTTGCTTCTTCTGTTCTTGACAACATCGTATATGTAGGTACGGAAGAACATAGAACTCTTCAAAAAAAGATCCGACAACCATAATTATAATACAAGAAATAAAAATAAACTGGCAATGACAAAAATTAGACTTCATAAAGTTGGTAATTCGTTTGTAGGCAAATGTATAAAAATATTTAATAAAATTCCGCAGGATTTGGTTGAGATGCCTCTTAATAAGTTTAAAATAGTAGTAAAAAAACGTTTGATGAAGAAAGGCTATTATGATGTAGACGAATATCTTAATGATAAAAATGCATGGTCACCCTAATCTGCTGTTGTTAGCCACTCGTACAATACAAATTGTAACACAATGTAAACAAAACATTATTAAAAAAGAAAATGGATAATCTACCTGAGTTTCTTGCTAGTATCTTCTCAGGAGAACCAACTTACCGAACCAGCGAAAGAATCATTTTCAAATAGTTATTTATGTAATTAATTTAGTTCCTATTTTTATAATAGTGCTTGACATAAAATTGTAAAAATTGGACATTCATATGTGCTTTTTATGTGCCTAAACTGAATAAATGAAATTGATTCTTTGATTCTTCTTTGATAATATTCAAATATGTTTTAGAATTCTTTATTTACCAAATAACGTTTAAAGTTATTTATTTTAGTCGTCGGCACCTTCTCTTTTGGTCTAACGCCTAACTGGATTGATTTTACTGTTACTACAGCTTATGGCGTCATCCTGTCGCTTACTTTCTGGGTTCACTATAAAGGTCGCTAGGTCATTCAATTATTTGAATAAACAAAAACCACAGACTGCTGTAGCGTAACGTGCTGTAACGAAACTGAAAACTATAGATGTAATACGTATAGTTTTCAGTTTACAGGTTACCTATCTTAAAAATCCGTTCCCGTTTTCCAAAGGAAGCCTTTCTCCTTCCAGATTATCAACTACCTAAATACAAAATTACAACCAAATCGATTCAGTGATTAAAACCTATTAAAACATCAATCAAACAAACATAATATAAAGTTCACGGTTATAATAAGACAGATAGACATACGTCACGTTTATATCCCCGACGGGGTAGGCAGAGGTGCACTACACACCCACACATTGCTGCTAGGCTAAGGCTAAGGCGCTATGTAATTTATTTAATGTAAAATTTATTGACTGAGGGAGCGAAGTGACCGAAGTCTCCGTTTCAACTTGCAGACTGGGGAGAATTTCTTTCGTCTGTACCTCTACATCTACGGGTTCTGTCAGATCATGTTTGCGGCCGTATTTATCAACCGATTTTCATGAAACTTTACACACACACTCCTTGCTTACAATGAGTAAGATCTGAATGTTTTTTTTTGGATTGGATGAAAAATGAAAGAGTAATAGGGAAAATTGAAAAATAAATTTTCTAAACAAAGCTCCTGAAGTCTACAGTCTGTCAAGAATGCAATCCGTAACCATAGCAACCCATATAAATAAAATCAAAAGTCATGCAAATAAATACAATTTAAGAATAAACAAAGCCGCTCCCGAAGTCTACGGTTCACAGAACCACTAGTTTTATTTTATTAACGTTACCACATTATCAAGAACGTAAAACTAGGAAATTAGAAACACTATGTATTCTTCATTTAAACTTTAATCATAAAGTACTATCCGACACGAGTATTCTCAATGGTCTACATCCGGATCTGGTAAACGTTTCGCGGCCTCATCCCCTTAATCCGTGTCGACCCACATAACTCAGGCTCAGCGGGTGCCGCTTTAGTGACTATTCATGCTGTGAGTTCAAGGAGGACGGGATTCAAAGCTGCCTTCTAAATATCAGCCAGCTTTACTCAACGTTTTATTATTATGGTTTCTCATTCAACAACTTAGCGACTTATGTTTTGGGTAACTTGTGTTTTGGATAGGTTTTGCATAGAAATTACAGTATAAATACTGGTTGACAACATTAAGAACGATTGAATAGTTCATTGACTGAGGGAGCGAAGTGACCGAGTTCTCCGTTTCAACTTGCAGACTGGGGAGAATTTCTTTCGTCGGTACCTCTACATCTCTACATCTACGGGTTCTGTCAGATCATGTTTGCGGCCGTATTTATCAACCGATTTTCATGAAACTTTACACACGTGTGTGTGCATTAGCAAGGAGTGTTCCTTGCTTACAATGAATAACATGTGAATTATATTTTTTTGGATTGGATGAAAAATTAAAGAGTAATAAAGAAAATTGAAAAATAAATTTTCTAAACAAAGCTCCCGAAGTCTACGGTTCACAGAACCACTAGTTTAGATTTCACACCTGATAAAAAAATTAATGGAACATAAAATCTCAAAAAAAAGAAAAATCTGATCGGATTTTCTTGCGGTTTTCACAGATAAATAAACTAAACCAAGTTATTGGCAATGTCAAAAAATATTTATGTCCAAAATATTTATTTATATATATTTATTGACTCTGCAGAACTCGCAACTAACGAAGCCGAGTTTGATATATAATGCTGACTGTCTACCAGTAAAACGCTTTAGTAACAAAAGTCTCTTACGTTGTTTACCAAACTGCAATGAATTAAGAAATACAAATATTGTATGTAATTACTTTACTACACACTACAAATATTGTATTAATTAATGTATGTAAGTTACATTTGTAATGAAATAAGTAATGTAGCGTAGTGTCGTAGATCGTCTACAGCTGCTACGCGGCGGCTTCTCTCGACTCCAATGCTACGCTGCTACGTAATTACATTAAGTGACGACTACGTAGCTGATAAGCCGCGAAACAATAGCCTTAATTTGTGCCAATGACGTTCGCAATTAGCTTCACAAGTTTTATTAAGTAAAACTTTGAGACAAACTTGTTCAATTCGTGATCAGAATTCTTGTTTATCATTATCATCCTAACGTTGTGCGCCGTTGTTTAAAGATTTTAGCAATCTGGCTTCATTGACTTAGGCATTAGAAAGTGCATAAATTTTGAATATAATTATAGGGTTCCAAAAAATAGCAAAGGCCACATAAGTGTTCAAGTCCCCAGTCGCCCTGGGGTTTTCCTTCTGAAGGCGTACGACAATGCACGTTTGGCCAACGAATTAAAAATAAAACACTCAAAGTAATCCTCCATTAGTATTTTGTAACTGTATTATCAATTAGAATTTGTCCTAGTTTATTCTAAATATTTAAATTTAGGTATAAATTATGTGAGCATCAGACCGTCATCATAAGCTGACATGAAACTACAGTGGACCCATGTTTCATTTAATAATTTCAAACTTCAAGCAGTAAATTGAGTAAAGCCGCTAATTAATTAAACAAAACTTGAAACGGAGCTACACTGCTTACATGTTGAATACGTTAATGTATAATGTGTTCCGTGTCCCTAACTTGTGTATTTACTTGAAATTACATTGAATGTCAAATATGTAGTCCTGGTTGTAAGATATAAAATATCTTGTGCAATAAAGTATTGCAATGTTTTAAGTGAATGTATGGCCACGTGTCCGAAGTCTAGTGGCTAAGTCAGAACACAAGTTGTGTTCTGACGGTGACATTTGCCCTTTTCTAGGTCACGCTTTAGTCTTTTGAAAAAAACAGCCTTATAGTTAGTTCGTTTGACGGCGATGTGAGTTCACGAACTTTAGGTTTTCAGTTAAGGGGTAAACGGGAGTGACCTTAACAAGTATTTGTGATGCCTAGTGTATAAAATATTGAGTAATTAATAAAACCTGAGTGATATTTTATTTACACATTATTTAGTATTTTTTGTACTTATAAATTCAATTGTACAATTTTTCTCTACTGTGTTTTTATACTGTACGTATCTTTGTATGGTCATATATATAACAAATCATTCTTTACCTTTGAACTCTTGACAAAGCCTCTGGCTATGGCCTTTGAAGGAAACGGCATTCACGAAAAAACACATGACCCAAATTCTTAAAAATGCTAGTCTTATTATATAGATGATCAGTGTTGTTTTAAGTAGACGATTTAGTCTCTTCTCTGGAGATTACAAATAGGATCGCATTAGCATAATCCAGTTTTTGTGGGTTGGAGTTGAACTACTTTGGAATTGTATTTTATTATTCATCTCGTGTCGCCAAACACAACAAAATATTTACTGTTTAATGTCGGACATAAACAGTCGTAAAATAGTCCGATAACAAACTTAGTCCGATCAAGTGAAGTGACACAAATTAATTAATATATAAATAAAGTTATCTCAATTTTTTATTTATGATTTTTTTTGGACCACTAACATCTCCAGGGTCCAAGTCATCCTCACCAGCACGAGGTGAACCTGTCCAAAAATAGACGAGGCTCTGGCATATATACTCCCCGGAAAGGACAATAGGCTTGCCACCCATTACGGGGTTAACAAATTGGCGAAATGAAGGCGAAATAAGCGCTTTTGTCTAGCTCTTTGGGGATAACGACGTGATTTGTATCTCGTCTGTGTCTGACTTTTTTGGGTTGTAGTAACGAAATCGAATTTGGGAAATTTATAAATATCATTCCAAAGGTTAAGAAGAGAAAAGGAATTTACTCGGTATTTTTGTTACAAAAGGGGTGGATTACGGAGTGAGTACCTGACTCGTTGAGTTAATTAAACTGTGTAAGCCCAAATAAACAATGGTTTATGTCGTGAGAATCATTAGAGCGGTCCACCGGGAACACTTCACTTTCTAAAAGCATAAACTTGTTCTAAATTAAAAACAATCCCTTATTAATCGGTACTGAGGTAATTTTTATATTTTCATTAATTCACAAGAACCAACTCTACCCAAGTAGAGTACCTACTTTCTAAATAGTCTGACTCAAGTTGTATTTAACCAGTGAAACCGCTACACTCGGTTCAATTTAAGGCAGAGTTAGGTACCTATATTAAACAGACGCACAGACGGCAGATAAAAAGGTTTATTTCTCTAGAGCTCTATTTATACTAATATTATAAAACTGAAGACAAACGGTTCATTTTTCCAGGAAGGCTACAAGCTATATAGCATCATAAAGCAGCAATGAAAATGGTGTAGAGGTCCACATCAACAATAACGCCTGCGCTCCAGTATACTCGTAGATGAAAAAATACGTAGTTATAATTTAAAAACCTAATGTAATATTCTACGGGAATTCACATGAATCATACCGATAGATATGTACAGGTTCAGTCAGGCACATACCTTTTGTGCCTGACGTTTCGACCAGGTTATACCGCCCGTGGTCACAGGCTGTCACGTCCCGTTATGATGAAACGCGATAGTTTAAAAAAGAATTAATAAACTGTCAAAATATGTAGGTTATGATGATATAAATAGTAAAACTTCGACTGAACACTTCAGACCACCATAAAATTAATGTGAATGTAAATTACTTACAATGAACTCATTTTAATTTCGATAATGAAACTAAATGTTCCAACGTTGTAAGAGACGCCAAGGTCGCGGGCCGTACCATCCCTGCGTGGTACGTGGCCACATAAAACATTACGACCTATTATAAATTTGTAGATAAATTAGAATTAAATATTACACGTATTATATATAATAGCTACTTAATTCTTGCAGCTCAACCCGCGGTATCGTCTATCCGGTTTTGATAAAATAATATCGCATATAGGTTTATCAAGAGCTGAGGTTAATCTATCATTGAAACCGTAAGAAAATCTGTTTTGTATCTTCATAGATTAAAGTGTAAGCGAGGCGGGCCGCGTGTTTTACTATACTTGTGTCTATAGATAGTATTGAAAGGAATCCTTATCTTCCGTGGTCATAGCATCACGAGTTAACGGCTGGAAAGTTCGCTAATTCTTTTCTGGTTGTGTGTGTCATTATCAGGAGAAACTTCTTATGAAAGAAAATAAATAAGATAATTGTACAGAACGTTGGAAAATGTGAGACAACGTACCGGCCAAGCGAGTGTAGCCGCGGATATCAGCTAGTTAATATAGCCAACAATATACTAAACCTTCAATATATAGTATAACCTATTATACTTACCTACTTATTATTTAAGTCAGGAGTACGAGTATAATAGAGGCACAGAAATTGTAGATACTGCTGACAATGTTCCAATACATTCTATTGTTTCAATGTTATTGGAAGACGCATTTATTTTGACGACAAGTTAAGTATATGTAATGTATACAAATATAGTATGTTACGTGATCTCTTACATGATATACATTTCTTGACATAACAACATGGTTTACTCTATTTATGCTTGAGTGGAAGATGTAAATTGACATGATATTGGATACTTATTTAAAAAATATAATATATAAATAATGGAATAAAGAAAGAGACGATACGAGTAGGAATATAATCTGTTATTTAATGTGCTGTCTGTCTGTCACGTTTTCACGCCTCTGAACCGATTTATATAATTTAAATGACAAGCATGTGAGCCAATTCTGTCGTTCTTGAAGCATTACAACATTACAACCCATGCGCTACTTTTAATAATAAAATTAAAAAATAACCCAGAAAATAGGTTTAAAATAAAGTTAATAACGTAAGCACATTCAAGTTAAACGTTAGCTTTTTTATACACTTTAATGTATCTAGTATTTTTTTAATTGCAGATATTTGACGCGACATGTTGTGGCGACCAAAAGAAATGAGGGCGAGTTGAAGCACCTCTCCACATGACGACACAACTTTGCCGTTTGAAGAAAGGTAATTTTATAATCCTAACCGATACTGAGTATAGCCACGAGCTTCCACTGGCTAAATATTATATGTACTTACCTGAATAACACTTGTAACTGTTTACCTATAGAATTTTAATTTTTTTTAGACTTCTGCGTTCCGAACGCATTATATTATTAAAGACTAGCGGTCGCCCGCGACTTCTTCCGCGTGGTAATTTGGAATATACATTATACGGAGTCTGACCTTAGTTTGGTTCCCGTCGCCCGTAATAATATCTAGCTTCGCATAATTATTTTAGAATGAATTTGATTCGCTATTTTATGTTGTAGTAGGTTAACCTTAAAAGATAGATGTATGCCATCCCGGACTCTTTCTTTTAACTTACCATCCTTTAGTACATTATTTTAACATAACATTAACGCAAGCAACGGAAGTTCTCAAACGAAATATATTTTCCCCGGTCCATAACACCGAAGAATTAGTCAGGGAAATTTTGTCAAATATACTGATTGATTCCGAGGTGCGATGCAAGACCGATGCCATAAATGCTTGGAGGTCATGTCTTGCCCCGACACTGACCTGCCCTCACGCCTAGGCTCACAGTGACTGTGGGATTCACCGCTCTGTAAATTGAGAATTAATACACTAATTGACACTTCTGTCAATATTTCAGAGCGTGCACGCCTACTAGCTGTTGGAGAATGGGAGTCAGGGTTATGGATCCAGGCGCTCCCATCGCCCAACATCGGTACAATGTTGGACGACACAACCTTCCGCATTGCCACTTGCCTTCGGCTGGGTACACCTTGTGTATCCCCGCATCATTGCACCTGTGGAGTAGCCGTCGATAATCTGGGACACCATGGCCTTTCTTGTAGCAGAAGCGCAGGTCGTATACCTCGGCACGCTATTCTAAACGACATAATTCGTAGGGCTCTTTCCACCACAGGTCTTCCGGCCGTACGTGAACCAAATGGTTTAGCACGAAGCGATGGAAAGAGACCGGACGGTATGTCGTTGCTACCGTGGAAGATGGGAAGGCCTTTGGTGTGGGACGCTACATGCGTTGACACCTTAGCACCTTCACGCCTTCCAAGCACATCCGGATGTGCCAGCGCTGCTGCTGCATCGGCTGAAGGCCTTAAACGGCGTAAATATGCTAACCTAGCAGGTGATTACATATTTGAGCCGTTTGGGGTTGAGACACTGGGGTCATGGGGTCCGAGTGCTCGCCGCCTTTATAGAGACATTGCTAAACGCCTAATCGATGCTTCTCAGGACCAGAAGGGTGGCTATTTTCTGGCCCAAAGAATAAGTATCGCCATCCAACGTGGCAACACAGCCAGCATTCTGGGAACCTTCCCAGTCGGCAATGACGAGGAGGATTTTTTAAACGATATTTTGTAATGTAAATATTTTTAGTCTATAATTATGTTTATTTTGTATATTGTAATTCTTATTGTAAATAAATAATATTTTCCCCGTTTATTAAATTTATATCACTGTTACTCCGCTTGTATTCATCGTATCGTGAGTTATATAGCCTATAGCCTTCCTCGATAAATGCACTACTCAACAAAAAAGAATAAACAATCTCTTCTGATTTATAAAATTAAGTGCAGAGATTGCGGAACTTAAATTTATATGGAATGTGACCTGACGTGACTTCTCGACCTATTTTATTTTTTTTAGTCGACGTATTACCGATGTTTTACATCAGGCTGTGGCCACAGGCTGAATCGCCAGGCCAAATTCAATGTTTAAGCACCGCAATCATAATATAAGGTTTATAACAGATAGAGTTAACCAAATAAGTCAAAGTATCTACTTCAACTAATCCTTTGTAAATGGCACTTAATCATGATAATATTAAAGGTGCGATACCTTAAATGGCTCCTCAGCGATTAAAAGTGTCTGCTCAAATTTTGTAACTGTCTATCAAAATTTTAGTTTCATCTTTAAACAGTGTCCTCCCTATGTCACAATCATGAAGAATTTCGGTAAGTTCTCAACTATAGTAAATGAGTATAAAATAGGTTTCTCTTCATACATTTCGATATTTCTCCAGACACTAAGTTTCCCATTTCGTATGTCACTAGTGAATTGAGTTAAAACATTTTGGAGTTATTGTTTTTCTTATAATAATATTGTTTCTATTTATTTCATGGTATTATTGCATTTAAACTTCTTCATCATCTAATGGCAATAAAACAGAACGGTTCATCATTCTAATGTATTGCCATAATAAGAAGAACTCAGTGTTTACAGGTGTTATCAACATTTTACCGTTACTTTTACGACAGCAAACTCCCAACCTTTACCAAGCCATATATTTGACAGTACACCGTTATTTATATTTATTGCTTTGTTAACGTCTACTACTATAATTTGATAGCCTTCTGTACACAAATTTACGCGATATATTTGCGAAGCAATAGTCAAAAGTGTAGGCTCATGTTTGGCGAGCTATATTATTGATAATATTATAGGACGTCCTCGACTTCATCCGCGGTTCCATTTTTGCTCCGTTTTATTTGATCGTAACATGTATCTAAAAATTACAACATGGTTCAATGTGTAGAATATATTAATTTAAAATGACAAAAATGGTGTTGGCAATTAAGGTTGGGATGGCTTGCGACATGCACACGAGTGATTCGCGTGTGGAATTATATTGACGTCAAAGTCATAACCATAATACAACTTTTGAAAGTAGGTCACGTATAAAGCCAGTTCACGCGACGAACAAAAAAAATAATAGGAGGTCAGCCTTGCAACACGCTCTTTGCCTACCCCAACAACTGTACTTCATGTGCATGACTGGTCATTAGATAGGCAAATTCATTTGAAAAATTATTATAATTTTTAACCAAATGAATGTTTAAAATATAACAAATTCCATAAATCATTTATAAGTAGATCACGATGTTCTTAGGCAGATTTTTCTTTTATTTGCAAAATTGGGTACTATTAAACTTAATGTTTACTAAACTTTTATTTTACTTGCATTTCTTGAGATTGTGAAAGATGGTTAGGAAGAAGGATTGTGCCCTGGTTACGGGTGGGTATCAAACGAATCCTCATACCTAATTTGTAAGGTAGGGTACCTTACAAAGTATACACACGTAGGTAGTCAAATGTGCAGATTTCTTTCTTTCTTCAACCCGTGCCGGGCAGAGATGTCACTCTCGTACCGTGGAAACCGTCTTCGCGAGAACTGAGCGTTTTAAACGTTCGTTTCTCTGCCGAACGATGGTGGCTTGGAACGCCCTGCCCGCGCACGTGTTTCCTCCAACATATAACCACGGGTTCTTTAAGCGAAGCGTGAAGAGGCACATTACTGGGTCGTCAAGTTGAGGGTCACTCTCTATAGTATTCCTATGTACTGTGAGAGTTGCCCACAATCACCAGACGTCGCCACAGCTTACCATCAGGCGGGTGGCGTCAATTTGTCGACCTAAATATAAAAAAAAAAAAAAAAAAAAAAAAAAAAAAAAAAAGAGACCTGCACTGGAGTGCATCTACACGTTATGAATACTTATTCACAACATACACTTCGCACGTTTTTAAAAGCATATCAGTGTTGAATTTCAAAAAGATGAACAGGTTTTCTCGAAAATCACAAACAAAGTTGCACGCTACATTTATTTATTAAGGAATGTAACGTTAGGTACATAATATTGGTGCGTGGATCTTGTCGTTGCAAAAACAGTGACTGTGCTTGAAATTGGTAAGTTCCGGCAATAACCCAGGAAACCATACGAAAGAGTTTAATTTAAATGATGATTAAAAATTTTGATTAAATCAACAGCTCCTTTTATCTCTGTAAATAATAACAATTTAAAGTTCCATTTATTTGCTGCTTACAGATGTCCTAATATGGGTTGGTCATGCATCGTGGCACGCGCTGTGGCCATCTTCCTCATGCTCACCAGAGCAACAGCTCTCACCTCAGATATGTAAGTATTAACAAGATTATTCCTAATATTATTATGATCAAAGTTTAAATACCCTTTGTTCTGTCACTCGTCAGTGAGATTTGTAAAATATTCAGTGACATGAGTGTATTATTAAAGCGGTGAATGATAACGTGTGTACTGTGAAGGGACAAATGAACAGCAACAAGCGAACCGTATGTAATACGGTAGTTGTCCCACGTCCACTGAACCGTGTAGTTTGACGCCTCGTTTATAGACAACACTGGTAGAGTTTTACATGAATATCAAGTACAGTGCGTTAAGTTTAGAGTGACATTCCGGAAATTACCGGTATAAAAGTATCATAAGTGACATTCAGACAAAGGGTTGAATTTTCATTAAAATCTATTTTAATCTATGACTACGTCTCTACGTCTATGTCTTTAAGATGTCTTCCTACGTCTACTTTTCTAGGTCTACGTCTTCGTCTCTATGTCTACGTCCCTACGTCTACGTCTCCACGTCTACGTGTTTAAGTCTACATCTCTACGTCTATGCCTCTAAGACTCTGAAGCAAAACCTTTGCATAATTACTTCTCTGAGTAACGTAACAGCATTAACTAAAATAATGTACAGTTTGAGACTGGTTGACCTTACATATTATTAATATCATGGCAACCTTTTACCAACCCTTTAGAGGAAATTTTATCTCACTGACCTACTTAGGGATTCACCGTCCGTGCATTTTTTTTTAAATCATAGACGCCGAAATAAGTGTGTTTCAAGCTGTAATCCTCATATCTCAATGAAAACGAATTTTGACAACGCTAAAAAATAGGCATGAAATAGTCATAAATAGTCGTACATGTAAAAAAAATTGTCGTATTATATTTTCGGCGTTATAGCTATAAGTTAGTGAGGATTATGGCTTGAACGTCAAGCTGTAATCATCATTTCTGGTGCAAGCAAACGGTAAAGTCTATCGAATTGGTTTAGGTTCCAAAAAATGGTCATGAAATAGTCGCAACGACATGCCAAATCTCAGAAATAGTCATTAAAAGGTTCCAGGGATATAAAGGTAACCTGATGAGGATTATGGCTTGAACATTTGAAAACTTAAAATTTCTCCGGAACGCCTAAACGCCAAAGTTTATGCCAAAAAATAGTCGTGAAATAATCGTACGAAGCTACAATAAATTTGAGCTTTTAATGACTATTTCTGAGATTTGGCATGTCGTTGCGACTATTTCATAACTATTCTTTGGAACCTAAATCAATTCGATAGACTTTACCGTTTGCTTGCACCAGAAATGAGGATTACAGCTTGACGTTCAAGCCATAATCCTCACTAACTTATAGCTATAACACCGAAACTATAATGCGACTATTTTTTTTACATGTACGACTATTTATGACTATTTCATGACAATTTTTTAGCGTTGTCAAAATTCGTTTTCATTGAGATTTCAAATATGAGGATTACAGCTTGAAGCACACCGAAATAAAGTAATTCTTGCAATATACCTACGTCGATTATACGAACGACAACTTTGTAATTTAATAAAGCACTTATTACTTGATATTGGCATATTAAGATTCATGAGATACAATAGACCTGTGTTGATAGTACGAAACCAAGGATTAGAAAACAAAAAATATAACAACGAAGATAACTTCATTTTAATTTGTTTTGTTTAAAGTCTATACCTATATTATTATCATTATTGTAGATAACTGCACTAGGTGTAACCTCACGGAGTTTCTTTCTTTAAACTAAAACTATTCATTCACAGATTTGCAGCGGGAAAATCGGACAAAGAGATACTGGACAACCTGCTGAAAAACTCCCGCTATGACAAAAGACTGTTGCCGCCAGTAGATGGTAAATATTAACATTTTTATTGTTTTATCTAGGTCATATACATATCATAACCATAACAATAACTCTGGGTGCTGTTAACCCAGAATCTAGTTACCAATAGCAATGGTTACGCAAGACTATTTTTTTAATCATTTTATCAGCCGATATAAAAATTCATTCAACATACACCGTCATATATTTAGAGTCCTTTGCATCATATTTGTCTATTGTTTGAATATATTGAGGAGTACGTTACTAGGAACTGATGTGAAATTGCAGATCCAGAATTCTGTTGTGGTCTAACATCGCCCAACGACTCTCTGGCTCAAAATAGAGTGGGTCTTTCGTCGCTCCGGCCTCGTTCGCACAACCGTGGTGCGTTGTGTTCAATGTTTATGAAAAGAGAAAATCCTTTTACTATCCTTACCTTAGTATCCTTAATGTTGTACACTGGTATGTCAGTGATGCACTGCACTCCATTCCTTGCACGCATTGTCATTACCTTATGTATATTTCTCACGCATTTGTAGATACCTTCTTCAGTAATTTAGATAATTTTAAACACCGATGTATAAGTGTTATAGGAGCTAAATATTATTCTCTTTCAATATTAATGCACTTTATCGAATTTATATGTTAGTTTAGACTTTGCCAAAATATTCTTCCTTTTATGTTAGTTAACTTGACTACACATTAACACAACAATATTAACACACGTAGAAGATACACATGACGATTCAGTAACTACCTATATATTTTACTTCAAAATTATAATTTTTTGATCATGCTTCTTACCTTTAATAATTTTCTCTTTTCACAAACATCAAACACATATTGTTAAACCCCCTTTGTCTCGGCTTTCATTAAATCATATCTTATCTTTCTTTATAGTTTTAACAGAAATCGGGTCTGTCAAATACTGTAAAGCTACTTATTATTGCAACCGATACTATTATCCGTTTGATTAAGTTTTTAAATAGCTTTCAGACATACTGTGTCGATTTTATGTACCTATATTATTTTATTTATAATCAACCATAATTAACATCCTGAACTTAAACTCTTGCTCACATCTTTCGTAAGTCACCTTTTACTCGCTATACATATTAATATATAACAAATTAACCTCCATAAAGTTTATTCTTGAAGGGTATCAATTGCTATTTGAGCTAGGGTTATTCCAAGCACTTTAACTAGAAAAGCATGTGTCAGTGTTGTGTTTTGTTATATCATTATATGCATTATGTTAATTATTACCAAAGTCATCTTTTTAATTTGTTGGTTCCAGGTGTCCTCACTGTTAATGTTAGCGTGCTACTTCTTAGTTTAGCCTCTCCAGATGAATCTAGTCTTGTAAGTACTTAGGATATTCTGTTTTTTTTACAAACTATTAAAAGATTTTTTCCAAAATGTCTCGTAACATTTTTTATATAATACAACTTAAAAATCCATTTCCAGAAATACGAAGTCGAATTTTTACTTCAACAGCAGTGGTACGATCCCCGATTACGGTACTCTAATCAGTCACATTACGACTTTTTGAACGCCATCCATCACCACGAAGACATCTGGTTGCCAGACACTTACTTCATAATGCATGGTGACTTTAAGGTACCCTCTAGAATATATCGAGAAAATTACTCTTAATGACAATGATGTCTACATTTTACCATTTAATTTTATAATACATGATTATTTCCACCATGCTTTCTTCTGAAGGAGTTTTCCCAGCACTCATGGGTATTTATAACTACATACAATGCTTCATGAAACTCAAAAGGGCCATTATTTTGTATATACAAAATATTTTTCTATAGCTGAATACCTACTTCATTCTGCTCGCCTCGATTTCTTTCTGGTTTTTAAAACATGTTATCTAGAAATTGAAATTAATTTTTGTAGTTACATCGTAAATTGCGGTCCTCTGGTTTTGGTAAAAGTAATGATGTTTTTCATTAGGAGTATTAATACAACTGTTATAGTACTACTAGTGCAAATGCTTTATTTTTTTGATTTTTTTTTTGTTCATTTTAGCAGTTTCCTTATTGAGTATATTTTTCAGGATCCAATAATACCAATGCATTTCGCTTTGCGTATATATCGCAACGGCACTATAAACTATTTGATGCGGCGACATCTCATCCTGTCGTGTCAGGGACGGCTCAATATATTTCCATTTGATGACCCATTGTGTTCATTTGCCTTAGAAAGTAGTAAGTATAATTCTCAACATTCAGTGTTTAATAAGTATTCATTTTACTTTATGGCATCAAAATAGCAGGAATAGTTGGTAAAATATTTTGTAAACTCACGAAGTATTTTTTGGCTTCCATTTTAATGAAATTCCATTTTTTTACAGAAAGCCGTGTTTTCCCTGATGACTTGTTATAAATCAACATGATATACTCGTAGTAGCTACTTCCATGTGTAATAATAAAATTTTCGTTTTTCAGTATCTTATGAACAGTCAGCAATAACGTACGTGTGGAAAAACGATGAAGATACACTGCGGAAGTCTCCATCATTAACAACTCTAAATGCGTACCTCATTCAGAATCAAACCATCCCTTGCCCCATAAAAGCAAGTTGGAGAGGTAAAATAAATTTCAAAGATGCTCCTCATACTATACGCCAAACAAACATCGCTTATGAATTGTAACCCAACAAAAACTGTCATTTTGCGTCCAAAGTTTTCTTTAAAGCACTTCTTATATTTTGCACAAGAGATGGTCGAAATTTATTTAGTAATACTCGTAATATTGAAATTCTGATTAACTCTTTTCAGCTTGGTCTTGATATCTATATACGGTTAAGTTATGAAGACTAATATTTATTTTGAGTGTTAAAGGATTTAGTAAATACCTAGATGCTCTATAGTGTACTATATATATGAATAAATGATGTAGAGGTTTTTATGTGCAATGCTAGTTGACAGCATGTTCATGAAGGTTGTAGATCCGATCATGTTTTAGCTAAATAGAATGCCATAACATTTTGCTAGGAGTAACATCTGAATATCATTTAGTAAAGTAAAATTAGAGTGTAAGAATTTATTAACGTCTTTGCAAGCAGCTGAGGGTAATTCACTTTATGAAGAAGACGAAGAGATGACATGTAACCTTTGCCAGAGACGCTTTGAGGAGCAAGGTACTAAAGTCCACCGGACGAGGCACCATCCTGTCCGGTGTCGTCGTATTTCAAATATATTATGCTTATGTGTGAGTAAATGCGTCATTGTGTTTAATAAGGTGTTGTAAAATAAATGTATTGTAAAATCCGTCAAAGAAGTCTTGTTATTTTTCTTCTTGTGATCTACTTTCACCAAGCATTTAATGTTGTTTAGCTAGTTGCATAGTTGTATCATTGTTTTCATGCATGTATTAAAATCTAAAACATTCATACAAGTCTGTGAGAGCATGAGTTTTGAAATAGGTATTGTGTATTTATGACAAACTTAAAAATGCTACAATTTGTTCATAACATTTTATTTGTTACACAAGAACACAACACGCATTACTCATGCATATTGACCAGTAGATAGATATTGTCGTTGGTATTTATAGGAGTTTAATTATTTAATCAACAAGGCCTCTGAATTGAGTTACTTGGAATTTTAGATCCCAAATCTTTATTTTTGTTTTGAGAAACAACACAGGGCGATGCTTATATTGTATCTAATAATATTCACTCCACAGGGAACTACAGCTGTTTAAAGGTCGACTTAATATTTACTAGAGACCGAGCGTTCTACTTTACAACAGTTTTTATCCCTGGAATAATTCTGGTCACTTCTTCGTTCATCACGTTTTGGCTGGAATGGAACGCAGTACCAGCTCGTTCCATGATAGGTAAAATATGTGGCTGGTAATCGGGAATGCTCTCGGTCTTGCATATTTTCTCTCTTCGTAGTTGCGGCTGAGGCTGTCGATATAACACGCTAGTTGTTGCAGGTTTAGCTTATTATTCTTTCTGTAAATATCTTTAATTCAGTGTCCACACAAAACTCTGACGTTAGGGCTCAGTTACTTCTTATACAGCCTATCGGAAGTAATTTGGCATTTCGTCTGATAAATATAATATATTTAATTTACATATTATGTATGTCTTAAAGATTTCACTTAAACTGTGGCGTACAAAGAGATATTATTAAGTTTTTTTATCATAATAATGTGCAACTTGTTGACTTGCACCCAAAGACTAAACATTCTTAAATCCCTTTTTACGGAATGAAACATAAAAATCAAAAAATAAAATAAATGATAAATAAAAAAAATAAAAATATTATTATGTTTGTTCTTAATCGGAAAATCCTATAAACGAATAACAAGTAAATTTTAGCTGATGATTGATTTCTACAGAAAGTAAACTATATGTGTAATTACAACTCATTTGTACATAGTTACAAATAATATTTCAATAGAAGACGTCATGTCATTTTTATGCAATGTCTAGAAAAGGGCAGACCTTCTTAACACCGTGTATATACTTTGTTTAATATAGATTCCTCTAAAATCAGGCTCTTCAAATTCACGCAAAAATATTTAAGTGAAATCTTAACATTTATATAAAAATGCAATCGTCTATTGACATTTTTCATCACTAGCATGATTTATTATTTTCTATTGTGCTTTACATTTTTAGGTAACTATAGCTGTCTCGAAGTCAATCTCATCTTCACGCGGGATAGATCATTTTACTTCACCACTGTTTTCATTCCGGGAATTATTTTGGTGACTTCGTCATTTATTACTTTTTGGCTGGAATGGAATGCTGTACCCGCTAGAGTAATGATAGGTTGGTGTAATTATTTTATTTGCCATATCATAAACAAAACAGAGCAATTTTTTGACGTGCCAATGTCTTATAAT
Source organism: Nudaria mundana (assembly GCA_963556515.1). Taxonomy (NCBI): domain Eukaryota; kingdom Metazoa; phylum Arthropoda; class Insecta; order Lepidoptera; family Erebidae; genus Nudaria; species Nudaria mundana. Next base: position 12,158,173 of record OY748295.1, on the reverse strand, counting down.
TCGATGGCTGCACGCACGAAAAAACATGACGTCATGCGACGTTACCTCGCTCTGAGGCGTTTCATTTAAGGCTTGAAGTGCAAGCGAGAGCGCGGAACGAACGACAACAACAACAATCGGCCTCCGCGTTCGGCAGTTATGACGTTGTCACGTTCAACTATCGTCAGTAAACCGACTTTACAGACAACCGATCTTTTTTTCTGTTTTACATTAGAAGGTAATGATGATTCTGTATCAACGATATATACTGGTAGGTAGATAAATATGTGTTTGACCATATTGATTGAAGACATTGTTTTTTCAAAATTACCAATGCATTTTGAAAGATTGAAAATGCTGCAAAAGTTAATAAAAAAAATTCCAAACACCAAAATCTTGGTATAGTGACCGTTAAAACTGTTATACAAGTATGTATGATACGAATATAATAACCTATAATATATAAATATGATATAATAACTTCAAAGCAATTGAAGAATCGCGTAGAATATAATAAAAAAATAAAGTTTATAAGTAATTTTATTAAGTAAATTAGTTAGGATTATAATAAGCGTAGGATTAAATGTAGACAATATGTAGAACAATTTAGATGTGCATGAAGTTGACGTATGTAGAGCTTACGAACATTTTTTTTTCCCACCACACAATGTTATTTAAATATTTCTGCAACAATTAAGGTCAGTCAACACATGGCTTTGATTAACATAAAAGAACTTCAAAGTATAAGTTATTACATTAATCTGACTGAAGACAAGTCAATTCAAGTCAAAGTTGTGTTCAAATATGAATTTGTATTTTGGAGAGATTTTAATAGGTTCTGTTATATACATAAGGATGACCAGAAGTTGACTTTCCTTCTCAAATAGCACATGTGTACTTAATGCAATTTTATATTCAAACAATCGTACATAAGAATAACAGTGAATAACAGAGTTAATTTTCTTTAACTGGGTGTATTTCAAACAGGTGTAACGACAATGTTGAATTTTTTCACAACATCGAACGGATTCAGATCGACTTTACCAGTTGTTTCGAACTTAACCGCTATGAACGTGTGGGACGGCGTCTGTATGTGTTTTATATATGCATCACTGCTCGAGTTCGTGTGTGTAAACTACGTTGGAAGAAAAAGACCGCTCCACAACGTAGTATATCGACCTGGAGAAAATCCAGTGACACAGGTGAATATCACTCCGTACCTTCCTCGAATTCTCCAAGTAAATCCTTATCTAAGACCGAAGCCAAACAAGGGTACTTTTTGAGCGGCACTAAAATTTAAACTGCATTCGGTTACCAAATAAAGTCCTATTTGTGTTGAGATCAAATAAGTTGTCGTCATTTGAATTCCGAATGCTTATTACTGCGTAAATTCCGCAACTTTATTATACGCGACTTACAAATTAAAAAAGACGCTCATGTGGACTCTCCCAAAACAGCAGAAAAATATAATCAGTGTTTAAACCTATTTCATGGTTGCTGATAATGATTTATTTGGGGAAATCGTGACATTGGTATTATGGTATATTTTCTTGTTTAATAACGTATGTGTAATCGATGTCGTTGTCTAATACCTATTACAATATTTGCACAAATTTTTGAATTGGCTCATGTTCAACAAAATTTTATGTTACACAGCTTCGTGGCTGGCAATAGGAATTTGCTCAGAATCTGTTATAAATAATACCATGTAAATAAAATCATCACATTTTTATGCTAATAAATGTATCGTTCCTTGAGTGTGGTCCTTGTAGTCTATAAAACTTAAATTCTTAAACACAACGTATTGGCACTTTGTTATTTCTATTGTGAGTATTTTGGGGTTATTAGTTTTAGAGAATGTGTTCTATTTCACTAAGGAAATTGTATCTTTATACATATTTTTCAATGCATGTTATAACAGATGAATTTCCCTGTGGAACTATTATATTTTTACTCTTTGCAATGTTTTCCTGTATGTCCCATAACTGTAAAATGTCGCATGATATTATGTTTGTACCTATAGGCTTATCTACTTCATTTTAACTATGTATCAGAGATGTCCTGTTGTTTGATTTCTTTCTCTAGCGTATTTTACCTTTTTAACGTACCTATATTGCATGCATTTGGCTCGTATTTATATTTTAAAATTCACACTCCACTTACAGACTATTTTGTGTGGCCATATACCATGACAGATAACCACTGGGTTCGATATCCAGCTCTCATTACTGCTTTTCATAATAAAACCATGAATTGATTATAAGAAGTCTGGCTAAATAGAAAACATTGCAAAGATGCATTTCAACTGTTCTTGAATATTTCTATTGTGTCTGTTGATTATGGGTGAAAATGCCACTAAAACTGGTGATAAGTACATATAAATAGATATAATAACTATTATAAAGAGAGAGTATATTTTTATTGTCTTTATGGCATTTCTCTAAAGTATTTCCTTAGTAGAATTATTGAACTATTTAAATCTAAAATTTAAAAAGGTAAGCTATTATTGATAGAAAATATAAATTTAACCAGCATCCCAATTACCCATCCAATAACATGGTTTATCTTTAATTTAGTATTTTAAATTAAAATCACCATACATTCGATTTTTTAAAAACTATTAAAAATTAAGAGTTTTTTTCGAATAATGTGTTAAAATGTGCACATAATAATATATTAAAACTAAATGTGGCCACGACAACCTAGTCTACGTTCACGATTGCACATCGTTAGACCATCTGTCACGAGTGAACAAATTGTGTGTGATGTGTTCGCAGCGACTGCCCGCAGTTCTGAGCAGAATTGGCATTATACTGGCCAGCCCTTTGGTAAGAACATTCGCCGCAATCATTGGCACCATCCTGACCTCGCTATTATATTTCTGTGTTACCCTATAATTTCCAATAAAAAAATATCAAGCCAATTTTCGTATTTGAATTTGGAAATTCAGATGTAAACATGAAATATAAGGCGTTCGTCTCCATTTAAAAACACATAATAAATCCAAAAGTAGCGTGTTAGTGCCCCAACTTTGGTCACGCCCTTTTATTCCCATACTTAGTTAAAATATTTTTTACGGTCTTAATTTTGCTTCAATATCTTGTAAATATTTCAAAATTACACTTTTAAAAACTGACGCATTAAAATGCGAAGCATGTAACTTTACCACCTTGTTATCCCCATATGAAAACATAATCATATTGAAAATTTTGTTACTAAAATATCTGAGGTTTGAAGAAATTTTTAAACATTAGCTTAAAATAAATTTTTGTATTGAACACTATGCTTGTTTATTATGAAATATACCTACTTTATGCAGCTTATGCGTCTTCACATAATTTATATACGTACTATTTACTATTGCACCACTTATTTAGAGCCTCTTCAACGCTCAATAGAAGTATTTCTGCGTATCACTCGCGATAGTATAAACATGATTAAAAAAATATCCACTGAGGCTAAATTGAAGAAGTTTGCTTAGAAGATGCACTAAACAAAGTGGTCGTGTGATATATCATGCTTCAGCTAAACACTAATGTACATTTACATAGGAGGCGATGGCATTCCTCCAATGGGCAAAGACAGAGATGCCTCAGCCGGAGAGTAGCGGCGCTGTAAGTGATGTCACATGTCAAATAATTTGTCCCGCATCATCATGCCTGATTATGATATCATGAGACTAACGTACATTTTTATTTAACGCTGCCTTGGGATGCTTCAGCCTGTGAGTATGAACATTCATGTTACCTACGCCATGACGATTGTTTTCTTAAAAAAATGATATGCCTACTACAAATGTGACTGGGCATATTTTCTTCATTTTTATTATTTTTATTCTGTTTATTTTTGTATTTCAAAGCAATGAGTTTGCTTAAACTATTCTTAAAATATTAAGATATAATTATTAAGATAGAAATAAGATAGAGCTACGATGACCATCAGTTTTTGTGATCTATTTATAATTTCTATCTTAATATTTTAATTCTGTTGTTAACAGCTTCAGCTGTTGTCTTTAATAAACTAATATTATATAGTAAGTAATACCCTGTTTTAAAATTAGAAGTTATGATGCCATTTCTTTCATTCAATTCATATTACTGTTACTGTTACCCTCATTCCAATATAAGCCAAAGTAAGAGTCACTTGTTTATTTATTATTAGGTTTACTCGTTCTGCATATTTCTAAGGCTTTATGGTCGTTTAATTCTATATTTCAGGGTGATAAAAAGCGTGACTCGACCGGAGCTGCAGATTTAGTGTCATGCACATCGTGTGCTCCAGGCTCTTGCACGCATACTGCCAATAATGGCGGTGTCACAGAGGTAATTGACACACAACTTCTTGAAGCTAACATAATGTTATAAATATTTTGCAAAGTGATAGTACATTCCTACTTTAGCATTAGACTATGCACTAAGGATCATAAATACCATACACCGCAGAATCCAGATCGATTATTTGTGCTCCGCAAGTTGCAGCTTAAACTATAGGTATTTGCTTCTCGATTTCAAGTCAAAACTTAGATATTAATCAGTTTAATCAGACAAAATGTAACCACTATTGATCACCACATATGCTTTATGATCTACAAGTTTAGACATTAACTTCATTAATCACTTTGCAGATACCTTATTTAGAGGAACATTATCAATAATATTTATGACGCTATTGTAGAGGAACAGAAAGTGTTTTGTATTTCAATTATTTCATTACCTTACAGCATTCCACTGTCGACACTCCACAAAGTTCTTTAGCCTCTTTAACACGGTAGCGGCTTCCAACATCATCATTCATTTGCGCAATAATTTCTTTCAGCCATGTTTCGTCCAGGTTCGCAAAAAAGAACCGCCGCACCCGATCCGCGTGGCGAAGACTATTGACGTCATCGCCCGGCTCACATTCCCCATAGCCTACTCCGTGTTTCTCATCTTCTTCTTCATTCACTATAAGGCGTTTTCTTAATGCTGCCTCTGTTTGTACCGCTGACGCTGGGCTGCTTCGTGTGAACGGACTACTTATTACTATTTTTTTATATCTTCTACTTATATTGAACGACACAAATATGTATAAAGTCAGATCACTCAATACTGTAATACATATTTGATGAGTTCGTTAAAATTGTGATTATACTTATACCCATTTATAGTGATCGTGTAGTTAAAATTATAGTTTAAGAAAATGGGAGGTGAACGCTGCTGAGGCTGCTTCTCGTGTAATATCAGCGATTGGAATGAAAGATGATGTCGATTTTTCTACAGGTTTTGAAATAGCTTTCGATAAAAATTCATTGATGGGAATTTACAATGTAGGTATATCTTAGTGTAAGATTTACGTTCTTGTGAATACACGTACTTATGATAGGATAAAGAGGGATCAATAACTTATATACATATTGTATGAAAGTACATTATTGATGTGTTTACATCGGACTTTGAATCAAACGTTAGTGATGTGTAGTTTGTGGTAACGTGGGATGGAAAGTTGTTGCCTTTGTACTGGAGAGTTCAGAAATCTATTTCAAACCTAAAGACAGTCCAGACGTATTGTATTGCTTTTAAGTTAGTAAATTAATTAGTAAGATAGTAAAAGACATGATTTATGTTATATTTATTAGGTAATATTCACTATAGTCATAGTTTTCCTCATTATGAACACCTGTGTACGTTGTGATATATAATTATATAATAATGTTTACTTACTGCTTTATAAAAGTGAGATGTAGACGTAATGCCATATTATTTAAACCAAAATTATTAGGTAATTTAATTTGGGGTAATGTAATAAATAGATGTAGTTGCGTAGACAAAGCTCAAGTCATTGATTATAAACTTAATATTCTAATATTAATAATGTATTAGTCCAAATCATTTGACGCTACCAAGGTACCTACCTAGGTCTAACTAAATTTGTAATTCGATCTGCAAATTGCAATTGAAGATTTCCGAAGGTAATTTTTTTATACGCACATAATATGCGGAGGCAATTCTGAGTAGGTACAGAGCGCAAAGATATAATAAGTAGGTATGCAAAGCTTCCTACAAAATGTATGCACCTATGTCACAGAGGACAAAGGAATATGGATAGGGCCTTCGTATAGGTCTGCCCTCTGTGCATTGTGACCACCAAGCTACGATTCCAATCTTCACAACCAAGATCGTGCCAGCGTGAACAGTACCTACCTAGAATTTTTTTATTAGATAGCAGTGGCTATTCATTACCTATTTATATTGAAATACAAGATAAAAATAATTTACTTCTTAAATAAACCTTGGTGACAGTGACGGTAAATGGCTAGCTCTGTACATTGCGATTTTCAATTGAATAAAGAATTTAGCGAGACTTACACATTTTGTAGGTACCTATTGCGTTAATAATCTACCATGAACATGCCTTCTACATGTCGTATATTAATTTTTGCCTCATTTAATTAGTAGTTATTACAAGAACTGGTGGTATCACTGGTTGTACATACAATTATAATACACCTACCAATACGTAAGGTATACTAACTTAATGAAATTATAATTATTGTATGTATCGTGAATATTGTGCTGTGAGACCATACCGTCACCTAATACCTACCTATATCTTGCGTAAGTAGAAGCATCAATGTAGGGTTTTTTTTTAAATTTATATATTATATCATTGTTCAATATTACCACTCATTTACATTTAATAAGAAAACAAATTACAATTTAACATTCTGAATTTTAGTAAGAACGGGTCAATCTTTTAGACTATTTGACGAACATTGAACTTAAAGTACAAAACCTACTTATTTGTAATCAATGCAGTTATCCGGATTCAATTATTTTCAAAGTAGGTAGGTACCTATCAGTCATGTGGTACGTACTACTTAAACGAGAGACATAAATAATGGTGAATACTTTTATGTAATAACAAAACCTTTGCCTCCCAAAAATTACTATACAAATTGAAATTGTATAAGAAAATAATTTCTTCACAAAATCCATACAATCACGTCATTCACGTCGGTCTCCTGGGAGAGTTACGTAGAGACATTTACTTTATTGTTACACTTATATAAAACATGGTGTAAAAATTTACACATCGCGTATTGTGTTCTAAATTCTACTAAGTGGTTGCAATGTTAACCAAAAGTAATGTGAATGTAGCTAAGCCATTAAGCTATAGAAACTCTTTTACCCTATTGCACACAATCAAAACATTATTATAACATCAAAATTACACACTTGTGACAACTAAAAAAGCATTGTCCCGTTCGTTACTTCACCTAGTTAATCACGAATTGCTAGACGAGTAGTACACCATGCATAACAGAATATAACCGATCAAATTTATTATTAGCCGTCTTATTTGCTTATTCGTCACAATATGTGCATGAATATGTCCTTATTTTTAATAAAAAATAGTCTATCTAAAAACTAGATAAATAATTACAAGCAAAATTAAAATATATCATCGACATTATGCCTTTGCTTAACATAAGAGTGGACCAACGTGTCAACGGTTTTGAAACATAGCTTTTATATAAAAATTATAGGAAATTAAAATAAATAAGTGTGTGATAAATCATGTTATAGTACCTACCTATGTTAAATTTGGTTACCCCTTTTTAACATGTGAGAAAGCACATGTAATGAATTGACATGAACGCTTTTTTATGCCTCCTAATTGACTGAGGGAGCGAAGCGACCGAAGTCTCCGTTTCAACTTGCAGACTGGGGAGGATTTCTTTTGTCTGTACCTCTACATCTCTACATCTATATATCTACGGGTTCTGTCCGATCATGTTTGCGGCCGTATTTATCAACCGATTTTCATGAAACTTTACACACACACTTCTTGCTTACAATGAATAACATGTGAATGATATTTTTTGGATTGGATGAAAAATGAAAGAGTAATAAAGAAAATTGAAAAATAATTTTTCTAAACAAAGCTCCCGAAGTCTACGGTTCACAGAACCACTAGTAGGTATATTGGTCAATATTTAAATTGAATTGAAAAGGTATGGTAAGGATTATGTGATATCAATTGAAATGTAAAGTAGAATGACGGATCATTTACTGCTATTATATGTAAGTACCTACTACGTATTCCCTATTCTGTGCTATTACTAATAACCTGGCAACTAACTCGCATCTGTCACCGATTGAAAACATTTTTTTTTTCTTCTAGAAGGTTAGCCACCATTTAATTCATTCACTTTTTGCAAGATTCCTACTCTATATTTCACGTGATTTCATATCGTTAACGTCGCTTAAACTTCTATTTTTTGTAGTAATCTCTCATTGTACCAAATTGTACAACAATAACAGGTATTATGGTCTATTTCTTGGTATTCTTCTCTTTTCTAAAAATAAACTCATACAGTTCGCGAGGCCTAATACGAGCTTTGCATTTGTGTAAGTGATCACGAAAAGTAGAGTAAAAAAGCTGCTTGTACAACACATGTGTGTGTAAAACAAACAAGTCGCATTATACGTTGACGTACGTGCACTCACACAAATGCAAAGCTCAGCTTACGCCTCGCGAACTGTACCTACCTACCTACATAAAGTACAAGGAAACCATTCCATATACCTATAATATTTGGATAAACAAGTGATACTATTTTAAATTCGCTACTTTTATAGGTAGATACTATTATAATGTAAGATAAAAGTAACATATCATTCGCTTTCTAAGGAACAATACCTATATACCTATTTATTATATTATATATTATGCGATCCTGTAAAAAATAAGCTATTTTATTCTATATGCAGCCTTCAAATATTTATGTAAATAAACTTACCTATATAGCTAGGTTATTCTTGCTAAATAGATAGATATATTATTTATTGCGAAGCACTGAAGTACCTACACCTATAAATATTTACCTACTAGGTATACATTTCAAAGATGTGTAAAATTCAATAATATTAATTTATAAAATGTACCTACTAGAATTCTGTACTTTCATTGTGCTATATGAGGCCAATATTCATATTATAAGTAGGTATTATACGTAGGTCACACTATAAGTTTTGCGTAGCTTAAAAAAACAACATGTTAAAACCAAAATATTATGTTTATTGCTTTTCAAAATACTCTCCTTTACATTTTAAACATTTTTTTATGCGATCGAACCATTTTTTAAAACAGAAGGACCACAGATCTGAAGGCATGTTTTCTACGTGCTGATTGAACGCTATCACTGCCTTTTCGGAGTTGGTAAAAGTGAAACCTCTCATCAAATCTTTGATTTTGGGGTAAATACAGAAATCACAGGGTGCTAGGTCAGGGCTATGCGCAGGATGGGTGACGAGTTGTACTTTTTCGGAAGCTAAAAATGACTTTGTATTGTTGTCCGTGTGTGAAGAAGCGTTGTCATGATATAGGAGAACGCGGCTTTTGGGTCGTCTTTCGCGAACTTTTTCTAACACCCTGGGTAAACAAATGGTAGAATACCATTCGGCAGTAACACTCTTTTGATCTTCAAGTGGAATTGTACAGATGGGACCCGTAGCTGAGAAAAAAAACGTGATCATTTTTTTACCAACGTTTCTCGCCTGCCTTACTTTTGTTGGCTTGTTCTCATTTTCAAACACCCATTCACAAGATTGCTGTTTTTTTTTTCGGGTTCAAAACAATAAATCCACGTTTCGTCTCCTGTGACAATGTCATAAACAGCATTAGGATGTCCGTGGTCGTACTTCAGTAGCGTCTGTGAGTACCATTCCACGCGAGCCCGCTTCTGCTCCGCTGTCAGTTCATGAGGGATCCAACGACAACAAATTTTCCGAACTTTCAATTCTACGTATAAAATTTTCTGCATTTGACTCATACCAATCCCCAATAGTCCTCGAATTGTCTCATCCCCGGGTTTTCTTCAATTAACCGCTTAACAGTAGCCACATTATTTTCGTTGACGGCAGTTGAAAGCCGCCCTTCACAAAATTCGTCATGTAAAGAAACTCGACCTCTCTCAAATTCAGCAAACCATCGCCTCACGGTGCTCAAACAAGGTGCTTCTCTCATAAAAGCATTTTGAAGGGTTGACGAGCGGCACAGTCTTGCGGAGAGAGAGAACTTTTAAAATCATAAAAAATCATCGCTCTAAAATCTTTTCGACTTAATTCCATTTTCGTTGCATACGTAGAACTTTGATGTGTGATAAAAAAACAATTGACAAATGATTTCCCGCCAATTGTTTTTTTTACTACTAAGAAGGTTGCAATGTTTAAAAAAATATAACATTCGAAATTCAAATAGTTCCGATTAGCTAGAAGTGCAAAACTTTTAGTGTGCCCCATGTATTCACGGGTATAACGTTAGGTCCAAAACTTCCTAATAAATGTCATGTCGTTGAAGAGCTTTTAAAGCTATCACTTCTTAGATTTATATATTGTTATTACTTAATCGATTAAGTTGTTTACCCATGCTTTAGCCAAAATTCATAGTAGGAGCAAACCTCTAAGAGATCCGCTGCCATTACATACCTACAGCCAGACTGAAAGACTTAGATTTTCTTCTTAGTACCAGTCAATCTGGTGCTCTAGTTTTAGGTTAACCAGCCCTAAGAATATGACAGTCTCAATCTTGTTAATTCGACATATTTACGCATTGATATCGCAACAAAAAACATTTTTGAAATTTTCTGTGAACTTATTGACAAGTCACTTGACAAACCACAAAATCTAACACACTCCTAAATTTAAAAGCTATATATTCAAAAGTATGTTTTGGTATGCGACATTTAATTTTAAGGGCTGCTTAATAATGTTAACATCTATTGAGTGACATTTCAGTATATTTTTTTTAGTAGAGATATATTATTATAGTTTGATGAAAAACTATACAATACGTAGACTACAGGGTGAGTTTTAATTATCAACATTTCTGAATTTTGTCTAAAATTATTTCGGAAAGAAATTCCGAAATCCTAATTTTATGACCTCTTATTTGGACAAAGTCTGAACTTAACATTTTAATTCACAAAAAACATACCTACTACGATTTTTTACATTTAAAATGATTATCTACCTATGTATATTTTTATGGTGTTGATTTTCGTTGGATTATTATATTAAACAATACCTGCTGTATAGTATTTTATGGTTGTTTGAGAATTTATTTTATGAAAAAGATATTATATCAGAGAAAATAATTATGTTAAATAAGTAAATCAAAATATTTAATAACTTAATCAAATTTAAAATAAAATTCTATCTCAAATCACAGATTTATAATAAATTATTAGTACTTACCGAAGTCAAGTCTTAAAAGCTTCGATATTTTTTGCAAGTTTTCTATTTTATTGCATACTCAAATTTTCTAGTCATTTTACGTGTATTATATTACTGAATGAATTAAATATGTATCATACGTTATGGAGGTACAAAAACTGCTTATAATGTACCTAAAAGCTTTGCTGAACATGAGAGATAAGGTTTATTAGAAGCCGCTTAATTATAGGTAGGTATATTAATCAAAAATGTATTATAAGTGAACATACTGTATATTTAAATGTTCATTATGTCAATCATGCATCATGAGCATTAGATACTTAGGTTTCATCAATTAAATTCCCTACGTACTATGTACTGTGAATGCTGTACCATTAAAACAATAAATCTAGTAGTTCTCATTTAATTCACAAAATAAAACTGAGTTTGTATCCTGCCGAAATACTTTAGGCATAACGCTTGTAGTTAAATCACAATCTTTATTATTTAAATTGTATAATATTTTTCCTAAATAAAACTTACAATCGCTAGTGTCGTTTTATTTGTAGAATGCAGAGAAAAAATATTTAATATTTTGTAAAAGGCATTTTATAATACGCATCGTAAGGAGTCTTACATACTATACACAATTCAGCTCAGCACATTCCTTGGATACGAAATGAAGTGCACTTTTTATTGTAATACAAATAAATCGCACCGTGTTGTACTTTATGAATATTTGTAAATTAATTAAATTTATGTTCATAATTATTATCTGGGGGCACGGTAGTACCCCCCGCCAAGTCGAGCAAAAAAAATTAGATTTACACAACTAATCCAAATACTTCACTAACTAAAACAAAGGTGTATAAAATATGTATAGCTTAATCTTAATTTATAGATATTGTATTAAGAATATTATCTGTCGTCAATAACTTAATAAATGGAAAAGACATTAGTGAGATATTAGAATTCAAATAGATACAAAGAAACTGAATTGTACAAAGGGTTTCGATTCTTAGATTTTCATTATAAGGTTTTATTTTAAATGATACTGTTAGTTATTTGTAAGTACCACCAACCTATGATCATCTACTTAGATGTCTTGAATTATTGATAATAATTAATTATGAATGTGAGTTTTGCAGTAGATTAATGGGGACATCCTCATATTAGCCTTAAAAATGATTTTAATAATTAAAGGGACAAAGCAGGTCCTAAGTATTTAAACATTTATTGGTAAAATTACATTGCATACCTTATAATTTAATCGTTTACTTAAACTTTGAGTGAATATACCTTCCTACAACAACCTACTCTTAATTATATGTTTAAGAAGGGAAGGTTTAAGTAGGTAGGCACCTATCTACCTATTATTAGCAAGGCATAAAGCGGTAGATACCTAAATAACTTCCTATTTATTAGCTATGTGGATTTAATTGACAACAATGCAATTTATGGGTTACCTGCTGTATTATGCAAGTTCGCATAGAATGATAGGTTACAACAAAAATATACCTAGTAATTCAACTATGTACCTAGGTATTACATTTTCGAATCTAATAAAAAATAATGATCTTGCATGAACACAATTCACGAGTAAGTGATGAACAGACTCAATCACAATATTACACAAACAAGCCACTCCCTCGTAGTCAGTATAATATCGTCACTTTTTTTCGAGTAGGTAAGTATCTAAGTAGGTACCTACGAATTCACGTCACAAAAATAAATATTTAAAAATGTAAACTGTAGGGACAGGCTCCTACCAACCATGTTGAACCTCCTTGATATTTTATGTTATATACGTTTGACTTAGATACACTTTGTACTAAAATCATAATAAGACAATCACCATTAGTAACGAACAGACATAGGTAGCAGTGTAATGCAATTTCTAATTTTTCATTTCTGCAGTGGTTGGAAACATTCAGAAGTGCTTTTGTAAATAGGTATAGGTAATACTTAATAACACAACGCGCTGACCACGTCTGAGTTGTAACAAGGCATTGTAAATAATAATGTTAAATTTATGAATTACAATTTTCATCAAATAAAACACAAATTTGAATTGAAACAAGTTTTGTTTTTGTTTTAACCTGTGATTGGGTAGTTATCAAAATAACTTAAAATAAGTACCTTGTGACGTCGATCCAGCGCGCGGGGCGTGTCAACATCCCCGCTTCTCAGCGACCTACTATTTAAGCGGAGGTCACACGCCATTCGTCCTTCTTGCCTACTACAACATCTACAGGTGACGTTGCTGTTCCTAAATTCAGCACACGTCCCGTGATCTGAGACCTGTAACCTGTATCGATGTAGAACTAAATATTGTATCGCTCCTAATCACCCACGCCTCCTATAGCCGTGGTAAAGTATGTTTGTAACTAGCTATCTCGGAAATTACATGTATTAAAATATCACAAGTGTTCTTATTTATCACTGCTCTGATAAGCAGGGAATTAACGTTATAGTGGCGCGCCCGAACAAAGGTTTTACAGGCCAGGTCATACAGTCAATGACGTGTGCAATCTATAATTTTTTTTCTGTGAAATTGTGTGAACTCGTGTAAAAGGGTATGTACTACTTTATAAAATTGAAGTTCTAATTCTATGTATCTAAATAATAACTATATATCTTTGTAAGTACGACGCGCACATGGCGCGCGGCCATTACTCATTATCCACGAATCTAACCTATACGTTGCAAGGTGACCTTGTACTATCACCCTTTTAGACGAGAAATCAATTCTATTTTTCTTTCTCCTATATATATTTTTTTGTGTACTTGGGTACTCATTTGAGCATCTCATCAAACCAGAACTAACGTATGAGGTACTAATCAGAGATGGCATGCCTGGCGAAACCGTTGAGGAATTACGCAATCAATTAGCAAAATTTTCTAGAATATCCCCGGAAGACATTATATCTTCTAAATATACTCCGGAGGTAGATATAACTGCATCTCGTAACTCCATATTTAGAATAAATAATAATATCATTACTCTAAAATCTAAATTTGATATAAATCTTTATAATAAAACTGAATCAATTATTCAACACGTGTTTCATAGACTATCTAGAATTGATATATCTCTGCCTACTACCGCAAAATCAATTAAGCCCGTCTGGGAGGCTTATCATTTGGCCCACGCGGATTTGAACGCATTAAAGTCTTCATGCGCTCGCGGACCGGTTTGTGTTGACTCGTTAGTACTGCTATACGAACGTTAGTTGTTTGCAGATCTGGGTAGATTCAAATATAATGGTAGAACTTGCGTACGCGCATTTTTACAAAAATTAAACGAGTTTATGGCTTCTAGAGGTATTCCTAGGGACAAAGTACTATGCTTCGCTTTCGAGATATTTTCAGATGATGCCTTACATTGGTATTGAGCTGTCAGGAATAGTATAAAATCATGGGAAGACCTATGCCAATATCTAAAGCGTGATTTTAGTCCACATAACTATAACTATAAATTAATGTCGGAAATTAGATTGCGAACTCAGGGGATAGATGAGAACATAACTATATATTTTTCTAAAATGCAGGGTCTATTTGCTCGGTTAGACACTCCCATCACCGAATCCGAAAAGCTAGAAATATTACTAAACAATATTTGGCCATGTTACTTACATGCACTTTTAACTACCAATATAAACGACATTCCTACATTACTTACAGTGTGTAGAAGGTTCGAAAAATACCATAGCCGTAGTAGACAATTTGTGGAACCACAAATGCCAACAGCTAATACACTGGCTCCTGATCTAGCATATAACGACTATTCTATCCCCAATGCAAATAAAAACTCCCCAAATAATAATTTCTACACAAATTATAAACCATGTTTTACTAAATCTGATGCTAGTTATATGGTAAACGCAATCAACATCTCTAATAATTTTAAACAGTACTGCCCTAGATGCAGAACCGACACTCACTCTTTATATGGTTGCAATCAACCACGCTTTCTAATTTGTTTTAAATGTGGACTAAAAGGATATCGTTCTACCGACTGTCCTACTTGTAAACCTAATGAAAAAACTAAAAAACTAAAAAATTACGATTGGGACAAAATAAAATTTAGGTCAAAGACTAACAAAGCTGACTGGCATAATTGGCTTAACTATGTGTCTAATTTTTTTAATTCTAATAAACGTGTCCCAATCGAAAATTCTATTAAAATAAATGATACTCCCTATATCTCGGTAACGGTGAACAAAATACACACCGTTGGTCTCTACTTGACTCTGGTTCGTGTGTAACAATCTTAGGTAATGGTTCACATAGATTTTTTTAATAACTTGGGGTTTAACAAACTCTATCCTGCAAAGTTCACCACTTCTGGTGGCGATAAATATTCTTCTCTGGGCTCAGTTACCATACCGTTCGAGTTTCAGGATAAAACTATACCTATTGTCACTCATATAGTACCAGGAATAAAACATTCCTTGATACTTAGTATGGATTTCTGGAGAAAGTTTGGGCTATTTCCTTCGTCCTTCTTGCCTACTACAACATCTACAGGTGACGTTACTGTTCCTAAATTCAGCACACGTCCCGTGATCTGAGACCTGTAACCTGTATCGATATAGAACTAAATATTGTATCGCTCCTAATCACCCACGCCTCCTATAGCCGTGGTAAAGTATGTTTGTAACTAGCTATCTCGGAAATGTATTATATTATCACAAGTGTTCTTATTTATCACTGCTCTGATTACAACCTATAGGTTACTAGTAGGCGTTACGACCTATAGGTACATAATGTGTCCGAGGAAGACGTTGGTGTTACTACCATCACCACATTCGCATAGGACTGCTCTTCGGTGGCGTGGTTCGATTGAGTGGGTCGAAACAAATATTTGCGAGATCCACGCAAGCTTGTTGCGGAATTTGGGTGTTTTCTACGTATGTTATGTAAATGTATATATAAGTACCTATATTTAATCAGTTGTCTAGATTCCATAGCACAATATTATAGCTTAGTTTGGGCTAGAGTGTGAGAATGTCCAAAAATATTTATTATTTAACCTGTCTGTGTGATCCAATGGTTTGTGACACTGCTTAAAGCAAACTGGACTCAGAGATCGTGGGTTCGACTCTCACCCAGGATACAATTTTGTGTGATGAGCACTATGATATTATTATGTTCTGTTTTCATTTAGATATATATATAGAAGTAGGTAGGGTAAGGTTGCTCAAGTCGTACCGTATATAATAACGCTGTAATATTTAACGCCATTCAGATAAAACAAAACCTTTTGCATCTATAGAATCTTTATTGAATTACCTTTTATGCTTTTAATCAACGTTCATAGAAATTGTAATATCTCTTCTCGACATATCTAGTTATTTTTACCATTTTCATTGTACCTAAGCCTAAGTCGTAGGTACTTAGAATAAAACTTCAGTGAAGACATAATAAACTATATAGAAAATGTTTGGGATAACAGAAGAAACAGAGACTATGATAATAACAAACTATTCAGACTCGATTTCTAAGATCAACTTAAAATATATTTCTTTGGCTTATAGTCACTGCTTCAGTCATAGGGACCCAAAATCATAGAAAATAGAAAACAAAATTATAATCTACATACAAAGAACTTTTGGCTCCATCACATAAAGTCATGCACCCAACCTTTACATTTCAGACACTGAATCATGTTTTCTTGCCGATCATCCGTACATAGCCACGATTGCTTTTCTTTTATTTTTTTTGTTCTTATAAGATTTTCTTTTTTTGATTTCTGTTTTCGATATTAGTAATTGGTTATTCCTGTTTCTTATATATTAATAATTAATCTATGTAGATATATTACATCTATGTAAACGAAATTTGTGGGAGAGAAGTCATTATTAAAAGTAGGTAGGTAATATACAAAAGCACTTACCAAATACAGAAGTAGGTACAAATTTATAAGAAAATTAAAATATAAACTGATTAGAACACTAAAAGCACCATAACCATTTATTTAAAAATAAATATTACCAATATTACTATGAAACGGCGTCCTCCAAAGTTGAAGCTTCCCGCTCTTTATCGGAAGTCCGCGTTTTGTTTTGAGACATTTTTAGTGATGTTCAAAGTTGCTATAAAGCAAAAACTTGCTAAATGCTATTTGCTATTTTTTTTTAGCATGCTATTTTTCGTGCTATTTTTAGCAGGCTGCGTACGGCAACACGATGTGTGCATTTCATTCAAGTGCGGCGACTGGTGTGTTAATTCGCAACTCGGACTCGGACTGATAGCATGCTATATAGGTACATAACTAGGTATGCAATGCATGCTGCTGTTGCAAAAAACTGAGCGAAGTGTTAAATTTTCGAACGACAACGATTTATTTTTTAATGTTCAAACTTTCTTTTAACTGCAAAACGTATGAAAATCAATTTTTCGATGATTATATTTCGATGGTATGTCCGATTTTCAATTTTTTTTGTTCTAATAGTACATCCAGGTCACCCCCGAGTACATCCAGGTCATACCTAAGTATACCCAGGTCATCCTCGACCACCCCCAAGGTCACCCCGAGTACATCCAGGTCATACCTAAGTACACCCAGGTCACCCCCGAGTACATCCAGGTCACCCCTAAGTACACCCAGGTCATCCTCGACGAACCCCAAGGTCACCCCTAAGTACATCCAGTTCAACCCCGAGTACATCCAGGTCACCCCTAAGTACATCCAGGTCACCCCCGAGTACATCCAGGTCATACCTAAGTACACCCAGGTCACCCCCGAGTACATCCAGTTCATACCTAAGTACACCCAGGTCACCCCCGAGTACATCCAGGTCATACCTAAGTACACCCAGGTCACCACCGAGTACATCCAGGTCACCCCTAAGTACACCCAGGTCATCCTCGACGAACCCCAAGGTCACCCCTAAGTACTTCCAGGTCACCCCTAAGTACATTCAGGTCACCCCCGAGTACATCCAGGTCACCTCTAAGTACACCCAGGTCATCCTCGACGAACCCCAAGGTCACCCCCGAGTACATCCAGGTCACCCCCGAGTACATCCAGGTTCCGCCATTTGACCGATAACAATCACGAGCATGCGACGACTGGAGTGAGTAGCGCGATCCCGTCGTTCCCAGATGCTAAATGCTAATTTGCTAAAATACAACAACAATGCTAAATGAAATTCGCACGCGATTGGCTGGCGTCGCGCAGCACCTGTGACAGCCCATCATACGATATCGCAAATAGCATTTAGCAATATTAGAAAACCATAATAGCATTTGCTAAATGCTATATACAAATAGCATGATGTTTTATGATGCTATATGCTATATTAAGGGCCCAGATCGTGAAAATCACCGAAAAGAGTGTTACGATTTTTCATATTTAACCTATTTACATATGATTAATAACAACGATAATTTGTATATATTAAAATGAAAGACCAAAAATGATGTTAGTGCTAATTTTAACTCTTAAAACCCTGTAGTTGTTATATAATAAACGTCAACAAACGCACAAAATTGAGAAAAAATTCGAAAACCTGCCTTCGTATTTTTCAGATTTAACCCAATAAATCAACACAAATTGATAAAAAGAAACACTTTTTGAACACTGAAAAAGCCAATAAATATAACCATATACTTTTTTTTTTTTTACTTCCCCTTTTAAAGCCCTAAAATCTAGATATGTTTTACGTAAATTCTCCATAGAAAAATGTATGCAAATTCAAACGCGTCCCGATAGAACGATCGTCGCAACTAATCGCCAGTGCGCCATAGAATTTCAAAGTGACTCCACGCGTGTCGGATGCTACAGCAAAATTACGTGTTGTGAATTTGTGTTTTTTGTGAAAAACTGTAAGTACAATATTTTTATAACTAATTTACTTTCAGTAAATAGAAAGTACCGATATAATGAAAGTCTGAAAGAAAACCATGATGGAACTAGATATAAATCGTAAGAAATACAAAATTATTTACTTTGTTGCGTAGGTCATTTTATGAACCTTGTAAAGTAGGTATCAATTCAGGCTTGAAACAATCAAAGCCCTGCCCACCTTATTTTCTCGAGATATGAACTGGCGGGGTATATAGTTCTCTGCACGACATACATAGATTTTTCAACATGATAAAGGCAATAGGTATCATAAACGTAATTGGTAATCGAGGGTCTCTTTTCGCAGGATAATTTGCTGAGTGCCATGCCAGCGAAAAGAAAATTTAGTACGCATTATAAAAACGTGAAAGCCAAAAGATCTCGGAATAAAATGTAAGTTCCTCCCTACTTATTTATTTACCTGTCTACTTGACTACGTCTTGTCCTAAATACCTAGAAAAAATTTACTAGATTTGTGTTAGTGTCAAGTAAAAATCCTAGTTTTATTACTTTTATTTGTGTGTATGCTTATCATGTCTTAGTAGTAATAATAATATAATCTATTTGCATTTTGAACAGGGTAGGTACATTACAAAGCAAATAGGTACAATGATTTAGATCGCCTGATTCAGACATATACCTACAACAGCATGTAAATATTGATTTGACATGTAATTAGATAGGTACACAATTAGGTATGTCAGTCTAAGAAGAAAAATTACAATGTCCAGTAGGTAATAATTACGTAATTTCAATATCTATATAAGTAATAAAGTCAATTTCTATAGGAACAATTTTCATAATAATAAATTTTATTACATAATATAGTATTAGTTTTCATATATTTATGTATTTCAAAGCAATGAGTTTGCTTACACTATTATTAGTTACAGTATTATTAGTTTTCATGTTCATCATGTCTAAATATGTGGAAGTGGAAGTAGGTATGTTTCCTATCAGAAATTACACGGGCGCGCGCGCGCCGTGCCTGGCGTAGGGTTGTACAAAAATTACAAAATAAATAAAAAGTGGATATTGATGAATAATATTTCCAGTACTGAAAATGAATACGTAATTCTTGTAGACTTGTTACATAAATAAACAAACTAGCTGGTGATGGGCGAAGACAAAATCTCAGTACCTACAGTTTTTTTTTGCAAAATATTATCAAAATATTATATTATTTTTTGTAAAATATTATCTTTTACGCGACTGGTGTACGTATGTATGTATGTATACTAAGTAATATATCTTTGTGGCACGATAAGTTCAAAATTATTGAACCGATTTTAATGTTTTTAGTATCATTAGAATTGTCTTCTAAGCCCGAGTGACATAGAATAAGTGACGCCATAAAAAACCAATACGTATAGCGTAAAGGAAATTTATAATTTCTGTTCATCACGAACATAATATTGTATGAATTCTTTTGCACTTTTATATTTGTCTTCGTCAGTTATGAATATAAATAAATAAACAATAAAAATGTTAAAACCCGACAGATTAAAAAATGAAAATGTGTAATAAAAATAAATAACAACACCATTGTAATATAGCGTATTTAGCAGTCGGGGCCTATTTTTATTATTTTTGTAGTAGTATTTTTGTAGACCTGACACTCGTCGAATAGAACCTGTTGGGTTACTTCCAGCAATTGTTGGATGCGGATTAATGGACGCGGTAGAAATTTTAAGTAAAAGACTGTCATATCATTCTAGAAGTTTAATTCATAATTGCACAAGTAATATAGTTGAAAGTTTTAACGGAGTAATTGCCAAATTAGTTGGGGGTAAGCGTGTAAATTATTCTTCCCGTGGTTCTTATGCGGGCCGATGCGCAGCTGCTGTTGTGTCTTTTAATACGGGATCGATTCATAGTAAAACTCATGAAGTCATATTTAAATCTAGTCCTAATCCTTTGATCGCGAAAGTGGAAAATAGTAATCGTAGAAACCGTTTAATTGCTAAACCTAAATTAAGATTGAAAAAAAGCCACAGCGCTGTATCGAAAGACGCTCACTATGGACCAAACTGCGAAAAACCTGATCTGAGTCCAGAATTATATGAGAAAGCCAAGTCATCTTTTTTAGTTGATTTAAAGTTGTCTTGTGCTGAAAGAGAGGAGCTTGAAAGGTCGACCCATTTGCAAAGAAGTAGTGCTGAGTGGATGAGTACAAGGAGAAAATTACTAACCTCATCATCGTTCGGGGAAGTTTGTAAAAAACGAGAGAGCACAAGTTGTGCTGCTCTTGTTTGTAAAATCGTTTATGGTAGTAATATCTCCAGTTTGCCTGCTGTACGGTACGGTATCGAAAACGAAGAAACTGCAATTAGACAGTTAGAAATTCAAGAGAATATTAGTATACAAGGTTGCGGTTTGTTCGTCGACGATCAATATGAATTTCTTGGTACTACACCAGATGGCATTTATGCAAACGGTTTAATTGAAATTAAGTGCCCACATTCTTTAGCTGGCATGACTCTTGATGAAGCAATGGCCAAACATACCTTTTGGGTTAAGGACAAGGCTTCCAAGGGTTATGTCATAAATAAAAATCATTACTGGTATTTCCAAATTCAGGGACAGCTACATATAACTAAAAGAAACGTTTGCATGCTTGGCATCTGGTTTGGTGCTACTGTACCTATGAAAGTTTATATTATGGAAAAGGACGACAAATTTTGGAAGGAGAAAATGGAGATGAAATTAGTTAGATTTTATTACGATTGCCTCCTTCCAGAATTAGTTGATCCTCGGCAGTCACGAAGCATGCCTATTCGTGACCCGCCCAATGTCATAGAGGCTATGAAAGAGAGGAAAGAAAGAGCTTTACGTGTTTTGAAAGAGAAGAACGTCTAATGATTTTGAAAGAGACTGAGGTAACTTAACTACCCAGCCGGTCGATTCACGTAAACACGCCAGTTCAAAAGTCGTTTTAACTTAGAAACTTAGAAATCGCCTTTTGGTTTTCTGTTTTTAACGCACTTACTTATCTAGTCTTGGATTGTCATAAATCTTCCAATAGCTCAATTTCTATACAATTCCTATACGATTTTGAAGAGTTACCTGGTGTAAACCCAAGGTCCGATCCTAATGAAATTAAAATGTGACCACACGGGATCACCAGCTTTCAAATAAAAATAAAAAATCATCAAAATCGGTTCAAAAAATACAGCGAATTGAGAATCTTCTTCTTTTTTTAAGTCGGTTAAAAAGTGTGCGAAGTGACATTTTTAAGTCACTACGCACACCGTAGGGTTTTTATTACGTGAATCGGGCAGCTGGTAACATTTTCATTCTGATAGGTTTTGCAATAGCAATTGATTTTATCATCAAATTAGTAGAAATCAGAATTTGATCAGTAATCATTAAAATGAAAAAAACATTAGAAACTCTTAAACTCATATTTTGTTATTGTTTACTTTCGTTTAATTAAGTATATGAATAATTTATAAATTTCATGTTTGTTTATAACTAATTTTTGTACAACCCTAGCACGCTTTTTAGGTGGTGACTCATATTTTGTTTACTTTTAATTATATGAACCATTTTTATACTTGTGTTTCATTTATTGACAATTTTTTGTACAACCCTAGAAGATTTTTTAGATTGCGAGGTGATCGTAAGTTGAGTTTACGCAATAGGCACATTTCCTTGCGTAGATATAAACACTAGCGAGGAAAGGCGTGATGTTATTTCGACCGTACTTCCTACTGAATTTGCAATTATTTTATTGAATGAAAATTTTACGAAATAAGAATAAACTTTGGTAGTAAAATTACAAATAAATACATAGGCACTCGTAGTTGGAATTTTAGGTAAGTAGAATACAAAAAGGTCAGTCCGGACCTGCTCTTGATTGTTTATTATAAATAGAAAATCATAAAAATTGTGTCTCAAACTACTCTTATTTATTTATCTAGTAATTAGGATCATTTTATAACGAAAACTACTCTTGGAATATTTTACAAATAGGCAGTCGTTTATTTCCAATAATTCAACATTTTTGTTATGCTGTAAATATTCAACTTCAATAACAATAACTCAACGTGGAACGTTTGTCGCAAAACATTTTCAAAATCGCGCTCTCTGGGTCATTCACCCGCCCGTCGGATGATTCGGGCAACAATAGCGCTGCTGTCGCTCAAAATCGACTTTATCCGTGCGCGGCCTGGGCCCTTAACCACCACTAGACATTTTCCCTACTTTTTTTTCAGCGACTGCAGACGGCGCTGTTACGGCTGTTACCATTCATCGGATATTCACGCATAGCCAGTACACTTGCGAACTCTCATTGGCCGATTCCTGAATCTGTCAATGAGAATTTTGCGAGTGAGCGGTCTTTCATTGGCCGATAGGAGAATCCGCCAATGAGAGTTCGCAAGTCTACTGCCTATGCGAGGTCATGATTGATCTTGATTGGCAGACCCCCAGAAGATAGTGTTAATTTTTTTTTTTTTTTCTTTTTTTTTTTTGTTTTTTTTTTATATAAATATTTTTGGACATTCTCACACAACGTCATCTAGCCCAAATTAAGCTAATATAAGCTTGTGTTATGGGATCTAGACGATTGATAAACATACTTATATATTTCTAGATACATACATATTATACATAGAAAATACCCAAACTCCGAAACAAACATTTGTGGATGTAATTGCAATCTGCATAAATGATTTGTGGTTACTTCATGGTTTCTATCTTTGTTAAATGATACAAATCCAAGTATCCATTTCAAGTAATCGCAAACGCAAACAACAAAAAAATTGTGGCCATGACAACGGGGTAACCATAAAACTTAAAATTGAACCAAACATTACATTGAAATGCTAGTTGGAAATGATTAAATAGTTACTTATTCTCTGAAGAATTCCTCGAGTGGATAAAAAAATGATTGTATTTAATATTTGGTCAGTTTTACAATGGTATTTACGACCCTTTATCAAGTGGTTTCTAAGAAAGACTACACGTCTTTGCGAGCTACAGAGAATTTGTTACGGTGACAGAGTTGGAGCTGAACGTACATGTAATGTAGAAAAATCCTTGTTATTATCTCGTACTAAAGATGTCAAAGAAGTCATAGCTTATTTGGATGACATGGTACTACAACGGAGGTTCGTTCCTCACAATTTTCGTCAAATAATAGATCCGTCCATCTCAATCATAATCAGAGTGAAAAAGATTAACAGTAAATTACACAACCCTTTTAACATCTCCTTTCGGCGATGTTTGGAGCAAATATGGAGCTACAAAAGAGTAATGGAAGAAGTGGAAGAGTTAAGAAAGACCCCGTTTGATAGCACTATTGCTGAACATGAAGAAAAATTGCTAAAGTTATGGTCTCTGCTAGTTCCAGACTGTCAACTTGAAGGCAGAGTGACAAAACAATGGCAACATATAGGATTTCAGGTACCTATCTATTCAGAGCTGTATTTAAATTAACTAGCCCAAATGTGTGAATATGCTATTTGCCGACGACATTGTACTCGTCGGTGAAGACGGGCCTGAGGTACAGAGTAGATTGGAAAAATGGCAGTGTAAACTGGAGAGTGTAAGTTTGAAAATCAGTAGAACCAAAACTGAGTACATGTTTTCTGATTTCGGCGATCTCTCCAGTTCTACACCCACTACAGCTAGACGGCGCACCATTGCCAGTTTGCGCCAGTTTCCGGTACCTCGGCTCTCTTATCCAGGATGATTGGGAAATCTATCGGTCAGTGAAGCACAGAATTGACGCAGGTTGGATCAAATGGCGGCAGGTCAAAGGCACTATTTGCGACCCTCTATTTCCCCCAAAACTTAAAGGGAAAACTTACAAGACTGTCGTCAGACCTGCTGTCCTGTATGGACTGTCATGTTTGGCCTTAAAAGCGACGGATGAAAGACAACTGCATGTAGCGGAGATGCGAATGTTAAGAAGGATGTGTGGTGTGACAAGAATGGATAGGGTAAGGAACGAGTATATTAGAGGAAGTTTGAAAGTTGCACCAGTGAACAAAAAATTGAGAAGCGAGCGGCTGTCATGGTGTGGATATGTTATGAGAAAAGAGGAAAGCAATGTCGTAAGAAAGGTGCAAAGTAAGACTGTAGAGGGTTTAAGAAGAGGTAGGCCAAAAAAAATGGATGGAATGTGTGAAAGAAGACATGACAAGGATGACGTCTGACAGGGATGTGTGGAGGAGAAAGACTTGTTGCGCAGACCCCAAATAATTGGGATAAGGGCAGCTAGATGATGATGAAATGTGTGAATATGAAGGGTTTCTGTGGTCCTTAATCTAAGCCGGTGGTAGGTCAGTTTATCAATGAAAGTTAAAGTTGGGAGAACCAACTTCTCAACACTCACCTTTCCCTTCCTTTTCACAACCTAGAAATTTTTACTTTTATAAGTTCAAGTCCTACCTACCTTACATACTTACCTACTAAAACTGTTTGTTTTTTCAGGGTGATGATCCAAAAACAGATTTTCGTGGAATGGGCCTCTTAGGACTTGAAAACCTACTGTATTTTTCTGCAGACTACCCACAGGTTTCCAGAAATGTTCTAAGCCATTCCCTCCATCCTATATATGGATATACTTATGCAATAGTTGGTATAAATATTACTTCAATGGCTTACTGTTTATTAAAAGACGGTTCGGCTAAAACCTACATGTTTAATACCAAACAGTATTTACCTTGCATCAATCTTTTCCATAGATTTTACTGCTATTTATTTTATGAGTTTGATAAAATATGGATAGAATCAAAACCTCAAAACATTATGGAATTTAGTGAGATATTTAAAAAGTTTGAGAGTGCAGTAAGAATGGATTTAGCAGATCCAGCTTCTGTGTTTAGAATAAATATAGAAGTAGACAACATATAAAATTGATCTTAGTATTAATTTTCTGAGCACCACATAGCTTAAATGACTTAAGAGATATTCTCTCGCTATTTTCTGATGTAGAATCATCACATAAACCACTCGCATATTACTTTATTATAGTATTTACTAATTATTTTGTAATTACGTTTTGCATAATTATATCGAATCTAGTCTATATTTTTACCCAAAAGGTCAAGTTAAAAAGATTAATTTTCTTGATGCCTCGACTTATATTTAAATAAGATACCAGATAATATGAACCAACAAAAACTTGTGTTTCATTGGGTGTGTGGGCGTTATGATTTCAAAATTGCGCGTGCGTTAAGCTGGCACCAGTCCGCTACTTCAACACGTGCCTCATCTTACCATCACATTTTCTTCATTGAGGATGTAGTATCCAATCACTTTCATCAGTGAGAATTATACTCAATAACTAAGTATAGTACATTTTTCACAAACCATAACCTGAAAACCAGGGTTCATAATATGCGGTATTTGCATGCTATGCCTCATTTGCTGCATACATTTTGTACATAAACATAAGATGTTAGATTGTTTATGTAACTTATTGAATAAGTAGGTATATGGGTAATAAATTTACTCCACTTTTGGAGATTGAGCAAGTCCAAGTACGAACTTATTAGGTACTTGGCACAATGGAAGCAAGCATTCCTAATGTGGTTTGAGAATAGACCATAGAAAACGCCAAATTGGAATGCTCTACCTATTTAGTAGGTATTTATAGATAACTTCTAACTGAGCCATAGCTCCTTTTCAAAGTTTGACTAAGTTTTTTAAGCGGTTATAAAATACTAGCAAAAAATATTATGCATGAATAGTATTTTGTATCAATGCAGAAGTGTAGACACAAGTTGAGTAATGCTTAAAAATTGCACAGAAATAAAATATGTAAAATAGTAAATCTCTTTTATTCCTTACACCAAACCTTTTTGAATAAATAAATGATCACTATGCTTAACGATTTGTACAATGCATTTACCAATTAACAATTTTATATTGAATAAAATAACTAAATAAATTCTTCTCACATAAAATCTATACTTAGATCTATGATCTATACAGATCTATGTACTGACTTATTATATAAGTACTGAGCAATTTTGTGTCATAGTATAAAAAATTAACTATTACAAACAAACTATATTAACCTATATAAATGCATTAAAAATTATATTGTCTGCACCAGTTCACAAATCTTAAGTACAGCTGCAATATTAGAAACAAATATAATATTATAATCATTTACTTTTTTTATCCTTTTTCTCTCCTCCTTTGGACTCCTTTGGAGGCCTAGATCGACCAGCTTTGACCAGTGCAATAATAGCCGTTATTGCCACTAAGCCAAATCCTGCTAGTCCTGTCTGCCAAATCCAGGGGTATTTTGCTAAAATATCCAAGCCAAAAGCAATACTAAATTTAAGCATTTCTACACACCAGTCTACAAGCTCATCACTGAAACAAACAAAAATAAATATTAGCTAGATTCTGTATCTACTCAAAATATTAAAACTTTTTCCTCGGAATGTTTTATAAGGTTAAGGAGACCTCATGGGGCCATCTGCTTAGTACAAGATCTATAGACCTAGGTCCCTTGACCAGCATGGTACCATAAGGTTAGTTGTTCACATGATCAATGATGCCAACTGCTGTAGAGGGACAACTTGTTTTACTTTTAGTAGATATTGGATAACTTACAATGGAGATGCAAGTAGAGGTACTGGTTCTCCTTTTGCATTTTTATACCAATCCTGAGCAAATGTCACAAATGACTTCACATCATGAAGTGGTAAATCATACCGATATACTTTTCCATGGCGGAAGCTGCAACATACAAAAACATTTGAAAATAGTGGTCCCGGCGAACTTCGTACCGCCTGAAATTTTGCTTATGAACCTTCCCTGAACCTCCACAAATATTTTAAGAACCAAATTAGCCAAATCGGTCCAGCCGTTCACGCGTGATGTTGTGACCAAGGGAAATAGGGATTCATTTTTATATATAAAGATAAAACAAGTGCAGTGATATGCATGCATGTGCAGTAATGTATAATACTATAATAATAATTTACTTATAGCTAAGAAGCTCCTCGGGGGAAGTGTCGCCTCCATTACATTTAATTCAATTAGGCTGGCATAGACCAAATATTGAAAATTGCAGGATTACTTAAAAATGATTACAAAAACTTACAAGAGGAAATTGGGCAGTTTAGTTACGTGAAACCGCTTTGCTGTATTTAAACCTGCTAAATTGGCATCCATTCGTGCCACATTAACATTATTTCTTAACAGTGCTCCAACACTCTCCCAAACAGCATGCAGTCTTTGACATTCAACACAGGAAGCACCATAACTGAAAAATGGATGAAACAGATTTTATTACTTATTTTGTATGGGAAATTCTAATTTATTTTATTGGGCAACTGAACGGAAAGATCAGAAGGATTTCTAGCATTCAAAAATTACTCAAAGCTGATCGTGATAACCTCACCTTCCTATTTTGAGCTGAGACTAAAGACCCACACAGTAAACTGTAATACAATAGAATTTTTAATGACCTGTACTTTATATATGAGAAAAAATATATTTCCTATCCTATTCATTTAAATTGCATTGTTCTCATCGTAGTTAAATATAATAAATATTTTTGTAAGACAGTTAATCGAATAAGCATTTGTAGGTGTTGATTTGTTTCATTCCAGTTCTCTGAGCATGTACCTAAAGATTGCAGAGTCATTCTGTGATGGGTTGAGAGTTTAAGGGAATAATCTAGGTACCTATTTTTTCTTTATTATGTTGTTATTGTTTTTGTGGTAGTGTTGTGCATCGCACTGATTGCTGTGTACTTACTCACTTACTTACTCAACTGGCCATGCAGGAATGTATTTTTAGTTCATATGACGGTTAGTCGAAGTTCTCGAAATTGATAAAATAAAATAAAGTAACTTTGATATTGACCTATAGATTTTACAATTGAATGATACAAGTTGGAATCTTGTTATTTACAATACCCTGGCGATCCCTACCTCTATCCAGAGCAGTTTTAACTAAGTTCTAATTTTTTTTAAATGCAACTCGGGAGAATGAATCTTCAGGCAAATCAAACAAAAACCTATACTAATATAAATTAAAATGAAGGTCCAAACTCATTTCACTGCAAATAACCTAATATAATATTTAAGTAATAAAAATACCAAAACTTTAACTTACAACATAACAAACCAGTCACCAGTGGTGGCACCCGTGGCTGCCTGTGTTATGTGCTCAAATATACTATCATTGAGTTCTTTAACAGCAGGTGACTGATTTCTTTCAAAGAATCCATAAATTTCACTTTCATCTGCTTCCCCTAAAATAAAAGTTATTACTACCTAAATGAATAATGCAAAATTATTTGTTACAGATCAAAGTAGGTAGGTAAATGGTTATATGTGCATAGCCTATAATTATTTTGTTATATTAATAATATTTTAAATTGTGAGTTAGAAACCTTACCACTGTATAATAGAGGAACTCCATGTCTAAAGAAAACAATTGCAGGTTCTTTTGATGGACTGTAGAGGCGAGTTAAGTGACTGGTAACAGCTTTCACAGACACAGCATTTAAATGCTTTTTAAAGTCTTCTTCAAGACTTTCAAGATGAGTTTCATATTGGATGCATTTGGCACAATTTGACTTGGCTGTGAATCCAAAGTGGAATTAAAAATATAGTAATTAGTAAATTCCTTATAATTCACTTCAGTGTATATGTGTAAAGAATGAAATACTCACTGAAAAACACTAGAAGTTTTTCTTTGTCTCTAATTAACTCCAACAGGTCATCATCACTTACAGTTTGCAAAGTTTCACTACTAGATTTTACAAGTAACGAAAAGAGCATTACTATAAAACATACTTTAAACTGCATCTTGTTGTCTCACACTATTTGGAGGTTCTGGTTTCACGTATTTATCACTCTTGTTTTTAAACAACAACCTATATAACAACGAACTATGTACTTCTCAAATTTATTTCCCTTTTTCTATCTGTTTTAATTCAGTAATTTGATTAACTTAAGCATTACACGATTCAAGCTGAGTAAAGCAGATAGCGATAAATAAAACTGGAGTATTGGAGTCTAGCGTCTAGCTGGCGTGCAACAAAAAGTTTGTTGCATTCGGCGGCTTCGGCTCAACTTTGATCACTTTCTTCTTCGTCAGTCAACCTCTGTCATTTTCCATCATGCATGATGTGTCAGCTGGCTATGGCATCTGTCAGTTTAAAAATGTCGTGGCCACACCTACCGCATCCAATCGCTCTTCAGAGTCAGTTCAATCAAGAGAATCTCATTTGCGATCGGGATCCACTAGCGATAGTCGTTTAATACACGATGTAAAACAGAAGATTATACTCGTGTAGACAGTTGTTTTAAACCAAATGACGTCATACCTACCTGACGACGTTGTATGGAACACTGTTGGTTTTAAGCCGTGTAGACAGCATAAATATCTGTTATAAACCTCTTCCCATAGCCGCGGCCTTTCTAACGTCTGTTGCCGGGCGTCTCTGGTTACTAGCAGAGGGTATTTCCAGTGGCACCCAGGCGGGCCGTGTATTACCCTGAAATAAATAAGAAGGCATGCTATACTATAGAAGAGTATGGCGTTCACATTACGCTTTATTATTATCGCAATCGTTTATAGTATACTAGCGGACGCCCGTGGATTCTCCCGCTTGACAAATTATAAAGGTACTAAAAACCTTCCTTGAGAACCACTCTATCCATTACTGAAAACCGCATCAAAACCCGTTTCGTAGTTTTAAAGATCTAAGCATACATACGGACCGGGTGACTTTAGTTTTCAACCGACTTCCAAAAAAGGAGGAGATAATACTCAATTTGACTGTACTTTTTGTTTGTTACATCATGTCTTTCGACCGTGTAAACTGATTTTCCCCAAGTGGTGCCACAATATATTTAGTATGGCTAGTGTGAACGTGTTCATAGTACAACACCATAGGGTGAATTGGTGTGCTATAATATGCTATAGGCGATAGATTATAGCGTAGTCAGAATGACGCTTCATTTTTATTTTTCCAATATTTTTAATCATTTTCCTTTAGAAACTTTAAACTGTCAGCTGTCAGTGTCATGTCAGTTAGCAAGCTGTTAGCTGTCGCTGTCCAGCAATCAGTCAAACATCACGAATGTTTTAGTTATCTCGTAAATATTGTAAATACAGAGAAAATAGAAATCATATTATCATGTGTTAAATTAGAGTAGGGAACCGGACGACATTAATGGATACATAATTATCACACATTGTCCTTACTTGAACTTCTAATTAGTACTTAGAACATTTCAGCAATCAAAACAAACAGCACAGGTGAAGGTTTGTCAATTCCAATGTCATTTTGCTAGATTACGCCTTTACGAAGGTACTTACTTACTAACTTGTGAAAGTTCGATCTAACAACAAATCTACCTAGTTTTCGTTACCCTGTGAGATCCCCTTTCCCCTTGTAGTAGGTATATTCATTTCTTAATAAGTATATTGGTAGTACTTTTATAGTATGTGCTAAGGATAATTAACTGAGTAACGAATGAGTCATAGTTCGTAATTTAGTTAGCTGACCTAATCTTACGAGTTGAATCCTCTTGGATACCTACTTATATTATTCTTACAGACATCAATCGGACGAAAATGGCGGAAAATGTAGAAAAGGTTGTAATGACCCCAAAATCCAAGACAGCTCATTCAACTACTTTAGTTATTGAAAGGAAAGCTGTAGAAGCAGAAGCAAGTGATAAAATTCATATAGCAGGTGGAGATCACACAGGAATCATAATAAACAAACAAGAAAATTATGGTAAGTATGTAGAGTTGGTAAAAGCACACCTGCTTAAACTTTCTAATCATTTGATAGAGGGCTCACAGCTGTACTAGTGTGGTAATGCTACCCGTCTCCGTTTCCCGCTAAAACATATTTTTGGGAAAATGTTACAAAATCATATGCAGTTAGGGTGGAGCTTTCTATCACAATTAGGAAAGTAAGTCTAATTAAATCACTTGGTAATTTAACATGAACATTACCATAATTACTCTAATTACTTACTCTGGTTGAAGTACTTTACTACACACTGTGTTTACACCTGCATATAGTAGTTTTCCCTTGTATACATCCATACTTTCTATTGTTCGCACTTGGTGGAAGTTGAAGTACACTGAACCTTCGATGATAACGGTTGTAACTTGTTAATGGGTGCGTCTCATAACGTATAAACTCATTTGGTCTAATTTCATTTTATTATCGTTCATACCAACTGTTAATATAATTTCTTTACATAAAACATTTATTTATTCTAAAACTTAATTACTTAGTATAACGTTGTTTGATATAACGTTTATGTAATCGAAAATCATTTGGTCTAACGTTTAATATGTATATTGACACCCCGACTCAGAGCACGCCTACTCGACTTTTTTTTAAACCACCCAGAAATAGGAGCCCCACGAAGCGGGGCTCTCCGTCGACCTATCTTAGCACAGGTTGTAATCACTTACTAGTTATGTTGTGGTAGATAGACCAAATAAGTTTTAAATCTTTTGAGTGGTATGTCAAACGATTTTATATTTAATGTATGTTATGCTTAGAAAAATTAGTTATTTTAAAATTATATCAATTGTTCATTATATTAACTAATCGCTATATTAAATAAAATTATAGGTTCCATTGTTATATGTTGTTACTATTAGAGATTTTGTTGTTATATCATGTTACTTACCCCTTGTTAATAGGTAATTCACAAAAATAAAGTAATTTAGTATTCATGAATGTCTTCTTCTACAGGTAATATAATACAGTAGATTTTGTGAGTCTGTACATTTTTTTAAATGAACAAAAAACAAGTGTGGGAAACAAAAATTAATAAAACACACTATTGTTCTTTATGTTTACCTAGATCTTTTAAACTACGCAATGGATTTTGATGCGGTTTTCACCAATGGATCTGGTTCTCGAGGAAGGTTATATATAGTACATGATTTGGCAAGCGGACGAAGCCGAGGGCGTCCGCTAGTGGTCATATAAGATATACCACTTGGATAAAGCTGTGGACATGTTATAATGTATTTCATATTCAGTTATATACTAATCTCTTTTTATACATATATCACACATTTCCTTTAAAGTATAGTTATTGTTATCGTTTTATACATTGAATAATAATATGTCTGTTCGCTATCAAGAAATATGTGTGGTTATTTTGAATGAATACCATACCATACAATGATTGATATTTATTTATGTAGGTACCTACTACACAGTAATCATGAAATACATACATAAATCATGCCTGTTTAACAAAGGGGCAGACATCAGGCAAATTGCAAGAAAATCTTTATTATATCTTATGAGATTAGCCTGTAGATACAGACAGAAAAAACACCTTTGTCTTTCAATCTTTTTATATTGTTCACACCATGTTTTGTTAATTTTAACTCTTAAGACACAATTAATACTGTTTTATTATAGTATAGATGTATACTTTTCAACATTTCAACACAATTACTTTGTTTTCTGGGGCTTAAGTTTTTTTTTATATTAGTATCGCCAAATTGACCCCGCCCGCCTAATGGTAAGCTGTGGCGAACGTCTAGCGATTGAGGGCGACCTCAACTTGACGATCTAGTGAAATTTGAGAATTTTATCTTACTGTCTATGTAAATTGTTCTACCGCTTTACTATAAAAGCAGTTGATAATGTTCTTGACTGATATTTTTCCTTTAGAGAATGGAGTAACGGAGCCGTGTCAAGCTCAGTTGGAATTTTACGTATATTTAGTATCTGGAGCGACTGGGACCCACACTAGAGAAGCACGTGGACTTCGATTTTGGTTTAAACCTCATATGCCACCAAATGAAAGGCCTTATGAAGCACAAGCATTCTTCCGAGAGCTGGTCAGTCCACAGGATTTCCCTAAAGGTATATGATTTTCCTAAAGCCAAATAGTTGTAAACTAAGGTTAGCAACCACACTACTAAAGTGTATTCACTCAATTTAAGCAATTTAATTTAACTGTTCTTTACGTTAGATATCAGTTGTATTTGAAAGCTTTCAGTCTACTTAAACTTGTTTCTTTATATTTATATTATCGCAAAAAGACATCAGTCACCAGGTCAAGGATTAAACCGGAATCCTTCTCTTACAAGTACAACACTTTACCAAATTCATCCACCAGGCGATTAGTTACTGTTTCTAACTAACGCGTTTTTGGCCACGGTGAGACATCTCCCTGCACGTTGAGACATCTGCCGAGAGGCTGTTAATGGTCTTTATACGGCCAAAACCCGTTACTACGTGGAAGTTTTGATTTCTATATGTTTGTAGTTTAAAAGGTGAGAATATATAAAGTACCTATACAAATTGTTGATGCTTCAAATATTTTACCATATGAATCGCAAAAACGATACCTAGTATTGGGGTGATTTCCCTTCGTTTCACCCTCCAAACCTTTACAAATTACAATTTAATAGACCGTAAACTTGTTTACTACCCAATTAAAAAATAAACTGTACAGTGTAAGAATAAATATTTATAAAATAATCTTTGTTTTTCAGATTACGTTGGTTATATAAAAAAGATAATGAAGTTAATGCAACACAAATATCATCAACTCAAGCTTCTAGAAGTTGAACTCAGACAAGAGGGAAGCGGACCTCCTTTACCTGGTTTGTATTTAAATGAATACAAAATTTAATTTAAAGTTTTTGTTAAATTACAAATTATTTTCATGATAATCATAGTATTTATTACCTATAGTTAACAGTATTTTCATAAATTTGATTTAATCAATGAGTAAGGTAACCTTTTTACAATATAAATTAGAATACGATCTTAGACTGAATCCATCTTTAACTTTTGATCACAATAGGATGTAAAATATGTATAGTAGGTGCCTACTTAATTTTGATGTCTTGGGTAGGCTTGGTAGCACCTTTGTACTTTGGTCTCTTAATCGCTCAGGAGTCCTTCATTCTATTTCCCTGAACTTTCTGATTAATGAGGTGCGATTATTTTAGATCTTGGTGTACACGCACAGTCTTAAAAATGTGAGTCAAATCAGTTCCATAAAAATGTACACATAAATTAATAACGAAACCATAGATCTTAACATAGTAAATTTGGCAAATGCTTTGTTAAAGATTGACCTTTGAATTTTATATTTATGATGATTAACATTCCTATTACTAAGTATTTATATTTTTTTTTATTATCATACAGAAACGAACGGCGTTATAACCAGTAAGAGCATTATATACAACTATTCTAATGGCTGTATGTATATTATATTAGTATGTTTGTATTGTGCATGTAATTGTAAACATACTCTTATATCATTACCTATCAATTGTAAGTTACACAGTTGACCACCAACGATCACGTCTTTTAGAATATCAATAATATATTTCTACCGACTTGTACTTACAAAACTATTTGCGCAATTGCATGTTGTGTTATTTAATAATAGAACACATTACACTATCTCTACTGCAAGTCTAGGTGCAGTTTCCTTATAATTAATAATATCTAATAATAATAATAGGTGCATACCTATTTAGAATTTATTGTACAACGAAGTCATAATACGTGTTGTTACAATACAATCATAGAAGTCTTATTGTTTCTTAAGTAAAACCTACTTAATCAGTGACGTCAATTATGTATTATGGTATAAATTATGTCATATCTATCTTTGCGAAAGAATGGCGTGAAAGTAAATAAATAAATTAAAAAAAAAAAATTTGACGTTCTCATACAAGTCATATAGCCCAAACTAAGCCATAAGCTTGTGCTATGGGATCTAGACAACTGATAAACATATTATTTCTAAATACATACATAATATACATAGAAAACACCCAAACTCCGAAACAAACATTTGTGGATCACACAAATATTTGATTCGACCCGGGAATCGAACCCGAGATTCCGGATTCGAAAGCCGATGCACAACCGACCACGACACCGAAGCAGTTGAAAGTGTGAAGTATTCAATGCGATTGATGTGACGCTATTCTTGAAACCTTGGTCTTGTTTACAGGATGTTACGTAAGGGTTATATCTTTTGACGAATAAGCTTTTGACGAATCTAAATAATTTTCTAAAAATTACAAAGATAAAAAAAAATAAAAAAAAATATCAACCCGAAGACACATCATCAGCTGGACGACCAGAACCCGTTTCGATATGTGATCCCCACAAATGTTTGTTTCGGAGTTTGGGTGTTTTCTATGTATGTTATGTATGTATTTAGAAATATATAAGTATGTTTATCAGTTGTCTAGATTCCATAGTACACGCTTATAGCTTAGTTTGGGCTAGATGATGTTGTGTGACCATGTACAATAATATTTATTGATAATTGACGCAAACTATAGGTATAACCAAATCTTTAAATGGTTGTCCATATCATGCAGTGACCAATTCTTCCGTCTTCCTGCTGTTTACAATAACCAATTTGTTACTTTTCCGCTCATTGTTTTGAGGGAATTTTAATGCGTACTTATCTACCGTTGTACTGTATAGATGCTCTAATATTAGCGAATAAACAATAAAATAATTTTGGTCAAACTGTCGAGACGTCATCACGCGTGATACCGGCCGTGACCAAGATATATAGGGAATAATATCTAATATAGGCTATAAGAGTTTGTTACCAAACTCGTCCGAAACGTACGAAATTTGGTGGGCCTGAGGATTCTCAACATAGTTTACGACTGATTAGTCGTAAACTAATTTTAAAACCTTAAGTCATAAGGGTGACCCACTCCTCAAGCCAAACAACGTTTGCGGAATGATT
The DNA here is from genome assembly GCA_963556515.1 of Nudaria mundana. Lineage (NCBI taxonomy): Eukaryota > Metazoa > Arthropoda > Insecta > Lepidoptera > Erebidae > Nudaria > Nudaria mundana. Next base: position 12,121,421 of record OY748295.1, on the reverse strand, counting down.
TATTTTCTAATACAAAAATCACACACATAATAATTTATATGAACTTTCTTCCTTTTCAAGTGGTCAACTGATTTTTTTTATTAACAAGTTTGCAATGAGGATGTGTTTGATTGAGCCAATGATTAAATACTATTTAGATCACCTCAACACGCTTTATATTAACATTCATCTGTGAACAGTGAACCATATTTTAAGATAGATGTATTAACTAGTAGATTAGGTACTTATATGTAGGTATATATTAGTCGATTATCACATAGAAATATAGATTTTATCACAAAACATGTTCAACTGCAGTATATACTCAAGTTACATTTACATAAAATACACAAGTAAAATGATATTATTGTGTTTGGGTATTTTATGTAGGTTAGTTACTGTTAGTTTTATTGCAAACTGGATATTTACTGAGCTCGATACTCGATTTTATCAAGTGTCACGATTATACGACGTTTACAAGGTTCACATTCCATGAAATACTCAATAAAGGACGTTATTATACCGTAAATATCTCTTGTACAATATAAGTTAATAAATATTATGGACATTCTCACACTGCACACAACATATCTTGCCCAAATTAAGCTAATATAAGCTAGTGCTATGGATTCTAGATGACTGATAAGCATACTTAAATATTTTTTTAAACATAATGTTTTTACATAATATATTTACACAGTTATACATAGATAGCACCCAAACTCTGGAACAAATATTCGTGGATCGCACAAATATTTGATTTGAGCCGGAATCGAACCTCAGAGACGGCAGGTATAATGTATATTATGACCATACTACATGATATTCACACAAAATTTTCTTTAACCCAGAAGGAGTAGACAGAGCCGTTGTATACGCCCACGTAATTGGGGACGAAACTATTACCGTTTCCGGGCACTTTGTATATTAATAGGGTAGATGCCTACAACAAAAATAAATAATTTAAATGTATTTACTACATAAAGAATCCCAAAGTACATTGTATTCAGTCTTATTATCTTTACTTATTTTATTTATTTATTATCATCAATTGAATCACTAATAGTTACAGATTTGACGCCAAATAATAGTGACGTCATTGTTGAGTTTTTCATACAAATTTCTATGAGGCGTATCGTTTTGACATTTAATAAAAATAAAAAGAAGGTGATTGATTTGACAGTCACCTACCCCATTTGTCAGTCTTGTTCATTTATGAGCAGTTGCACCACGTGCAGTAGAGGATGACTTTGGCCACGGAGATGTTGGTAGAGCCTCTTACCATCCATCGATTTAAAATTATTTAAGTCGATTGATATCAAATCATTTTACAATATGAATCACAAAATCTATAGTCTTGGGCTGGACTTGAACCAGTGACTGATCCCTTTCCAGGAGGAACGTTCTATCTATCAACTGACCAAGACACCACTTTCCAAGCCCTTGTGATCATATTGTGTTTATATCGCAACTTACGGCGTCGCCAGAGATAGTTTTTGTGTTTCATATTTTAAAATAATTTGAGAGTAAGTTAGCATACTCATTGCTTATAAAACATACTCATAGATTGATATCAGCTCAGTAAGTACAATATCATAAGTCTAATTTGTCAATTAAGTTTTTTAAAGCGTTTTATAATGTTAAAATATTGTATAATCGATAGTAGAAATGTTTATATCTACTTATTACTACTACTTACTTATACTAGCTTATTGTTTAATAAGTTCTAATTACCAGTTAGGTATAAGGCACTCACTTTATTAGAGAAAGAGGCGGATTTAAATTCTGCCTAAATTTTTTTTTCACTGTACTTAGGTGTATTGTTCAGACAAAACTAGTTAATTTTACGTAAGCACACAATGCTGCCTAGTCTGGAATTAAACAAAGCTTGTATCTACTGATAAAAAATTTTGGTCTGATCCGATGATCGAATCGAAATTGATGGAATGTTCAACCAATATCACTATCACTACTTATTATAAAACAAAGTCCTCAGCCGCGTATGTTCGCGATAATCTCAAAAAACTATGGCACCAATTTTCATGCTGTTTTCTCCAATGGATAGAGCGGTTCTAGATGAAGGTTTTTAGTACCTGTTCTATTTGACGCCCGCTTGTAAATTATATTGTAGTGACTATCGATAGATATCACTTTAGATCTTGTAATAAACAAGAAAGTATTCTCTTGTATGATACCTTCTAACTTAGGTTTTACTTAGACCTATCTTTAGATTACACATCTACTGTTAGTGCTTTGTAGCCCATGTAGGTTAGTTACAGTTATCTGTTATAATGTAATGCTTTAACATAATAATATAATACTTAACATGTTTAGTAAATGTTTCAGCTTACATAGAGGAAAGTGTGGCAAATCAAACCCCAGTGATATCAGAACAAAGAGTTTTGGACATTATAGAAAATGCTTACCCAAATCCTCTAACCGTGGACGACTTTGTTACGTAAGTTACGACTTAATTGAGTATTTATATTAGAATCAATCATGCAGATACCTACTTTATACAGTTTACAGTTTATTCCAGCATCCAACCAACTAAAGCAATCATAAATAAAACTGAACTAATTTTAAATAAGTAGGGTACGTTCAGGTGTCTCCGTCTCCAAATGTCATCGTCCTACCTACCACTAAAATTTAACAAAATATTTTGAATAAAAACGTCGCAACAAAAAAATTAGCAAACGTATCAAATAACAGAGCAAGGCCCAGTTCGCAAGAAAGATTTTTTAAAGCGCGTTAAAAATGCAAATTAATGCATGAAATCTATCAATTGCTTAGTATTTGTTCACACGGCCGCGGATTTAAATCGCGAGGCGCGATTTTTTAACGCTCGTAGACGAGCTTTAAAGTAAATAGTCATCCAAATCAATTACTACTTGACCTTGCAAAAATGGACACCATAATCGAGAATATTTTTCCATTTTCAAATTCTGCTGAAAAGAGTTTACGTGAGTGAGGCCAAATTAAAAGATACTTAGGCAAATATAATCAAAGGAATAGAATCTCCCTAGTTTACTTGGAATCTCGAAAGGAACTACAAATTGGTCGCCTTTGTCTTCTCTCTTGGGGACAAAGAGGTGACTTTATCTAGTCTTTATTTAAGAGAGATCATAGATTCGGATTCCCTAGATATAGAATGTCCAAATCTGAAATATTTATTATTACAGGGCAGGGCAATGGTCTAAAGCAGAGGTGAAAGAAGCTTTAGAGGCATTAGAAGAAAAGGGTTTGACAAAAACTATGTCTGAAGGTCTTTATGTTCGACAACACAGTATTGACACACAGGTAAATATACTTTAATAATACAACCTCTATTATGAACCTTCATTTTCATGAGACCTTAAAGTTTATTCCATTCCTAACTAGCTGATCGCCGTGACTCCGCTCGCGTGATATAGTTTTATAGTTCTCAATTCCCCCAGGAACAGTATCGGGATAAAAATTAGCCCATTGTACTCAGGGATAATGTAGCTATATATTAGTGCAATAATTTTCTGAATTGGTTTAGTAGTTTTGGAGCCTATTCAATGCAAACAATTTAGTCCTCTTATAAGTAATATTAGTAAACTACCTCATGACTAGCCCCCAGAGCCTGCAACTCTGTCTGCGTTAAATACTTTTCTCACTCCCCATATCCATGGGGAACTCATTGCCTGGATGAATTTATTGTCCGTACATACCGTCTAGCTGGTAGGATAATAGTTGAGTTTATGGCGTATAAATTCAGATCAAAAATGTAAATAACTTCTTTAAATTAGCGGGATTTAGAATATCTGAAATGAAAATAGTTTAAAAAAGTTACCAAAAAACACCAGTAAGTTCGCCCCCTATTACATAAGAATAATAAAACGACGAAAAGAATCTACTAAATCTACTAACTATACCCCTCGTACTGCACAGTAGATATGACCTAGTGTCAATTGATTCATGTTCGATCAAATTAGAGAATGATTGCCAGTGATTTGATATTAATAGGTCATAGTTCTTATGTCATGTTCATATTAAACCCTCTAAGGACGTCGTCTTAGTTAACGAACCCACCGAAACTATCTAATTTAATTTCAATAGATCTCAACTGAATGATTATAGATATAATTTATTCCGACAATTCATACAATAAAAAGCTGTACATGTGGACCTAATGCTTTAAGCATATCCTAAGCATTGCGTCGCTTGTGCATCAACTTCAGACACAGAAAAAAAGTACCTAGTCAATTCATGAGAAATATGTAATAAGTACCGAGTCCATTCATGAGAAATATGTAAAAAGTACCGAGTCAATTCATGAGAAATATGCATAAGTAATACACTATAGTTACTGTTTAGTGTATTGTCGACTCTTGGTGGAATCAACAAGCACACTTCTACATTGACCGGTTTTGCTTTACTACATTATCAATGGTTCCACTACACTGTCTTACATATCTTTAACCCATAAAGAACTCAAGGGACTTTCTTAATGGGTTAAAGATATGTAAGGGAGACTCTCATTTTATATAAGCTGTCAGCACTTATAATATAGGTAGACTCGATTCTAGTTACCTACTGACCTTTTTGATCTTTCGATAGGTAGTGAAGCAAATGCCTACGTTGCACTCGTCACGCCAACCAAGCATAGCGGTTATAACAGCGCTGTACTGTGAGAAGCAAGCCGTCGACGCCATGATGGATAATCAAGAGACCTACGTACGGTATACCACTGTTGGTAAGTGTACAATATAGTTACTACTTTTGTTAACTTGCCGCCTTTACGTCCATTGTCGGGCGTCCCGGGTACACCCTCGGCAGGATAACCCCAGTGCGTCGGCCACATTATACTACTTACAGAATTTCGCGAATCGGCTTCATTGAGGTATACTAATTTACTACGTAAATAGAGAAGACGCTTAAACAATATTTTATATTACTATTTATACTGTCGATTGACGGCACTTGGTGGAATCTGCTACACATATTGCACAAAAACACATATACTTTTCCACTGTTATAATTTTACTTGCACTGACCGGTTTCACCTCACGGCATCATCAGAGATTTATACAAAATATATTTTAAATTCACTTAAAAAATATCGTACTACATAACAATGGTAAGTAAAATGTTTTAAGAAAAAACTTTTTAAAAATTATATAATAGCATTAATTTTTCGCAGAATTAAAAGACAACAAAACGTCGACAATTGTTTCGCCTCTAAACGAGGCATTATCAAGACTGTCTCAGAGAGAACAGCCTATGCTGTTTTTTCTTAAAACATTTTACTTACCATTGTTTTGTCATGGATTTTCGCCAAGTAACGCCTGTTTCTATCCAATATCGTACTACTGTATACTGACATCAAAACACTATTAAATATTTTATATCGCTAAAGTTTCGGTACAGTCCCGAAACTTCCTATTCTATGCCAAGCTCATACTGAAACGTCACGTCAAGGTGCCAACTTCTGTGACACGATTTTTGTATGGGATGTCGTCTCTATATTTATAATAATCCGAGACACCCAGGACTTTAATTGGCTGTGCCATAGCGGCTGGCACGTAAGATTTTGTTGCCTTTCATCAACATTTCATCGCAAGGCAACGGGTTTCAATAATTTTTTTTTTCAATATTACAATATAGCTGCTTTCTATTAAATTCATTTGGCCATTTTGGACATAACCTATTATAAATGTGCCCGATGACGGCAATAGGCTTGCTCCTATTACGTGGGACTAAAAATACTGGCAAATTGTGGGTGTGAAATGCATCTCTGCATACCATATTCGCAATAGTCCGGTGGTTAGTCTGGTATACCGAACTAATGCTACTTTTTATTCGCAGTGGTCCGGTAAGCACAATGCACCGTACTATTGCTACATTTTTAGTAGCAATAGTTCGGTAAGTAACGTAAGCAAAAAAAATACAATGACAATATAATTATTTTAAAATGAAGAAGTAAAGAGAGCCACTTTATATAAAAATAGCTCCTTTGTTGCCCGTGGTACTTTATAATATTGAGGTCAGTCTCTCTAATCTTGAAGGCTCTTATGTTGTTATGTATTCCTGGTACATTTGAGTTTTGTGTCTTTTATAATGGACAATCATTTTCATCTGTACTCGGTGCACCTGTTGACACATTTAAATAAACTAAACGGATCGAGATTCGAATGAGATTTCGAGAGTGCTTATGTAGTTCTGTAGTCCTAGTATTTTATTCGAGGTTCGTGTCATTTATATAAAAGATGTCCTCACAATCAATGTGACTAACGATATATGGGTACAATAAACAGCTCTGTCTACCTCATCAAAGCAGAAGAATCTATCTGACATTTTTTAAGCACGATCAAAGGTGAACGGTTTCTGAACAAAACTTCTTCGAACACATTTTGAATAAACCAAACTGAGCGAGATAAGAGTTGGCGAGTGCTCTTTTGTAGTTCTGTACTCCTAGTACTTTTGTTGTTTGTGTATCTTATAATAGAGAGTTAAGGGACCCAAGCGGCTCTGGTAAGATATATCTATACTGCCCTACTAAGCGCATGATACATTTTTTTTTGTCCCGATATAAATTAAAGAAATGTGTCAACGCCGCCCGCCTGGTGGTAAGTCGTGACGACGTCTAGTGATTGTGGGCCACTCTCACAGCACACAATGCTATAGAGACTGGCCCTCAACTTGACGACCTACTGATGTGCCTCTTCACGCTCCGCTTAAAGAACCCAGGGTTATATGAGGGAGGAAACACGTGCACAGGCAGGGCGTTCCAGGGCACTATCGTTCGGCAGAGAAACGAACGTTTAAAACGTTCGGTTCTCGCCAACATGCTATCCACTGTGTGGGAGTGGCATCTCAGCCCGGCACGGGTTGTTCGAGACCGGACGGAAGAGGGTGGGATCAGATTGAAGAGCTCTTCAGAACACTCGCCGTGGTAAATACGGTAGAATGCGGCCAAGGAAGCTATTGTTCGGCGCTGAGCTAGCGGCTCAAGGCTTCATTGTTATTGTATTTTTTTTTGCTTACGTAACTTACCGAACTATTGCTACTAACAATGTAGCAATAGTACGGTGCATTGTGCTTACCGGACTACTGCGAATAAAAAGTAGCATTAGTTCGGTATACCGGACTAACCACCGGACTACTGCGAATAGGCCCCCTTCTGGGATATAGGTGTGATATGTGTGTCTAAAATTTATGGGAGCGGGACTTGCAAAACAATGGACGGAAGGCGGGTGAAGCCACTCTGATGTAGAGATTAAGGCTAATCTGCCCCAGTACGATGCCAGTGTCTACTTTATTCGATGGCTACAAAATCAATGATTTTGCAGAACGTAGGGTATAAGTATACAACTAAAATAAATACTTTTAATTAAGTAGGTACCTAATTATTTAATAAACTACCTATTCTAAAATGCATTCAAATATTATACCTGGGTCCTTCACTATTTATAGTACCAACGTTTTTCTTAACTCGGTGTTATGTGATATCGATTTTCCCAAATATGGCTTCGAAAATTAAACACAATATTGCAGGATGCAAGGTGATTGCAGTATTGTTATTGTTTTTCTTAGAAGTTGTTATTTTATTATTACCTATTTCTGAATGAAATATTGCAGGAAAATAAAACAAAACACACGAATCAATTCATTCATGTAATTAATTTTCATTTACGTCAATGACAATATTTGATATCAGAGTAGGCACTTAAAGAGTAAAATAATTTGCAATACATTCAATAATTAATTACTTTAAATGGACAGTATAGGTGCTCTTAGAGCTGTTCTAAATATATTTCATAGGAAATCTCGTATTTCCCTATAACTAGTAAAAATATAATGTTGTTTTCCGCCTCATAACATTGGAAAAATATAGTTATATGGAATATTATCTCAACGTATCGGATTTAATTAAAATTATTTATAATTAAACGTTTGGACGTATTTTTACGTAATTTCATTACGTAATTTTATTGTAATGCATTCTTAAGATTAACGGGAGGTTACGATTAGTACAAAAACTGCGCAGTGCGTTGGGAATCTTGGAACCTGGTAAACATAATGAAGAAAGTCCTCAATTTCGGGAAGGATCAAGGATGAGGCAAAAATACACGGTTTAAAACAGAGATTTTTACTGGCTATACGGTTTAAAACCAACAGTGTGACAGAACGTTGTGGGTACTGTCCACACGATTTTAAATGTCTGTTTTCTTTCTTTAATTGTGTTCTTCGTTGATTCTACAAATCTTTACGGGTTTTTTTATGAAGAATTCTACCACAAAAAGATTCTAATATAGGTATATTATGGCATACTTAATAACTAGATAAGGTGAGGAAGTATATATTTTATCTAAATGCAAGCATAGTATAACGGTAGCATGGTATGGTGATGCAATAACATCACGGCCAATTGTATACTAACATTGTATACACGTAGAATACAATAATTATGAACATAGATAACTGGTGGGATTTTTATGACTACACAATGTTGAAGAATAACAAAAGAACTTACACATAAATGATAAAAACTATACAGCGTGATTTTCGTTGTTATCTATAAGATTTTAAATTACATAGTCAGCTCTATATGCCCTTTAGACTATATTTTTAAAAAAAACTCAATAACATTTCAGCCTTAATTAGGTATTCTATTTTTTAAATAGGTCTTGGGCTCAGAAACGTATATGCTACAAAGATTGACACCTTGACGATGCTAGTTCGATTTAATTTTACTAGGTGATATTATCACCTCAAAACAAATTAAAAATGACGTCTTAAGTGTGTTTAGCAACTTACATTAAATAATACTCTTATTTATTTTATATAATGAAGTAAATAATATAATAATGAGAAACAAATAATATTGGAGAAGATTTTTAGCGCCCCATGTCAACAAGACAAATAAATAAGACCTCAAGCAAATTATATAAATAAAGCTAACTAAACAATGGTAAGTAAAAATTTTTTTAAGAAAAAACTTTTTAGCATTAATTAATAGCATTAATTTTTCGCAGAATCAAAAGGACAACAAAACGTCGACAATTGTTTCGCCTCTAAACGAGGCATTATCAAGACTGTCTCAGAGAGAACAGCTTGTAACTAAACAATTTACATATATATACTGGATTTCCAATTCCATTATAAATTAATAAATTATGCATTAGAAACTTGTATCTAAGAAAACAAATGCGTCACGTAAATATTTATAAGACACGGATACAAAATTAAATTGTACTCGTATTATAGAATGTTGTCTATTTTTGTTGAAAAATCATGGTACATTTTGCCGGACCCTGCCGAAATTATTAGTTAAATAAGTTTCAGAGATAGCTATACATTTTCAGATAATAATAACGTTACGTGTATATATCACAGTCACAAATGATAGGGAAAGTATATTATTTATACAATACTGTTTTTAAATTCCCAAGGCCGCGGCCGCTAATACGCCCTTCTTCCTCGTAGTCAAACTTTTTGGTCAAACTGGTTTGACTATGAGGAATTATGTTTCCTCGTGGTCAAACTTCATTGACATTGCAACTTTTTATCGCCCTGAATGCATGCAGTTTATGTATGTACAGTCATAGATAACTAAGATAATGTCAAACGTCAAGTGCGGCGATTCTCTTTCCTACATATAATATAACTAGGTACATATGCAATGCATGCTGCTAATTGCAAATGTTGAGCGGAGCAAATGTTTTTATTACATATCAGAATCAGAATCGAACACTTAAATTAATTAATCAAATGAAAAAAAACTATTTTCATTGTTGACGCACGTGTTTCCATGGCAACCATATAATCATCTGGTTTTTCGGTGATGTCCAGGACATTTTCGGTGATTATTCCGTGGTCAGCTCTATTTTCATGATTCCAGATATATGCACTCCCGGGTATGATGTCGACCAGCATGCCAAATTTGGTCGAAATCGGTCGAGCCGTTTCGGAGGAGTAGACACACAAACGATTTACACTTGTCGCCTAAGATTGAGCTCTGCTTCGCTCCGCTCAAAAATGGATCGACACCCTCCGGCACACAATACAATGTTAAACACTCTCGGAGCGGGGAACCTTTTTTTAAGCTTATGAACAAGCACTTTTATGATTGACTGTACACATTTTTAACTAAACAGCAATTCAGGGAGGGTCGTTAACCAAGTTTGACCACGAGGAAACGTAATTCCTCATAGTCAAACCAGTTTGACCAAAAAGTTTGACTACGAGGAAGGACCGCTAATACGTCCGTTGCCGGGCGTCTCTGGTACGCACCAGAAGGTATTTCCAATGGCACCCGGCGGACTTTGGCCACCTGTGCGGCCTCTTCGGGGATTTGGCCGGGATGAATACTTTGTGATGTAGTGTCGCATTTACCTTAAAGTAGGTAAATGCAACACAGAAACATAAATTTCGTGAAATATTGTTTTATTCGAATAGGGCATCTTATCTCTATCAAAGCGGTATAAGTTGAATTTGGGTTTCAACTTTCCTCATAGTCAAACCAGTTTGAATCAATAGATTCTCATAATGTATTAATGAAAAGTTTACGAAATTCCGATTGCTTACTAAATTCTAACAACAATACTCATCATGAGGTTAATCAGTAAGTGCAATAATGTAAGAAGTCAATAAGACACTAATGTAGAAAAATTAAATTATTTGTGTTTAAATATCATACCTATCCATAACATTAGTTAGTTGGTCAACTGACTCTAACAAATATTCAACTTACTTCTATAACACAGAACATAAATACAACAGAAGCCACTATTTAATAATAATGAATTAGCCATACAAATATGTATGACTTTGTTTTAACCAAAAGTAAAATCAAGCCTGGAAACTTTCTCAACATCACCGTGAACTGTTAGGAACCGAATCTCGTTTACATCATGTTTTAATTCAACACTCTCTAAATGTGATGTACCCACAAGTATATCAATAACGTCTTCTGATCTCACTCGAAACTTGACTTCAAATGATTGTGGATCTGCAAGGAGGATAGAAGATTTAGAACATAATTAAGAAATATATACATAGTAGATAATCAGAAAACTTAGATAAGTGCCAAAAATGTCAATGAACCTAGAGTGAAGTTTAAAAATTAGGGAGGTTCAATAGATACTTAACTGAAATTGCAGCAGTGAAAAATGTTAATTAAAAAAATGAAGAATATTTAATTCTAATGACAGTCATGCATTAAAAATACGCAAAAGTACACCCGCAAAAATACGCACTTTTTCAACACATGAAAATCTCGCAACTGCTGAGTATATAATTATTACCTACTCAGCAGTGAGAGAGAATTTTTGGCGAAAGTAAATCCAAACGAAATTGGGTGTCAGCTACCCCACGTAGAGGGAACTACTATTACTTAATGGTACTCATGCACTACTTTACCATAAAATCACTTTTATACCTGAAAAATAGTCAGTTGCTCCATATTCATCATTAACTGTTTCAGCATTTCCATCTTTTACAACTTGTATTATTATTTTGTTTGGATCATAAAAATTTACATCCATTTGACAAGCAACATTTGAATGATCTGGTGTGTTAAATCCTGCTAATAAACCAATTGTCAATCTGAAATCAACACCAATATGACAATTAATTATAATGTTGACTTTGAATGCAACATGAAATCGAATAAAAATTACACTGCACTGATCATCAAAATTTTATAACTAGAAAAGGGCTTTTCATATTTGAAGCATTCTTATTTTATTTCTTTATATTTTTCTTGTGCTAAATTAATAGACAGAAGTTTTCATGTTATGTTACATGTAAAAATTATTTTTTTGTTGACTAGTTTTATTACCTATATGTAAATATTATAAAATAAGGAGTTTTGAGGCAATTATTTTTCTGTGGAATCAGTATTTGTGAAAGTTAGGGCTTTGTACCAGTACCATAATATTGTCACTAGACAAAATTAGGAAAATAGGTAATTAAACAATTACAGTTTAGATACCTATATATTATGCACAGAAGGTAGGCATATCAATTAGTACCTACTTATTTACATACTAAACTATTCTTTACATTTAAAATTTTGCATGTTGAATCACCTGGAATCATCAACACATTATAATCTGTATGACATCAAACACTTTAAATTTAGAATTTCTACTTACTAACCTTAAAATAGCACAATTAAATTGTGTGTTGCAAAGGATTATGACCTAAATTTGCATAATATTCATTAAAAACTTACCGTTGACGTTGATTATATGTCGAACCCGTAACAACTATAGTATCGTTTGTATCCAATATCTTTGGTAAAATAAACATTTTCTCGTTCTTCAGTTGAGACCTTGGCCACGGAGGCGCCCGACTAGTGTTTCCGTTCAATTGGACACTGTATGCTGGTTCACCGCGAGTTCCGTCTCTGTTAGCATTTAGTTATCAAATTAAAATGAGATGATCACATATCAAATTGTAAAACAGCATAGGAAACCTACTGTACCTATTTAAAAAGTGTATTATCTAACCTATACGCTACATTATCTTTAAAAACGTCATTTATTCACTACACATTCACATTTAAATCACTATTATAGCACCTGTGTATTTATATTTAATGAATAACATTTATTGCAATTCCTATGTACAAATTAATCGGCATTATTATTTATTTTGTTGCAATGACAGCTGCGTAGATACAAACAATTTGACGTCAGAAATTTGGCATTACTCATACTTATGACATTGACATTTCAAAGGTGAGTCCATGAAAAACTACCACGTTCCCCACCATTCTTCTAAACTTATTATCACTTCTATATACCCAATACGCGCTTGACTGCGTTTTACTACATAAAAATGAGGTGGTACCTCATTAAATCATACCCAATTAGACAATCCCAACACCCTTTTAGCATCTTGAAATATTTTTACAAAACATTAATTTCTTTACGCGTCAAACGCTTACAAGCCTCGATGTTTCAACGAGAATGCCTGCGGTATATCTGAGATTGTAACTGTTATAAGATGATGACGCAATGATGAAAACAAACAGGCACCGACCTCGAAGTTAAAAGGTTTTACGTCATTTCGCAGAGCGACACGTAGATGCGCATCAACTTTTCACTCTTCACTAGTTAACTTCGTAAACTTTGATGTTTTAACGTTCTTCTTAATAAACGCGAGTAGAGATCGTGATATTTGGACACTGACTAAGATTATTATTCTCTATGCTCCTTCGTTTAATAGCATAAACGCTTAATATGTCGGTATCTAGTTTAGGAGATAGGTTTTGTAATTGTTTTTGTGTTATGCACAAGTTAAAATTATCTAAATATTTGTGGTTGGAGTATGGTATGGATCTAAATATCTGAGGTAACTTTCCTCAGATATTTGCGTAGCACTCACTAAAAATAATAACAAAACTTTAATTATTTGGATGTTATGATAGCACATCTAAACCTACAAATTTATTTAAGGACTTACTTCGTTTTGATTAAAGCAGTTTTAATTCGGCTCATTCTATGAGATGATTATTTGTTTGAGTTTAACTACTTTTGAATGTTAAACAGAAATAAATGACACTGATAAGTTTACACTGGTATTGATGTTATCGTACCTAGGTATCTGTGCGATAATGTAGAGATGGTAAATTGCAAGGAATTCCTTCGTGTTAACTCCATATTTTATCAGTCTACTTGTTTCATACCAAGTATTATTATTATCAGTTATTTATTAGTAAATGTCTGATATAAAGATGTCCTGATTGTTATTTTTAAACCACATTTTCTGGTGTTACCTAGTTTAGGCTTTCGATTGCCGATACTTGACCAGTCAGGTTTCTCGTGAATAAATTTGTGGAATAGTGTGAGAACAAGTGTGTTAGGTATAGTTCGTCATATATCACACTTTCTGGGATTGCATTCTGCTACATTGATTACTGGGACGGAATCTTCATACATTATCTACCAACATACATTAATTAATACGCGAATGGAAATCATTGCACTTACCTACTTAACCAATTTGAACGAATGAACTCGATATTTGACACAGTTGAAGTTTAGAAATATGAAGAAAACATGCGTAAATAATTTTTACATTATCCTATGGTCGAATGGATAAAAAATAGCTAAGTTTAAAGATATTATGCAGTAGCACCGCATCAATTTACGAATTCATAAGAATAACAAATATTTGTTAGAAACGCCATACTCTTTTCTGTGGTTACATAGCTGTCGCTTACCAAAAAGGAATACTAATGAGTTGACCTCGAGAATTTAAGTGGGTAGGGAATGGAACAGCATTCTAACGTATAATAAACAATACACTAAAATTGGAAACCAACGTCCATAATGTTTAACTGGTTTTGGAATTCATGCGCCAGAAGCTAGACACTAACATCGGCAATAACTAATATTATTCTGCGTCTCGACGATCGCCAACGGTAGGTATATACAGTTGCTCTGTATACTAACGGAATTTACTAATCTCGTATGTTAGTACCGCTGCGGTCACGTATTGCTACATACCATGGATATTTTGGGCGATATTGACTTAACATAGTACGTTTCGGTTTCACTTGTGTGGTATGAAGGCAATCGCATACATTTCATTCATTTGTTTCCATAAACCATAAGTTACAATTCTTTGAATGTTTTTATAAAGTTATGTAATAAAGTGGCTTTCCGTCCCGAACCCGACTTCGAATGGGGATAAACTCTTTTTTTTTTGCTAAAATAATCGTAACGTAAGTTATTCCTTATAACATCAGCTATCTACGAGTGAGTCATTAAAATCGGTCTGGCCGTTTCAAAGGTTAGCCGAAACAAACAAACAGATAACATTTTTTTTATGTCTTGCGTACAAATGCAGTTATATAGCTGTTAGTTTAGAATCAAAATCAGACACCACTTTAATTTATTTGTCTAGACTGTACGTACCTAGATAAAAAATAATATCTGTTCAGTTATATAACAAACTAGCAACCCTTAGCGCAAACTGCGCAAGTAATTTTTTTTTTTTACTTTTTGTCAAATTTCTAATCTTATCGCACCACTTGAGACCACGACCTTTCCAACGGTGTGCCACACTTGACTGTGCGACTCTTAGTTTAGGAGGAAAAGCGGCTTCACTGGCGTATTATATATATAGATAGATACAGAACATGCATATTTTTACAGAAATTAACTATCTTTTTGTTCTTTCATTAAGTAGTTTTCTGTTATGATTATGACATGACGTCATGCCTTTTCTTTTTTTTTAATTCGAAAAAAAGAAAGCCGTGGCCATAACGTCATGCCTCAGATAGTCTAAACTATAATACACTGAATAGTTACTTTGGCATAGAATCAATACCGTCTCTTAGAAAAGACATACTAATTGAATATCGGATTCGGTTATTATTAACTTTTTAGAAATATGCTAAGCACAAAAGAGGTGTCTAGTGGAAAGTAAGTTTCGAGATTTTTGGATTTATCATCGACTCTTTTGGAGATACCGCTTTTGTGCTTAGCAGGGCAGTATAGCAATGCATGTTAGGTAAATAGGTAACATATTATCGTAACTTCGGTATTCCAATTTGTAGTTTTTAGAGTGGATGTTGCGAATAGGTTTCTTGCCATAAATAGTTCTAAAATCTGCAGTTTACTCACTCTGCGGTATTGTTGTGTTTATGCTTGCTTACGCCAACAAATTTTGAACGCGAGGACGCGTATGTCGTGACGGCCTACTCCGCCGGTTGGTAGAGCTGTACTACTAACTATTATGAATAACGCTTAGGGTAGTTATTCATTGTATCAATGACCCCGAAAGTAAAATATGTTTTATTAGGGCCGTTGTCCCACACACTAGTAGGTTAGCGGATATAAATTACAATCTTATACTAATTTACAACGGTTGCTGCTGCGGCTGAAAGTGGCCAAATTGGTTTTATTTTACGTTGACACGCAGTAGTGGATTTGATTAGTTCCCTTTTGATAACCTGACCTACAACTAAATCTTATCTTAATCTAGCCAGGTGGTTTATGTTAGCTGAACATGCAAAACATCAAATTAGTTTTTTTCTGAAATGGCAGGCCTTTAATATGTGGTATCCTCATCTTTCACTCCTTCCCTTTACTGATTAAACTGCACAATGTCTTCTTATCTATTATTTTGAAGGAAGTCTCAACGAATCGACAATGACAAGTCTAGACAAAGCTTAAAAGCAAAACTCCAACCGTAAAGCAGTTTTGTAATTACACTTTTATTAAAAAACTAATGAAAAAAAGCACGCAAGAAAGAATGCGTTGAAAAATGATTTTCAATTCAATACACAAGTTTACTATAAAGTGGTAAAACTAGTGAGTCAAGGTAATAGAGGTTGGATAATGCACAGTTCTAGAAGCAAATATTAGGTAATACGCAAGGGAGTTATAGATTTAATATCCCAGATGTGTTGTGCAGCGCATTGGAGTTGACTGTCCCTGTGCTACTATTAAACTGGCATCGCAATTTTATTGCAAACGGGATAATTGTCCATGTAATGTTCTTGTATTGAGCGTCCGATATTGCGGCATTATTGCAAGATGGGTTTGCCTATTAATGTATTTTATATGGTTACCTCGTTGTAGAATGTAAAGACATTTTATTCTCTGATATCTGAGACTTGCAGAATTGCTCTGAGGGTATGGGTAACCCAAATCTGACGTTTGTGTAATGTGGTTTTAAACAAAATAGGACCTTCTATTTTATAATAATATCTACTTATAACTACGTCTAATTGTCTGCAGAGGGAACAATTGAAACAAAATTATATAAATTTCATACATACATTTTCCATCTTTGGTATATTGTTACTTAAGTCTAAAATTTTTCGGCCCTGGCCGTACCTATAACTAGTTAACAAAATTACAACAGTCTTTGCCAAGTTAAAAATAGAAAACAGATATATCTAATTGACATATCAATAATGAGAAACATTAAATTCGAATAAACGAAATCACTTGGATAGTTTTGTTAGGAACACTCAGTCATCATTCAATATCATTTTAGCCATTTGACGCCCATCACAGGGCTTAAGCCTCCCTCAGAGAGCGCCACCACGTTTGGTCGTGTGATGTTCGCATCCAGCTACTTCCCGCGACCTTTTCAAGGTCTTCAGTCCACCTTGTGGCAAGCTTACTCACACTGCGTCTTCAAATACGCAGTCGCCACTCGACAGCTTTTTGGCCCCAATAGACCATCAATTCTGCGAGCGCTGTGTGCAGGAACACTCAATTATCTCCAATATTGTTTTAACTATTGATTTTATATAATTTGAATAGCAAAGAGTCTATGCGCGCTACACCCTTCTGTACTTCAATGTACTTGATATTTCCAAGTTCGCCGATATCGCAGAATACTGGAGAGCTAGGTTCTAGTTGATTTATTTCGAAATCAACAAGTACTACTTCATGTGTTCTTGCTGTTATCCTTAACGTAAACGTTTCTGAAAAATAAAAAAGAATAACTTTGTTTACTTGACTTATGAAAACTCATAATTATGTATTTTTATGTCTTTCCAGATGTTTCCATCAGGTACCTACGCCTTATTAAACAAAGTTCATTAGGTAAACTTTAATCACGAATAACGTAAACCTACGCTCATATTGCGTCTACCTATGTCCTTTTGGTTTTACTTTTTCATCTTCCGACATCCATTCAACGGTATACCGTAAAATTATTTAGACAGTAAAATTATTTAGACCCAGGCTCATGTTGTATACAACATGAGCCTGGGTCTGAATAATTTTGCTCCATTGAATAATATCTTAAATATTATAGGTAATTGATAATCTAAAAATAAAAAATCTTACCTCCTATCTCTCCATTAATAATGTATTTTTCGGATTCCGTTTCCTTTGGTGATGTTACTTTAATAGTTTCACTTTCAAAATCAAACAGTATTCCGCAGTACTCACTGGTCTCCTTATCTCCTCGTAGTGTAACCTTAAAACTGTTATATAAATTATTATTATTAAAACACTAAAGAGTTTGTTTGTTTGTTTGAACGCGCTTTTTGTGTTTAATAGTCCATTTTATCCGGGAAGGCTGAGGTCCAAGTCCGTGTAATGTATGTTCCAAATTACGACGCAGACGAATTTGCGGTCGACCGCTAGTTATAAATATAAATGCCGGTCAAAATAAAAAAATTCTTACAATTTATCCGATGATCTTAGTTTTCCACTAATCGTTATAGTGTGTCCTAGAGCGAAATCCTTTGGAAGATTAAAAATTTCACCAACACTTGGATGCTCGTCACTGGTAATCCTGATCAAATAAAACATATTCACATTATATCAGGTCTTATCAAATTTATAATTGAAATCACTAGAATTTAAAATAAACACTTACATATTTTGTCTTATGTGCTTGTCAGTTAAGGAACGTGCCTTTCCGTTACTGAGAGTTATCGCGAACACAGTTAAGAACAATAAGAATGCCATCATGTTAAAATAATATTTCAATAATTATCACCACGTTTTTTTCACTAGTTTGTACAACGATCGTTGTAGTTTGACTAAGTTAAAGTAAGGTGATACGTATATATACACCGATTTTCATTAGTAACTAATTAATAAATTGGTAATCCTTAATAGGACTATACCACTTGCAGTCATTAGACACTTGTAATTGACGAGGATACTTAATATTATATTAACAACAAAATGAAGTGAATCAGTTTAATATACCTACTCGTTAGGTTAGTTGCGTCATAATGATTATTAGGTGTCATTGTGATTTTGATTCCTGTCGTCTCATTATCCCGTTAATCTTGTATTACCGGGTTAAGATACAATGCGATACCTACTTTGCGGCATAAAATTGTATCGGGGTTCTACAAAGAACTTAGACCCCTAAACCAACCCAACCTGCAAGTGCACCTGCCGATAAACGGGACTAAGCTTGGAGAAGCATAAATGTTCTCAGGTAGCGATAATAAGTTGAGCCTACAAAAATAGCGACACTATTTTGTGTCTTGTCCACTTTTTACAGCTTTACCAACTTTTTAGAGCTGAATTTGCTTGGTTTCTTAATGGTCTATAATTTCCTTTTTTAGTTGAAATAGGTTTCTACCATAATCATTATTTTCCAGGTGAATCCAATGTTTACACCCTGGGTACGATCGGTAATCATCGAGTAGTTACGACGAAATTACCATCTGTCGGTCGTACGCGTGAAGCCATGACTGCTGCTGGCAATACAACGACGCGACTACTTGGCATTTTCCAAAAAGTAAGTAGCAATTAACTGTTGTTCAGACCATGTGCTATTTATGTAATTTATAATACAATAATTGAAAACAGGTTCTTTAAAAAAAATTGAGATCGGTAGAATATTACTGGCGGGTCGGCTTTCACAAGTATCTATTCTTGGCCCTTGTTCATAAGTATTTTCTTTCATATTTTCTATTTTATTTTTGGGTGTATTAATGGCAAAAAAGGCTGCATTTCATCATTAATTTAATGCCTCAACTATTGCTCAACAGGAACATTGGTTGAAGGAAAGGTTGGTTTGTCTGTGTCTCCTTATGCACAAACATTTTGAATGGGGCAGTTCAAATATCAATCGTATATGGCAATTCCTATCATCGAGTGTTCCATTATAAGGTTTAAAACATATTTTTAGTTTTAAGTCTTTGCTGTTAGAGACAGATATGACGATTCATACTGACGTATTTTCTACCCCCAGTTACCTTAGATAATGTGGTGCCTATTCATAGAAAATCCCTGCCACATATTATGTGTCAATCTTTATGACTGCTTATTGAAACTGCTTATTGAGTTGCTCACAGCTTATTGAAACTTCTATGCAAACTTCGGATGCAAACGGGACTAAAGCTCGATCCTAGATCCTTCTTAGTTTAAATAGAGATAGTTGGTTAGCTGTTTCTTAAGATATACCACGTACAGCAATAACTCTAATTCACAATATCGACGAATATGGAGCAAAACTTGAACCTATTAAGCCTCGCGGTTTATATTTATGTGGCGCTGTTGAATGAACTGATACTACAACTAATACAACCATGCGTACGATCTACTGCGGTTGTGATATTTCAGTGACACATCAATGACGCATCACGAATGCAAATAAAAGTAGGAACGGGGTAAAATATAATTTACATTGCAGCGAAAAGATCGCCTTGGATACGCAAGATATTTTTAGCTTCAAAGTTTAGTTATCAAAGGAATGCTAATCCCATTGATATAAGAGTGCAATAGACCTTGATTTTTGTTGTATAACCATGCGTGAAATAGCGATGATAGCATATGGCCGACACGCTTGTTTATGCTCAAGGTTAAATTAGTCCAATGGAATTAGCTTATAGAAAGTTTGAAACCACAAGAATTATGATTGTTAGTTATCAGAAATAAATTCAGCTACTACTATTTCTGAATGTTAATTTCAGACCAGGAAAGCACTTTTTTTGAACGTTAGTTTACGTAGCATCTGATTCTATCAACAATAAGTCTCAAAATAATATATAGAATATGTAATCAATGAAATAATGTACAGCAAATTTTCCAGTTCAAAGTTCAAATGCATGACAAAAGCTTATTTAATACATTTGATTCACAGGTGGAGTACGTATTCTTAGTTGGTGTAGGCGGTGGTGTACCGCATTACACGGATTACGAGCGGCACGTGCGTCTGGGCGATGTGGTCGTGTCAACACCGGCGCCGGATTTACCCGACAAGTCAGTATTATTCATACTTACAAATTCAAATTTCGAACTAGGAGACGGCCAATGACAGCGCGGGTATAAGTAACGTCAGTAGTTAGTCATAGATTAATCAGAATGGCTTTGCCAGGTGAAATATTTATCTAGTAACCTTTGAACCTTTTTTTATTTTATTTTTTATTTTTTTATTTTTCTTTATTGGGACATTTAACAGTTACACGTTATGACTTAACATATCTTAGTACAATGTTAAACACTTGGGTAAACGTATAACCCACACCAATGTCCACGGATGTGGCAGAAGAAAAAAAACAATTGTGAGAATTAAACATAGGTAAGTGCAAGAAACAAGAACAAAAGTATAAATGTGATGTATCTTATAAGTGTAATTTTGTGAATCTAATTATTTGTCAAAATATCGCGTGTTAGTCTTTTAAAGCTAAACAGGGAAACGGAGAAAATGTCGATTTCAATGAAATGTGTGTTATACGCTTCCAAAATTCGTCGCACAGGCGCGCGCAGGCCAGCGTTTGTTTTACACCTTACTGTATGAAACAGTCGACCAGTACGCACCCCGCGATAAACCGTTCTAGGTACAATATAAGAAATGAGGTTGGTTAAATCCGGACAGTCAAACCTATTATTACAAAGGCCGTGCAACGTCGCAGCCATCAAATGTACACGCCTAGACTCCAAACTTAACAGGTTATACCTTTGCAGGAGTTCTGTGTATGATAACCTTGGTTGACGACATCTATAACTCATGGCTCGCAAAAACTTCTTTTGGACCATTTCCAGTCTGATAGTGTACTTGTCGTAAAAGGGACTCCAGACCTGCACTGCATACTCAAGTTGAGAGCGAATAAGGGTGTTGTATAGCAACATGAAAGTGGAGGGTCTCTTGAAGTCAAGCGTTGATCTCATCACAAAACCGTACATTCTGTATGCCTTACCAATTATACAGTCGATATGCAAATCTAGGTGAAGCTTACAATCTAATAAGACGCCAAGATCACGAATTGAATCCACCTTCCCCAGTACAGTGCCAAGAAGAGAGTAATTAAAATTTATTATATTTCTGTTTTTGGTAAAAGAAATAGCACTGCATTTAGATAGGTTGAGCTGAATTCTATTTTCAGAACAGTAATTGGAAAGCCGGTCCAAGTCCTCTTGCAACAGTATGCAATCTTGTGTCTTTCTACATGGCAAATAAATTTTAATATCATCAGCATACATGAAGAATTTTGAGTGAACAAAGCAGTGTCTTATATCATTAATAAATATAATAAATAGCAACGGACCGAGTATAGATCCCTGTGGAACTCCTGAGGACACCGTGACATAGTTAGATTCAAATCCATTAATGACTACTTGCTGAGTTCTGTTAGAGATGTATGCCATGAACCAACGAAGAAGATTGTCTCGGATACCGTTAAAAGCGATTTTGTCCAAAAGTATTTTGTGGTCCACCTTATCGAAAGCCTTCCGAAAGTCAGTGTACACAGCATCAACCTGCACTCTATCGTCCATCTTCTCAAATAAGAAGTTGCAGAACAACATAATGTTAGAGGTCGTAGATCTATGCTTAACAAATCCATGCTGTTCAGAAGCAATAATATGATGAAAATAAGGATATAGACAACTGTGCACTAATCTCTCAAACAGCTTAGACAAGGTAGACAGTATGGAAATGGGACGGTAATTCTCAATATTACTCTTATCGCCACTTTTGAATACAGGAATAATAAATGCTTGTTTCCAGACATCCGGAAATACTCCTACCTTTAAGCATTTGGTGAAGATGATGTGGAGGGGTAGGCATATATATTTAGCAGTATTTTTCAAGAAGATAGGAGGTATAGCATCTGGACCAGGACCTTTGTTTAGGTCCAATTTGCAGAGTGCTGATTGTACGTTATCCTCGGTAATATGTAAGTCAGAAATGCATGAAGAGTCAGGAGCGTAAGAATTAGGAGGCTGCCATTGCTCAGGAATAAGCGAAGAGGGTTCATAGACTGAATTAAAAAAATTTGAAACCATATTGCATATTTCTATGGGCTCATTGGAATGTGTTGTAGCGAGATACATGTTTGCAGGAATGTCCGCCTTTCCCTTACGCTTCGATATGTAAGTCCAAAAGTGCTTCACATTGCAAGAAATGCTGTCCTCGACTGAGTTAATATATAATTTAAATCTACGACGATGAACAGAAAATTCCTCGTAATCACTGACATTGCCGTATTTCTTCCATTTCACCCAAGCTCGTTCTTTTTGTTTAAAAATGCGAAATAACGCTTTTTAGTTCCGCGACCAAGGCCGCGGCCGCTCTAACGTCCGTTGCCGGGCGTCTCTGGTTGATGTAAACCAGGCAGAGAATCGTGAAACTTTAGCTTCAATAAGTGGAACATGCGATTTAATTATACCATAAAGAATATCGTAGAAAGTGTCCACACAGTGTTCAGATGGAAGACTACTAAGTGACTGCTACCAGTCCAGGTCGGAGAGTCTAGTGTTAATTGCAGCATAATCCGCTTTGAGGAAATAAAACTTATTCTTCATTTGGCGCGCTAAAGGTTTAATATTGATGTCTATCATTGTAAGAACAAGGAATGTGGGATGTAGTTTATCTGGGGGTATTATCGCCGCACACTCCTTAGTTAGGCAATCGATGTTGGATATGAAAAGATCTAAAATGCGGCCCATACTATTTTTAAACATATTGAATTGGCGACCATCACAGACAGCTATAAAATTAAATAAATGATCAGTTACTGTGTAATCTGAGGTAGGTTATAATCTCCCACTATGAAGAAGGTTTCCGTGCTATTATCGTTGATGAGATCCAACAGCTTGTCAAAATGGGCGATGTAAACTTCGTCCCTCCTATTTGGTGGCAAGTATGCGACACTTATAATATGTCGCTTGCCACGCTCTGATGAGGGCAGTTGCACTACGATGTGCTCGATGTCCGCAAACGCGTCGTGACAAAAACTAACACTACTGGGACGCAGCGCACGCGAGACTGCAATAAGAACCCCACCCCCATCATCCTTCCATCATCCTTCTGGGTAGCAGTTTTACAGTAACAAACATACCTTATTGTTACAAGTATTGTACACTACCCAGTTATCCAGTTTTCTTTTTTCCTATCCATCCAAAGGTTGTCTGTAAGAAATCGCTTTAAGCGATAAGACCGCCCTTTGTACATTTTTATATTTGATACATTGTATTTTAGTGTAATTCGCTTTGGTGTACAATAAAGTATATTTATTATTATAATTATTTCGTTTATTCATTAATATTCTTATTTTATACATTTTTAAATAGATTTATAAAAAACACAAATACATTTAAAAATATAAAAAATAGTGACCCACCAGTAGCGGAGTAGGACCCAAACTACCGGCGGTGGAGGCTACAGACTGAGAAACCTCCTAACAATACGGCACGTGTCGAGGATAACAGCCTTCTGAATCTGACTCTTGATCCAACAATCTAACGAGAGTTATTATTATAAACAAACCTGAACTACATTTAAGCAAATGGGCGTCTATAGCATATTAAAGGTTGCCTTAGCCATTGACATAGGGGCAGAACATGAAACCTACTTGACATATCACAAAGATATTTGGAGTACAATAATATTAGGCTTCTTATTTGATAATTTAATACCTACTTTTGATAAAATATCATTCAAATCAGTCACGGATCATGGAAGTCATTCTAGTAGAGTCTGAGAATTGGTATCAAAAACATCATAGCAAAAACGTGGCTGAATGTGAACCAGAGCCAGTTTCTTTTCAGGAGGAATGCTGCAATGTTTAACCAACTAGGCTACCAATACACAGCTAAGCCGAATACCTCGAAATTGCTATCTATATATTTATTTATTTACACCTTGACATGACTATCCCGAATACACTACAAGTGTACACAGTACATTTCTTCTATAGTTCTAATATTAGGTAGGTACTTCATTGTACACATACGATCCCTCAAACATAAAAAGCCAGAACTCATTACTGATACTATTCCTGAACTGTATGACGTCAAGTATAGGTATGCCTCCTTACAAATTTAGCCTAACGATAATTATGAAATTGATTATGAATACCTGTTTCATATTGGACGATTATGTGGCCGCATTCCAAATGAAACATTAACTGAACTAATTTCGGTTTATAATTAGCTGTAATGAGAGTTTAATCACTTGCCCGACCAGAATTCAGAACTCCATTATATTTATAAGCATCTAGATGGCCCGGCGAACTTCATATCCACTCAAATAGAATATAAGCCTTTTAAATCCTTCCTGAACTTCCACGTATATTTCAAATAAATGTGTTACTCAATATGTCATTCGCGCCAATTACTGGCAGGCATGTCAAACGCAATAAGGTTTCATTATAATAAAAAAAGGTAGTATCTATGGTCGTCAAGGTTTCTTAAATTATCTAATGTTCCGTTCAAGTTTCTATTTTTTACTACGCTTTTATAAGCTTCACTTGTATGTTTGTAACCGACTCTTTTGGGTTCGATTTTGCCCTACTTTGAACGATCAGATTTAATTCAAACTTTGCACACCTGTCAAAAACCGATGACAATGCAATAATTAGATTGAGAATTAAAAAAAAATAAAAATAAAAACTAAAAAATGAAAAATAAGTTATAGTTTAAAAAACTATAAAAAGCGTGAGGTGCATAGTGTCAATAGTTATAAATATTTTATTGACAGATATGAGTAGAAGAATTATCATTTTGATAATATCTTAAAATGCACCTCACGCTTTTATACAATAATGTACATTTATTTCTTATTTGCACTATTCTTAATTCAAACTTATTAAAATTTATTTTCTACTTTTTAGTTGGATTCTTTATAAAAGCGTGTTTTTTTTAGTTTTTTAAACTATTATTTATTTCTTCCACATAAAAAAGCAACAATTATCGAAATCGGTACTGCCATTCACGCGTGACGCTACTTCAACGGAAATAGGGTTTAATCTATACATTTAAAAAGTTGGTCATATTTACCTTTAAGTCGATAGCTAGGTGGAATCTCGTTTCAACCCTACAAAACAGCAAAAACAACCCTATTATAAGTAATCGCAGTTTTGTAAAATTTCTGACTCAATTGTAGCACAAGTAATAGTAATAATACTTCGGAATCGGTCATTACATGGAGTTTCCAAATATTGAAATTGTGATTGCATAGCAAATCATTAATACATATAATAAAACAAAGTCGCTTCCGTCCGTATGTATGCTTAGATCTTTAAAACTACGCAACGGATTTTGTTGCGGTTTTATCTATTTAGAAAGTGGTTTTTGAGGAAGGTTTTTATGCATAGGTATAATTTGTCAAGCGGGCGAAACCGCGAGCGTTCCCTAGTACCTAAATAAAAATGGAAGTCAGTCATACTCTGATTATTTGTGTCTCGTAGTTTAGTCCTATAGGTAGCTTAGAGAGAGACCATCTATCCCACCCAAGGCAATACCTATATGACAAGCAGACGCGCAATTTCAAATATTACCCTCTATTGTGTCATACTCAGCACAGACAAGACAATGGCATGACGCTAAGCTAGAATAGCTACTCGATACTATGGCTATTTTTATGCGTAAATACCTAAATAAGTCAGCCGTAAATTCAGCGGGGGCGGGGGCTTGCCAATATGTCATTCATGACAACCATGGTAGGTATATGAATAATAGTAGTTTATGAAACTGTTACATAAAGAAGGGTATTAAAATACAAGTAGGTTTTAAAGAAACGTGGTGTTTTTTTTAATTCCGCGGTCCAAGGGGGCGGCATCTCTAACGTCCGTTGCCGGGCGTCTCTGGTTACAAGCAGAACGTATTTCCAGTGGCGCCCGGCGGTTTCCAGTGGCGCCCGGCAGAGAAACGAGCCTTGGCGAATTTCTTTATAGTAGGTATCCTACGGGTGTTCTAATACCTAATTATGTGCAGTTTCATACACTACTTTATCTAGTCTCATACATTTAGGCATTTAGACAAGCATTAACTTGAAGAAATTATCGACAATATGGCGGCAAAACGCAAGAAGGCTGTATGTTCGAAAGAAAGTCTTTCGAACATACAGCCTTGTTGCGTTTGCCGCCTGTTATTGCAAGTAGAATTTTATCATAATATTGTGATTGATAACTATGATTCCATCCAACTTTTTTTTTTAATTCTGCGGCCCAAGGCCGGCTTACGTCCGTTGCCGGGCGTCTCTGGTTCAAAATAAAAAAATCAAAAGGCTGATTCTATCCAACTATGTTAACTTTATTTAAAAAGTTATCTTATATCTGTGCTTTAACGAAACAGGTTTACGAAAATCTCTTACAAAATCTGGATTATAAAATAACTATTTAGTTCGATTTTTTAACTAGTAAGTCTTGACCATAATGTTATATTATTATCATCTTCTTGATTAAAGCATTAGTCCCTAAAGTTGCATTACTAATACTAAAGTCAACCTCCAAAACGGTTATTCGATTTTTAAATAAAATTATGTAGTTTTTATACCGCAAAGCGCACCTGATAATGATCAACATTTCAATACTTGAAGATCAAGTTTTGCATCGGATAATTTTGAAAATACCGCAATGAATATTACCTATAGCTTTTAACCAATATTTAACCATTTTTTCTTTTTTTCATGGGTGCTAAAGGACCCTATCAACAGGCAGACGGACTATAGGCTCTGGCAAATATACCCATAGTGACGGAAACTCGCCCTCTATTACATTGACTAACTAACATAGCGATATTATTATATGGGCATAAAAACGCCCCTACTTATCCCTTCGGGAGTAAAGACGTAGTCCTTAGAGCTCTTTTCCGTAAGCGCACAATTAATAAGCCTAATATTAGTCTAATACGATACGTCGCGACGGTGTGCATCATACTGCACATAAAATTAATTAACATATATATACCTACTTATACGATGAACTTATTTTAACATTTTATCACGTACCAACATATATACAGTATCAGAATTTTATTATAAAGCCGTTATTGTTGTCAAACATGTTTTGGAGTGACGTAAATTGACCGCAAAAACCGACGCAAGTTACAGCAGATAGGTATAAGAAAACTCGATAGGTTTTCTTGGGATTACAGGTCGATATGAGCCCGGCTTGACCTTGCTGATCCATTATACTTTGATCGATGATCTCAACATATAGGTACCTAATGGATGAGGAGGGCATCACATCATCAAATCAGAATTGTTGTTTTTGATCCCAAGGACGAAGTAGGTACCTATTTATCCAGTTTTGTAGAAGACCTAGAGACAAAATTATATAGTAATCTCTGCATAACAGCATACTTTGGAGATTTAGGCGTAGGTAATTGTGTGTGCAATGAAGTTAATTGTAATTACACATTGCTACAATTACATAGGCCTCCGTATATTATATTTTTAAGAACGCATAGAAACAATAACAAACAGTCCAAATTTCGACTGTATCCCATCTGCCCCGGTGACTTGGCCCGGCGCCGGGCCAGATGGAACAAAAAAGTTTTATCTGGCCCGGTGATATGTTTACCGGGCCAGATGACACAAATCTAGTGCCATCGTCCCCGGTAAGGGGAGAAAAGAGGATATGTACGCCTCGTAATTTGTGAAATACTAACTGGATGCATCTATGAAAGGGATTGAACTTACAAATCAAACTGCTTAGTATACAAAAATCAGTTTTTATTATGTTTGACGCGATATCAACTGTGTGTCATAAATGTCTTCATATAAGTAGGTCCTTTTTAATTTGAACATAATAACATTATTTTTATAATAATAATAATAATCAACGAATCCAAAATTATAAACAATCAACAATTTATAATAAAATGGTCTCTTTACTAAAATCAAAAATAACTAACCTCTTATCGACCATACTACAAAATAATTTTTATAAGTGCCTATATCACAAATGTTAATAATCACAGAATGTAGTTGAGTATAATCAATATCAATAACAATAAAAAAACTTTCTTTCCAAAATCAAAAATAACTAACCTCTTATCGACCACTACAAAATAAGTTTTTAAGTGCCTATATCACAAATGTTAATAACTTAAGATGCTGGGACCCCTCCGTGCCTCGGAGAGCACGTTAAGCCATCGGTCACGGTTGTCATACGAACATCTAAGGCAGTCGTTAGGGGTAGTTGGTGCCCTTAAAAATCCGACCAGTCTAACTACAGAACTCGATATCACCCATGGGTTGTGAAGGTCAGATGGCAGTCGCTTCACGGAAAATATCAAAGTTCAGCCGAATCACAGTTAGACTGGATAGCCGACCCCAACTAAGTTGGGAAAAGGCTCGGTGAATGATGATGATTGATTATACTCAATTACAATCTGTGATTATTAAAATTTGTGATAAGTATAGGCACTTATAAAAAATATTTTGTAGAACTACTTTGCAATATTCCGCCATATGCAAATTACCCAACTTACTACTTGGTAAAGAGACCATTTTATATGTAGGTTTATTGTTGATTGTTTGTAATTTTGGCTTCGTTGATTATTATTATTATTATAAAAATATTGTTATTATGTTCAAATTAAACTAGTACGGGGTGGTGGGTTTAGAGTGGCTCTGTAATGGCAAAAATTTGCCATAGATTTTAGAGTTTTCGAAAGTTTTTCCTAAAATCTAAAAAAATCACACGACATTAAGTTCAACATAATTTTGAGAGGTCTTTGACCACGCTGAGTTGATTGCAGCTGGTCTTGAGTCTCTAACTATTACCGTTCTCGATTTGACCTTGAGATCAGAGGTCAAAGGTCAAGTTCATTTGGGGGGGGGGGGTTCGACTATGCTAAGTCAATTGGCGTTTACACTGAGTCTCTAGCTCTTACCGTTCTCAGGTTGAAAGTTGTTCACGGACGGACGGACGGACATTACTGTTGTATAAGAGATTTTCGTTTCGAAAACTCTAAAAGGACCTACTTATATGAAGACATTTATGACACACAGTTGATATCGCGTCAAACAATAAAAACTGATTTTTGTATACTAAGCAGTTTGATTTGTAAGTTCAATCCCTTTCATAGATGCATCCAGTTAGTATTTCACAAATTACGAGGCGTACATATCCTCTTTTCTCCCCTTACCGGGGACGATGGCACTAGATTTGTTTCATCTAGCCCGGTAAACATTCAGTTGACTACTCTGTAATATAGGTACTTACCTACTTCGTGGACTGTTCAAAAAAGTGTTTACAATAATAATTACTACCAATTTACAGCAGAACATGAAGATGCTAAAAAACAACGAACTTACTTACATAAAATACAAAATATTAGAGGTAGGTCTGATGAAGTACCGATCTATGTAAGGATCTGAGATTTACCTTCAATCAATTATGATCTCACTCAACGCTTGTAGGCGCACACTTAATTGACCGAGCGAGCGTAGCAACCGAAGCGTCTACATTTCGAGATTGGACAATTATGCTTTCGTCCGTCTGTCTGTCGGTATGTGTTCCGGGCTAGCAGCCACAGTTTCCATCCGATCTTCACGAAACTTGGCACAAGTTTTCCTTGATTGTATGCAATTTTTTCAAAATGAACTTTTTGGATTGGGGGAAAAAAAGCTCCACACTACACGAAAAGGAAAGTAAAGAAATACACAAGTATTCCTTTACTTGAAACATTTTTTTCTTCGTGAGTTTTTTTATTGGGAGGGGGGATGGAGAGAGAATCCCAAATAATGTTTTTAATGGTCGCGAGGTCTACTGTTCGACCATAGGGCGACCACTAGTCTAGTAGTAAAGTATCGATTCTAGATCTTTTTCAAATAGAATTTTAACAGTTTCTGTGGGCGAGCCTTTAAAATCGTAAGGCCATGTAAATGATAGGTCGGCAATGATATTCCATTTAAAAAAAAGAAATCTTACTAGAGCGCGTCGCCGTAGTACGAAGACTCGAAAAAGAGCTAATTGTTCTATGTTACGTCAAAACCCAGTACAAATTAGCTCGTTTCGTGGGAACAGATTTTGAGTGTCTGTTTATATGATGGTAACAATCTATAGTTTTAAAAAAATCACAGTAGGTCGGTATAATAGAATGAGTCAGTGTCCTTCTTCGTCATTAGTAGGAACCTCTTTACGTCAGTTTACGCTATGCGACAGTATGACCGCGGGTTAATTTTTTTGGCCTTTGTCACTCTTAGATTCAATTAGGATTGTTATCATTTAGCGCCATGTTCACGCTATCAATCCAAGATGTGCTACGAGATAAAAAAGTGTGTATCGAGAAACATCGGAAATATCTACTATCTATCTACCAATTATTTAATCTATTGTTAAGTAATTAATATGCCAATCAGAGAGGTAGCGTCATGGGAAAACAAAATTCCCCACGACACTACCAGTAGTGCCAAGCAGTACATAGTGCCTACGGTAATAAATGATTAATAGTAGCTACACGTGTGCATACGTGGACCTGCCGAGGTTCTGGCAAACATGTAAGTTCCCGGTATGCGACATAAATAGTTTATACTTTCCTTTCGATAGGTATGTTATTGTCTTCATGCGGCCGATGCCTTCCTATTATGATCTAAAAGTACCTAGATACATGATAGGTACCTAGATAGATAAATGAATAAATGAACTAAGCCATAAGCTTGTGCTATGGGATTTAGACAACTGATAACTTATATATATCTAAATACATACATAATATATATAGAAAACACCCAAACTCCGAAACAAACATTTGTGTATCACACAAATTTTTGATTCGACCCGGGAATCAAACCTGGAACTGATGACTCAGGACGATGCAGTACCGACTACGCCAAAGTAGTATAATATTGTTCTACGAGGGTGGATTGAAAAGTAGTCGGCCTAACACTGATCCATTTAGTTCTAAAAATCAAATCTACCTACATTATTTAGTTCAGTTCAGACCTGTTAATTGTGTGAAGTTTGAAACGTGTGCGATAATTAGTTTTAATTTTATAAATTTATTAACAAAGCAATCTGATATAATTTCCGCAAATGGAGCAAATCGAGCAGCGTGCCGTCATTAAGTACCTCCATAAGAAGGGGCTGTCATCAAAAGCCATCCATGGTGATATGTCAACATGGATCAAAAAATGGATAGCAGAATTCAAGCGTGGTAGAGAGTGTGAAAGACGAACCCCACTCTGGAAGGCCTTCGACGTCCACTACTGACGAAAATGTTAAAAAAATACTCGACTTAATTATGGGAGACCACAGATTGAAAATTAGAGAGATAGCCGAGATTATAGGCATCTCTTATGAACGTACTCAAAACAATAGTCAACGTGTTGGGTTTCCACAAGGTGTCTGCGAGGTGGGTTCCGCGACTGCTTTCAGTTGAGCAAAAAAGGATGCGATTGACTATTGCACGCGACTGTTTGGAGTTATTTGAAGCTGATGAATGTGATTTTTTGAATCGTTTTGTTACTATGAACGAAACATGGGTTCAATACTGTACACCGGAAACAACAACAATCAAAACAGTGGAAACGACCTGGTTCACCACCTCCCAAAAAGGCTAAGTCGATTTTGTCGGCAAGTAAGGTGATGGCTTCAGTATTCTGGGACTCGAAGGGTGTGATTATGGTTAATTATCTTGAAAGGGGTCAGACTATAAACTCTGATTATTACTGCAGCTTACTACGTCGTTTACGAGAGGAAATAAAAGAAAAACGTCCAGGAATGATCAGAAGAAAAGTCCTGTTTTTAATAAAGCACTTGGGTGGTCAAATATTTTGGACAAATGACGAGGTCAAAGCAGCAGTAGAAGCATATTTTGACTCTAAGGAAGAATAATTTTATTTTCAACGGGCTAAATGCTTGGAAGGGAAGATGGCAACAGTGCGTTGAACTTGATGGTGATTACGTTGAAAAATAAAAATATATTTCATTTATTATGTATTTATTTTCTTGGTTAGGCAGATTACTTTTCAATCCACCGTCGTATATAATTTAAACCAATATTGTTTTAACTTAATATATTTTTTGTTTGTTCTTAGATATGTGTACATATTCTGTGAAAAGGCACAAAGAAATGCTAAAGGCGGCTGGGACTATGAAGTGAAACCCTACAAGCCAGCTGACTTCTTACTGCAAGACATCGCAGTGCGCCTTTGCAACGCCAAACCTGTTTGGGATTCTTATGTAAACGAAGGTTAGCTAAATTATATTTTTTATGTTACCTTCTTGGTTCGTAAATAAGAATGCAGCACATTATATCGTGATATTCTAATTTTCTCTTCAATGAATTTAATATTGACAGATTTCCCTTACTACTTTATAGTTAGATTCGTTTCGGAATCTACCAATGAGATTCTTGCGACTGACGGACATGACACGAAAACAGACAGACAAACTCATTAGGTAGATTTTTTTACGTTAGTCAAGTAAAAGGGTGGTATAACTCGTGCGCGATAAGTTGAAACCTGAGCGTTATGATGTCAATGGTGTCTGTTTATCAGGTCCAAAAAATATCTTAACAAGCTTTCTAGTTATAAGCTATTGTGGTTTTCGGAAACAGCGCAACTTTATATAAATTACTAAAAAAGGCAAGTCTTAAATTATCGCGCACGAATAGTTGCCCAGTTGGTTTGGAAAATACAATGGCTTTTCCATCAAGTAAGAGAAGTGTAGATAGATGACTAATTATTGGTATGTGAACTAGATGACTAATACAAATACTTTACTTTTTAATTTTCAACCGACTTCCAAAAAAGGATGAGGTTCTCAATTCGACTGTATGTTTTTTTATGTTTGTTACCTAATTTCTGTGGACTTTTTTAAATTGGTAGCTTTACTTCCCAGGTGGTCCCATTTCGGTAGTTTAAAGTCGTTCGCGGGGTCAATATTTTAAGGTTCCGTACCCAAAGGGTAAAACGGGAACCCTATTACTGCGACTTCGCACCGTGATATGACCATGAACCGTGATAGTTACAAAGTTGAAAATTGTTGCCTCTATAACAACAAATACTAAAAAACGGAATATCCTACTAATATTATAAACGCGAAAGTTTGTATGTATGTATGTATGGATGTTTGTTACTCTTTCACGTAAAAACCACTGAATGGATTTTAATGAAACGTTACAATAATATAGCTTCTACATCAGAATAACACATAGGCTACAATTTATAAAGATATTGTGTGAATTGTTCAAAATATGACGCGGCGCGACGGGAACGGGAAAAAATCCAAATTACCACGCGGACGAAGTCGCGGGCGACCACTAGTAATAAATATTTAAGGGGGCTCCCATACAACAAACGTGATTTTTTTTGCGGTTTTGATACGGAACCATTTGTGCGCAAATCCGACTCGCACTTGGTCGGTTTTTTTATATGTTTGTAAGTAGACTCATATCTTTTGACTGCGTGAACCGATTTTGTAATTTTTTTTATTGATAGCTTATCTGCTACCCGAGTGGTCCTATTACGACAATTATTTGGTCCCATTCTGTTACTTTGATGTGTTTTTCTAGGGCTTGATCGTTTGAGGGGCGTACCGGGTCGATGGGAGCCTCCTGAAGGAACTACAGATCGTCTCTGCGTTGATATCGGACAAGGGGCATTCATTGAAGTTTCACATCCGGCGCCGCAAGGAGATCAAATGTAAGTTTACATTGTTAACTACATACATACAATCATGCGTCTGTCTTGTTTGGGATAGACAGTGAATAAATTTCACTTGCTACGATTTTGACATATTTCTTAAGTATTTTCATGCATGCTCTCCAGTAAGGTCACTGCTGGGCATAAGCCTCATCCAAAGAGGGGGGAATTCAGCCTACATATACTCGTATACCAAGCTGGTCAGACGGGTTGTTATAAGGTTTTGTGTCGAGTTTTCCTTCTTCGTTAAACTTACTTATACATTTCTAAATATACACAGAAAATACACAAACTTTGAAGCACACATTTGTGGATCACACAAATATTTGATTCGACCCGGGAATCGAACCCGGGACCTCAGGGCCAGGCCTTTCGTTCGACAAAACATCTCCGATTTGATCGACTGAAATAGGAATATAGGTACAGATTACAGACAGAATGGTTATTGATTTTATATTGTGATTAGGTACCCGCTATAAGCTTGCCATCCCAGTGGGACCGACAACAATACCTTATGCTTATATTCTCGGGTATATAGGTGTGATTATTTGTATCAATTTATTATAATGTAGTAAATAATTATTATCGAAATAACTTACCTACTTACTAGATAAAATTACTTTCATTGCGTTACTTTTTTTTTAAATCAAGAAAGCGCAGTCCATGCAGTCTCTCATTTTGCAATAGAGAATATTCAATTTCCAAACCTATATCTGTTCTCAATGAATCATATTTCAAAGTGGTTTGTATATTATTGGATTTATATCACAAATGTTACCCGCAATTACTTAATAAATTATATTACTACGTAAGTACATATTGCTATTATAATAATTATAGCAATAATTACGTTAATGCAAATAGAGATTTTGTAAGCATAGAATATCATTGGAGTTTATCCTTCGTGCGTATGTGTCCTGTTGTTCATATATTTTTACTTAAGTACATATTTATCTAAACTAATACCTTACAAACTTAAACTTTAAAAAACCGGTCAAGTGCGTGTCGGGCCACGCATAATATAGGGTTCTGTAGTTACCCATTATAGGCAGGAGCCTATACTAAAACGCCTAAACCTAAACTATAACGGACCAGATAACTGTCAGTTTAGGAAAACTGACAGTTATCTGGTCCGTTATAGTTTTATTTTAAAGTTCATTATATGGAGCCGTTTAGATTTTAGAGAGGGGGGGGGAGGAGGCTGTTTTAACAATATCTCGCAAACCTTAATAAAAAAATGTCTTACTAACCTCCCAATCTTATAAAAAGATCTATCTAATGATACCCCACACGCTGGGGCTGATGCGAGAAAAAAAAATCATCCCCACTTTAGTTGTAGGGGAGGTACCCCAGAAATAATTATTTTTCATCATTTTATATTAGCACTTTGTCGGAATAGTAAATACACATCATCATTCACCGAGCCTTTTCCCAACTAAAGTTGGGCTCGGCTTTCCAGTCTAACTGCGATTCGGCTGAACATCGATATTTTCCGTGAAGCGACTGCCATCTGACCTCCACACACCATGGGCGACATCGAAGTTCTGTAGTTAGACCGGTCGGATTTTTGATTTAGGGCTCCAACTACCCCTAACGACTGCCATAGATGTTTGTATGACAACCGGGACCGACGCGGCGACGGCTTAACATGCTCTCCGAGGCACGGAGGGGTCTCAATGTCTTAAGAAATGGTCACCCATCCTAAGACCGGCCTGACTCGATGTTGGTTAACCTTTGCAATGTGTTAACATTGTCGGTTACCACTAGACCACGAGCCCTATAGCCTTATAGTAAATACACATATGCATTCAAAATTTCATCTTTCTAGCACTAACCAATTGGGGAGGACAGCCGAGTACGGACATTACAAAACTATAAGGGTTCCGAGTCTTACTGCGGAACCCTAAAAAGTACAAAACTGCTGGACTGATTTGAAAAATTATTTTACCCATATAAAGCTACATTGTTAGTAACAAAACCATTACGCTACGGTATATGTAAGCAGAGTAGCAATAAAAAAAACGACCCCAACTGGCACAAACTCGTATCAAATTATGATTTTAAACTTCCCCACTTGGTAATTTACAATTTATGTTTACCAGCGGGCGCCCGCGGCTTCGCTCCGTTGACAAATTATACATCTACACAAAAATATCATCGAGAACCACTCTATCTATTGGTGAAAACCGCATCAAAATCCATTGCGTAGTTTTAAAGATTTAAGCATACATACGGAACGGGCGACTTTGTTTTAAAATATGTATTGATTAACTGTCCCGTCGAACTTCGTACCGCTTGAAAAAAAAACCTTTTATACCTTCCCTGAACTTCTTCAATTCGTTTAAGACCAATATTAAGAAAATCGGTCTCGTCGTTCTCGAGTTCTAACATAAGAGAGAGAAAATTATAATGTTTTTTGAGCGTCCGATATTTCGATTATTGTAAATAGCCATGTTTACGGATGTAGCTACTGAATGAGTGTAGGTGAATTGCTAAACATGGCGCTTGCAACACGGTAAATATCCTGTTTATGGTAAACATTATTGGTTTAATGGTAAATGTCTAATATGTTCTTAGTTCCAACAAAGGAAAACTATTAAGTATACTGATATTCAATATAATTAGATGGTGTACGTGACTTGGGCGAGACTATTTACGTAATTGTACAATCAATTAATGTGAAATTAATATAATTAGGTATATCTACTTATTAATTATTTCAGTTTCTTAGTTTCCATAACAAATGTGGAAGGGTGTGCCATTATTCCAAACACGGTTTTAGAATGGGATTTAGAAATTATGTTCAAACGCGTGAACAGAGCTCGATGAAAATGAAAATTAGCACATAGATAGGTGCCTACGTACCTAGGTATACGAGTTCCTGAAATGATTGCCACATTTTTATCACAAACAATTTCCAATTCCCATGGGTATCCATGGGAAACTATTCTACGGGGGCGGAATCGTAGGGCTCAGCGAATATATTAGAATATTACTAGAGGATGCCCGCGACTTCGCTCTCAAACGAAATGATTTTTCGCACTTGTGTGCAACATTTTCCACTGCTGCTCTGCTCCTTTTGATTGTAGCGTGATGTTAGATAGATCGGGCTAGTAGGTCTCGTGTCGAAGTTAATTTCAGAAACTAGG
Source organism: Nudaria mundana (assembly GCA_963556515.1). Classification (NCBI taxonomy): domain Eukaryota; kingdom Metazoa; phylum Arthropoda; class Insecta; order Lepidoptera; family Erebidae; genus Nudaria; species Nudaria mundana. The sequence continues at coordinate 12,083,997 of OY748295.1, read as the reverse complement.
TATTGAGTCGACTAAACTAACAAACAAAAAAGACTTTATTTATACCTTTATTTATACTGTCGATTGATCGTAGTTCGAGACACCCAGGACTTTAATTAGATGTGCCATAGCGGCTGGCACGTAAGATTTTGTTGCCTTCAATATTTCATCACAAGACAATGGGTATCTATTTTTTTCTAAATAACAATATAGCTGCTACTGTTTAATTAAATTCATTCGGCCATTTTGGACATAACCCATTATTATATGTGTACCCGGTGATGGCATTAGGTGATGGACTAAAAATACTGGCAAATTGTGGGTGTGTAATGCCCCTCTGCCTGCCCCGTCGAGGATATAGGCGGGATATGTGTGTGTGTCGATTGATGTAATATGCTATACTTAGGTACTTCTTGAACAGAGATACACATGTACTTACAAAACTAATGGAAAAGTACCAACATGTGTTTCTGTTCAATATAAACTCTTTAGCCTTATAATATTAGTACCTATAGATTATAATATCCCATGTGATTCCAGCGATCGTGCGGGTAGTCTACGCGTGCACTTGGCCCCTGTGGCAGGAGGACGCAGCGTGTGCGCGTCGGGCGAGGCGCGAGCCGCGTTCGCCGCGCACGCGCGAGCGCTCGCCTACGACTGCGAGCTGGACGCTGTGTTGGACAGCGTCATCGGTAATAGAAAGGATTGCTTCATTTCTATCAGAGGTACGTTTTAAAGTAACGCTTTCTGATAAAACACTGTATATTATACTTGATCTGTTATGTTTATTTAAACTGAAAGAGTCTTGGAGTGAGTCACGGCACATCGTGTAGGTACAGGTCGCGTCAGATTAAAATAACGCTCACCTTCAAGCTGCGCAGTAGGCGATTTATCGATCTAAATATTATAATGGTGGTAAGAGTGAGTAAGAGGGAGAGTACCGATCCGCAAACACACCCCTCCACTTTCGCCCAGTGTATTTCTTACGTGAATTGTGCCGTAGGGTGCGGAATCCGCCGCGCACGAAACAAATACTCGACATGGTTTGAACTGTCCGTACTGAAAGCTGAAGACAGCCGTCCCCTTTAGGCTCCGCAATACGCGATGCACCGTGACTCAGGACTCAGCCTTAGAGAGTCTGTATATTACGCGGACGCTTTTAAGGACCAGATTTTATTTAACACTTGAAATTTATATCCCATTTCAGACATCGATAATGTATGAAATCATCATCTTTGGGATATTTCTTTATTTTGTGTTCTGTTTTTATTGTATACATTGTTTCGTTTCCTTGATGGCAAGCGTGAATATCAAAAGACCAATCTCACTTCAACAACATTGAGAACGTAAACTTAAGTTCTGCGTTTATAGGTGAAAGAAGTCATCCATAGGTAACTCACCTGTCGTAGTATAAGCATTTGAGATTGAGGTGAGGTTGGTTAAGCCTTCTAAGTACGGCTCCAGATTCCTCACAGAAACGCGTATTTCATCATACAAACATATCTATTGCAGGTATTTCAGATTATCGTGACGGCACTCGTGGCAAAGAGTGGCAACCGCACGCAGCTTTAGCCGCCGCAGCCGTCATGAAGGGTATCATTGCGGCTATGGAGCCCCCTACCGACTAAATATAGCAGCTTTATACAACACTAACCACAGAAATATTCGACAATATATGCAACTAGAGCTTTCCAAAAAGGTCTATTGTACTACCAGATAAACTTTGTGCCTAATACCATATTACTAAAGACGCAGACACACTTATCGGACGTCGCGCATAGACAATAGACTTGCGAACTGTCATGCGAGCGTCATCGCCGTCATCGTCAATAGGACGCGTTGGTTAGGTGTAAATGCGGCTTAACTGTGTTACCGAAAATAAGTGATCATATTCAAGCAATATAAGAAAATAGGTACTTTATCTATTTACGTATATTTATAGAGTTGAATGTACCTAATAATAATTAGTAATTTAGTTCCACGTGCCTGATAACGATTGATTCTGATATTTTTAACATAAATTACTTGTGTTACAAGTGGGTTCATCACGTCAGTAGTGGGCCAGATCTCGTTCATCGATGATTTTGCCAATGTCAAGGTAATGCTTGATATTTCCCGCACAGAAGAACTAGTTACTCTGACCTAGTGCACGATGTGGGACAAGAAAACGTTGTTCGTTATTACAATAGAGCGTCTGAACCAGGGTTTTTGCCCAGAGCCAGAGGTAACCTCGAACCATCGAAAGATTGGTTCCAATATCTGTCAGGGGAATATATATTGCCATCTCAGACATGAGTGGTGTTTAAATGATTCCTTATAGCTTAAGAAATGGTTGAACGGCACTGAGTGTGTTTAAATCTGGGTCCATACATAAAGCGTAAAAAATATATATTTTAAGTTGTTCTACATCTCTGACATTCAGGATTCTACACTATTTACTAGCTTTGGCGATATCTATAGTACATGCCATAAAGTTTGAAACTAAAGGTCATTGAACCTATAAAGGAGCTGTAAACACTTTTTACACTGTAGTTCATATGAGAGAGATAGAGCGAGAGAGAATTATTTGGATATAACCACGCCACCGAAGTAGTTGTTTCAAAAATAATATCATTATTACTATTAATTATTACAAGGATTAATTCAATCAATAATATAATAAAACAATACAATTCAAACTAACTAAATATTAATTATGTACATTAGTTTACTAAAATTACATCTAAATTCTAACATGCGTCAAAGAACTCCTCCGCCTCGTTGCCGACTAGCAATGTTATGAGAATGTATTAATTATTAAATATAATAATAGTTATTATTTTAGAGTTATCCTCTTTTTAATGCAAGTTTGACTTCCTTGGTTTGTTTGCTGTTCTTCAGTCTCAAACTTTACCGACTTGTAGTAGTATCTAACTATGCCCTTGTCGTCACTTTACGACATTCGTCTTCCGTAATAATTGTCCTGAGACAATATAAAATCATAGTCTTGTAATAGCTTTCGTATTAAATATAGCAGTGCAGCCTATCATGGTAACAACCCAGACGATTTATATTGTACAATGTACATACTTACTATTAATATTTACTAACATTTAATAATTTATAACTTTATTTATACATGTATTGAATACCTACGCGATGCACGTAATTCACTATTAACATTTTTATCCATGAATAATATTGATTTTAAGTTAAAATGGGACTCCACGTACAAGGCAAATCAGTTTCTATACATTTAACGCAGTAGGTACCAACAGTTGTAATATTTCGTCAGTTCTTAGTTTATTATAAATTTTCCTATATTCTGCGACTCTGTAATAATTATAAATATTATAATCAATGTACCTAGGTAGGTAACCTTGATAAAAAACAATTACAATACATTTAAAATTAGGCATTTATTAAATAATGTACGTGATATATCCCTGACATTATACGACCTATATGACATATAGATTTAGCTTAACAATAAAGTGGTACATAGACTTGCCTTAGCATTGGCTGTAATACAAGTAGAAATAGTATATTCGACCATATTTATAATATCTATAAGATTGTTATTAAATATAAGCAATATAGGGCACATATTATTTTAGTCTGAAAGACATAATATATTAATGTAGAATTTTGCCTTCCTCATATCTTCTTCCAAAATTAATAAAAGTACCTACACAATTTTAAACGTTTTATATGTAAATTCGTAATATAGGTACTTTAAATTCGTTCACAAATCACCATAAGATAGCTGTGCAGTAGATGTGATACCTATTTAATGTTTTTTTTTTAATTATTTTCAGAGAATAACGTTTTAGTGAACCATTTAATGAATATAATATTTTATTTAGAATATATAATAATAGATATCAGTGTAACTATATTTATTAGGCTTGCTAACCACACCCATGTTTAACGTTAGTGTTGAATATAGTCTCATCATTTCCATCGACTTTAAAGTACTTTATATCTATCAAAGACTTCCTATTTCTAGGTCCAAAATTATTTATCTAAGTCGTAGAAACTAGTGCCTAACCGAGCTTATCTTGGAACTTATAGATGTAACAAAATATTAAACCGTAGCTAAAGCCCGTGTTAGGCCCGCTAAAAGTTAATATGAAAGTTCCCTATGGTAGGGTCAGTTATAATCTTGAACATCAACCACCTGAATACTCTATTTTGGGCTCATTTGTTCACTGGATAAATCGTGTTAGAGCCACAACAAACCTTACCCAGGCATAATGTAGCTTTCTAATGTGGAAGATTTTTTTAAAGACGTTTCTGTAACTTGTGAGTTTATTCGTACACACATACAAATCTTATTTATCTATTTTTAATATTAGTAGGTATAAAATGAAAAGCCATCGAAACGGGATAAAAAATGTAGGTAAACAAACAAAACGATACTGAGTTACATTGCGTTACATATCCTTATCCCTTGCACGTAAGTTGGTCAACGACAGCACCAGCTGTCGTTGCTAGTTTTGTGGTATAGGAAAGCATTCAGTACCGCAGTTGTCAACATTTGTTACAAAATATAGTTCTGTCATAAATACGACTAATTCGGACTCTTCCAATAAATCATCTTTGTCTTAACAGACGACAAATATTGAATAGGGAATCCGAAAAAATATGTTTTAAACCCCTGAAACTTTGTTTACATGATTTATCTCGTCTCAATATTCAAAACAAATGCTCATTTTACACTGCCATTAATGGCCTGTTTAACATCATTGAGTATGCCTAAACCAAAGTTTACAAATTTGGCTGTATTTACCAACTAGGTCTAGTCGCCTAAAATTGTGAACATTTTGTTGATATATTTTATTTGTTATTTTGAATTTTTTTATAAAAATCATGTTTTATCGTCGTTGTTTAATACAATACAATTGTAGTTTAATTAATATAACGTATCACCAAAATCATTAATATAATAGGGGGTCTTATCTTAAAGATGTGTTCTTTTAAATCTTGTTGATATATTATTGGATTTTTACGTAAGAAAATACCTAAATGTTTATAAAATATAAGTAGGTAGGTATATACAAACATTTTACCCAGTCTCTAATACTGCCAGCCTTCTAAGTTATGTGTTATTTAGTGTAAAACTACCGTAAGGTTCAATATATTTAATGTAACTTTATTTAAGCATCGACTCGGCTGGTATTCTATCGTCTTATTTTGATTGATTGTATATTTGTTGTGTTATTTATTGAATAAAAATTATTTAATCAAAAAGTTCGATTATTCTGTGTGAATTAAATATGTTCTACTGTATTAGCATATCAATATTTATCAATTAATATACTTAATGTAAGTTATTGCACAAATAAAGTGTCACAAATATTTTGATCTTTTTATATCCTTTTAATGTAATCATCATTTCATCCGATTGATGCTCACTGCTGAATTGAACGCCACAACATTCGGTCCTGCGCTTTCCGCATGCAGTGGCTTCCTGCGACCTTTACAATGTCGTCAGTCCACCTTGTGGCGCCTAGCCACGCTGCGTCTCCTAGTACGCGGTCGCCACTCTAGGACTATTTGGCCCCATCGCCTATTAGCCCTGCGAGCGATGTGCCCTGCCCACTGTCAATTGAGCTTGGCAACTCTTTGGGCTACGCTGGCTTTAACATGATACGAGTACCTAACACGAGTTATTTTCCTCTACATTGGGATAAAAAGTGAGTAAAACGCGGTGCACCTGCTGACAAAAACAAACAGACAGGGCCCTGGCAAATATAACTGCTCGGAAATGACTGGCGACTGACTGCAATAAAAACTTCTGTAAACCTCTTTGGAAGTGATTATGTAGGGTGTAGGTATATAATAATATGTGGAGGTGTACATTGGGTATAAGTATCTATAATTATTTTTTTTTTGCGACTAAGGCCGCGGCCAATCTAACGTCCGTTGCCGGGCGCCTCTGGTAAGTATCTATAATAATGAAAGAAAAGTATTAGTACAAAATAAATTTATTCCCTTAAATCATTATTTACTTATCGCTGAATTCATTTCTTAGATATCAACATTTAACATTGTATCTGCATCACTCACTGCCTGCTATAAAACTGAATAATTTTAGAGATCACTCTTCCAGTAAATCATTCTGAAATACAAAAAAGTTTGAATTATTATTTTACATATGTATCAATGCTACCACACATACACATATCTGATAGGTATATGTAAGTACTGTATCACATGTATGTTATGGTTTTTGTGCGCAATAAAAGAATCGTCATCTCAGCTCATTTGACATATACCACGCTGGCCAGACGAGTTGGTATAGGGTAGTCGAGTTTTCCTTTTCTTAATATACTACTACGGTGTCTTGTGCGGTGCTTCACGCTGCACTACGCCATAGGTTTTGGCCTATAACTTTTGACCCCTTAGGGTTAGGTCAAATTTTCGATTTTTTGGCTTGCCTCCAGATCGAGGGTTATCCATAGGAGGGGTCAACCATCATTGGAGCATAAGCAGTTCTCGAGAGCTAAGGGGGGGGACAAAACTTCTGAAAAATCATTCTGATAAACATACTTATATATTTCTAAATATATACTAAATATACATAGAAAATACCCAAATTATGAAACGAACCCGGGACCTCAGGGACAGCAGTCACATACCATTGCCCCACCGAGGCAGTTTATAAAAGAATAAATAAAGTAATTTTTAAATAACATTCAGTGTTAGTACAAATGCACTTCAAGATTGTGTGATATTATGATTGTGAAAGTGACCATACAGGGTTACCTGGTAAGTCGTGCGAACCCCGTTCAGGGGTGGTAGTTCCCACCATTTCTGACTAATTTCACCTTGGACCCCTGCCCACCAACCTAACCCTTTTCAAGTTATAAGGCTATGAAGATTTTTTTTTAAAAATGCCGATTTCTTGTCTCCATCTTTTTAGTTTATTTTTGTTCTAATTTTTATTTTTATACGATTTTTGTGTAGCAGATTAGTTTCTTCATCTTTCTGATAAAATGATATGATAAAATTAGAGTTACTTCAACTAAATGGGTCGTAGATAGAAGATTGATAGTTATAGCATCAATAAAAAAACAGTACAAATCAAACTTCAACCAGCAATAGTAAAAAAAAACTCTATTACACCTAGGCTGCAGACACGCTTCAAAATATCTACCTTTTATTAGCTATTCAACAAGGTATAACAAGCTGGGCTACTATTGAAGGTCTGGGATAAAAACTTTGATAAAAGCTACCCAGGTAGTAGTAACAACAACAGTAGTAAAAGCATTCCGTTAGGTACTGCCTCTATGGTCCTCCAAGGGTTGACCCTGCTTGTAAACTGGACTCTGATTTGTGCTTGTAATTTGGAACTGTTGAAGATGCGACCTTCGCGACCTTCACGAACAAGGAATATGCTGACATGTTGATCTGTTACGGGTACCGTGATTGTGTATTCACACATACTCGTGCTGAATACATATTGCGTTTTCCAAATCGCCGTGCACCAGATCATGCTGTGTTCGACAGAGTTTACCAGCGACTCAGAGAGACTGGCTGTATTTCAAGGCGACGATCAGACTTGGGTAGACCAAGAGTATCTGATAATGACCCAGATACGTTGAAAAATAGTGAAATAGTACGGTTTAGATCGGATCCTACAGTTTCAAGTTGTGGTGAAAAGTGGACTTAGAAACAGAATGCGAGTGTGTGTGTGAAACAGAGGTGAACATATTGAACACGAAAGATAAAATAAAATACATTTGTTGTACCTATTTGAATTAACAATAAGAATTAAAATGTACAAAATATACATAATTATATAGGTACTAAAAATATTTACATTACAAAATATCGTTTAAAAAATCCTCCGCGTCATTGCTGACTGGGAAGGTTCCCAGAATGCTGGCTGTGTTGCCACGTTGGATGGCGACACTTATTCTTTGGGCCAGAAAATAGCCAGCCTTCTGGTCCTGAGAAGCATCGATTTGGCGTTTAGCAATGTCTCTATAAAGGCGGCGAGCACTCGGACCCCATGACCCGTGTCTCAACCCCAAACGGCTGAAATATGTAATCACCTGCTAGGTTAGCATATTTACGCCGTTTGAGGTCTTCAGCCGATGCAGCAGCAGTGCCGGCACATCCGGATGTGCTTGGAAAATTTCAAAATTTTTCCAAAATTGTCCTGAACGGAGGGCATGTGTAAATTTGAATTGTTTTATTTTATTTTGTAACCTAATTGATAAATTTTGTGGTAATTTTTACTACTACTTTTAAGACTTTTATCAAAGATTATTCCAAGACTTCCAATAGCAGCGTAGCTTGTTATACCTTGTTGAATAGCTAATGAAATGTAGATATTTTGAAGCGTGTCTGTAGCCTAGGTGAAATAGATTTTTTTTTACTATTGCTGGTTGAAGTTTGATTTGTACTGATTTTTTATTGATGCTATAACTATCAATCTTCTATCTACGACCCATTTAGTTGAGGTAACTCTAATTTTATTTTCCATAATGATGAAGATACTAATCTGCTACACAAAAATCGTATAAAAATAAAAATTAGAACAAAAATAAACGAAAAAGACAGGCCAATAGACAAGAAATTGGAATTTTTTCAAAAAAAAAATCATCATAGCCTTATAACAGGGTTCCAAGGTGAAATTTGTCAGAAATGGTGGGAACTACCACCCCTGAACGGGGTTCGCACGACTTACCAAGTAACCCTGTATAATAGGTTTCCTTATTGTTAATGTTATAATACTATTATATTATAAATCTGTTGTCAGGTGACAATTTGTGGCGCGACCGTCCCGCGGGGGGTGACAGACGGTGGCGGGGACGAGGTAGCGCGTCATTCTAGCACACGGCTACACACGAAGAGAAGTTTGAGAAACATGGATCATTAATTTTTTAATCTCTACAAAGTTTGTAGTTGCAGGCTCTGGTTCAATTTAAGTAATTCAAGTTTTATATAAAATTTAACTAGTTAGACCTATTGAAACATTTTGTTTTTTTTTTCATTTAAAATACCAAATAATTATGGGTCTAATTTTGCTGTTATAATATGCATCTCATAATTATTAGTTGTCACAAGATAACGTGTGTAACAACAGGTCTTGTGTCCAAGTGATTTATTAGTATGTTAATGCAAAAGTTAAAAATTAAACTATGTTACTTGCATAAGTTTCTGAAGCATGGCATCTCTTGTTTGATCATCTATGTTATTGCTGGTCTTCTATAAATTCACAAAACACACTCATAAGCAAGTATAACAGGCAAAATCACTCATTTGCAACATCAGAGAATTCATTCAATGCAGTTAAATTGTTATTATTTAATATCATTTTAACTGACATGGTCATTAACATTATGTGACATAATTTCAATAAAACATTGCAACTGCCAGATCATTAAAACAATTCCACATTTTCAGTGCTGTAAATTAACATTTTACTTACCAACATATTTAACTTCATCAAAAGCCTTTCTTGCTTTCTTAAGCTCTTCATTCATTGTGAGTAGATCTTTGACACGAGCATATTTACGCTGATTTTTTCTGACTAAAAAAATTATGTCTTCTACTTGAACACGACCTGTTCTTCCAACTTCCATGGCCCTGCAAATTATGTATAACAAAGGACTAGATAATTCAAATACAGAGAGTAGAAACTTATATAGGTAGATACTTAGTGAGCCTTAATGCTTACCTATGAGTGGTTTCCGTGATAAATTCGATAACCAAATCTTCTAAAAAGTCAACACTTTCTGTGTATGGATTTTGATCGTCACCGAAACCATACATCATACATCGCAGTTCTTTACTGAAGAGTCTTTTTCGTCCCGATGCTGTCGCTCCAAGTTGTTGCTCGGTTTCTTCTTCATCGAACTGTATTAAAGATTTTATTATAATAGTTGGACTGAGAACTTTAGGTATTCGTAACTTAGGGTAATATTGATGTCTCAGTTAATATATAAACTAACTTGGTCAAAATTATCTGCGTCCGGAGTGGGAGCCGCCATTGTGGTATATTTGATAATATTATTGTAATTTGTACATAACCTAAACGAAACACGACAGTTGACCGACAACAAAAAAGTGAAAAAAGTGGTTCTCTTTTGTTCTTGTTTGACGTTTGTATGATTGACGAGACGACTGACGTATGACACTAACTCAATATAATGCACTGACTGGAGTGAGTGAAATATGTATTTTTTTCTTCCACACGCTAAGGTCTTTGACCATACCGCCTCTTCCTCCGTGACTAAACCCGGTCCACTTCCGGTTTCCTGAATAAGGAGTTTATCAGAAGCCCTTCTCCATGGTGCATATCAGAGACGCCCGGCAACGGACGTAGGAGCGGCCGCGGCCTTCGGCAAAAAAGGCCCTTCTCCATTAAGCCAGCCAGTAGCGTATTTTCATTTTTTTTTGTTTGTGAATGTTCAGCCCGGTACAGAAGAACTAGTTTCCGCTGTGGGATAAGATGAATCATTGTTCGGTATTGCAAGACAGCGTCTGGAGCTCGGTTTTTGCTGAACGCCGCCGCCGCCAGAGGTAACCTGAAAAGTAATGGTAAGTTAGATGTTAAAACTTTTCAAAATATAATACAAAGACCTTATAATACAATGGACATAGAATCTAGAACAAATCGCAAGAAAATAATGTCCCGGTCGACCTATACATTATACATAGGCATACATAGATATAAACAAATTTCATATTAAAATTTAAACCTTGATTCAACGGAATAGTGTTCACTTTTGTTTGCACTAATTTATCGCATTACGTAGCTTCTATCTGTCCGCCTGACTAATTCACCTTATGCAGCTTCAACTTGAACTACGTGATCATAGAAACAATGGAGTAGGTTTATTTTGTTAAAGTCTTTTAAGGATTCCATGATATGTACCTACGTACGCGTAATAATTAATGTAAGACTATAATAAATTCCATAATCTTATAAATTGTAATTACTTGTTTATGTTAGACGAAATAAGCTGAAAAACTAATTAACGACTGACAAAGATTTTTTTTTTTCGAGTCAGTTTCATAATAAGTAACTGTAGTGTATGAATAACAAAAAGGGAATTAATGAATTTAACTAATTATAATATTATAAATGCCAAACTTCTTGCGGGTGCCAAAGTTCTTCCGCTTTCATTACTATTTTCATAACGCTATGTCGCTACGTCTACTACAAGATAGCCGTGTTTCAAGTGACTGAATTAGTTGCTAAAACTGCGCGTCATTAATTTATTTTTATCTTATGGTTAATTTTTAGGATACGAAATTATTGGCTACTAGCTGATCACCGTGACTCCACCCGCGAGATATAGTTATCTCGGCCCCGATTCCCGTGGGAATACATTAACGAGAATCCAAAAAAAGAAAAAATTGTATTCAATCAAGGGATTCTAGTACAAGTTTCATAAAGATCGGACCTCTTTTTGTTATGTCCATAAAATGAGCCGAACAAACAAGATTGTTATTTTTTGGATCAAAATATTCTTCTCGCCGTGCTAGGGCAATAATATTTTTCCATTATGCACAGTGTACTGGATCCCGAGGAAAACTGAAATAGATGTTGGTTCATATAACGAAAAAAAAATCATAAAGAGCCAAGGCGTCTCCACTATAATCTTTGTTCCAAATAGTTTCATCGCTATCGGTAATCCGAATAAATCTGAATGGTAATTTTGTTAGTACATTATTCAGTGAAAATGAAATGGTCTCTTTCTTTTTACTGAGCTTGGGATGAATTCGAAAGAGACAGATAGTTACTTCGGTATTGGACTGGATTGCAATATTTACTTTTGTCTTTTAATTTATTATCGACGAAATACTGTATTTTAAGTGAAATAATAAATTGCAAATGATAAAACAAAAGCTTATTTACTGAAAATATGATACACCGTCTTCAATTTGCTTTTTTTTTCGTAGTTTTTACACGTTTTTACAATACAGTACGGCATTGTGCAACGTGTTGTCGTTCAGTTGTCAAAATCAAGACTGGCGCGCGATTGTTTCTCTTTTAGCGTTATGTTTCTCTTTTAGTTCGGACACTTTTGAGCGATGATCCGAAATCCATTGTATATAAAATCATTGATATAATAGCATTATTTTCGCTAAAACAAAAGACAATAAAACATCGACAATTGTTTCACCTCTAAACGAGGCATTATCAAGACTGTCTCAGAGAGAACAGCTGTTCTCTCTGAGACAGTCTTGTCAGTTTGTCATGGATTTTCGCCAGGTAACGCCTGTTTCCATCCAATATTTGTAACCTAAAAAGCCATGCCAGGCATGCGCTCAACAGAAACCGAGGCAGACCTTAGCCTATCCATAAGGTCGAAAAAAAAAACAAAATTGGCTGTCACTATATGAATGTCAGTGTCAATACTGTCAAATCTGTCAATGTCATCAGGCGGCAGACTGTCAGCCACCGGAGTTCACCGGAGCACCGAACCGGACGGACGACTCCGCAGTCCGCATTCCCCCCCGCATTCCTCAAAGAGTACCTACGGCATGGAATGAAATCACAATAATAGATTGGGAACTCACGGCGATTGTGATTGTAAACAGTGATTCGTATCGTATCGCAGTTCACACCGTTCTTCGATGACTGTGAACAGTGATTTGTATCGTATCGCAGTTCACACCGTTCTTCGATGACCGTGAACAGTGATTCGTATCGTATCGCAGTTCACACCGTTCTTCGGTGACTGTGAAGTGAACAGTGAACACTAGTGAACAGTGATTTGTATCGATATCGTATGTATCGCAGAACCGGGTGCGACAGAGATAAACATATTTTTATGGTGTACAAATGTTGTTATGGTTAATTAAAGTAAAAATGAATCTTATTTTATTGTTTCGTTACAAAATTTATTTTTTAGGTACGCATATTTTCTTAAGATACTAGTATAATATTCCTTCATCCCAAAATATCCCGGCCCGTATTACGGTTTTTATTTTTGTTTTGTTCAATACGAATAAAATTGTATTGTGTTGTAGGTAGACCACAGATTAGATAAGAGATTTGTTGAAGACGTCTCGCCTCTTTCAAAATCGACACACAGACAGATATGATGGATGTCGTCCAAACGTCCAACTTTGGATTACGATTGAGATCCATTGATCGCTATATTCTATGTAAATAGAAAGACTTCGATCAAATTCCGATTTACCGGGCACAAAACATTTGAATGTTGAAATCAGTAACTTTTGTCTATGGTTGAAATCTTAAAAAAACAAGTTATTTAAATAAAAACGTTTCCCCCATAGAAATAAATGTTTTTTGGGTTGGTACACCTGTTTTCATGATGAATATGTATTACAGAGCTAAAAGTGAAGTGATATTTTATCCAAATAAACCTTTTTCTGAAATTTCGGTGTCCCTTTTTTACTCTATGGTGAAACATATTTTTACTCTATGGTATTGTCCATGCGTAACCCCGGCTCCACACATTTGTCCCAACGTTGCTTGGTATTGGTACAATCATTAAGTACGTAAAAATATCCAAAACTAGACCGTACCGGCATGAAATTAGGTTTATTTTTTATACGTGCTTGACGTGAGACTGAACAATAAAAGTTGTTCTTCACCGGGACCTAATGGATGAAATACACGTAACGGCATAATTGTGCAAACCTAGTACAAAATTGGGTGTGCGCAAGTATACTGTTACGTGTATTTCATCCATGAGATTCCTAGACGCCAGCTCCACACGTTCGTGCCAACTTTGGCGTCAATTGCATTGGCCCAACGTGTAGATCTAGGAAATGGCATTGGCACCAACGTTAAGGCGAGCGTTGATAGTTGACCGTCTAAGATGAATCTGCGCCCACGTATTTGATCCGTCCACGTTTTCGCACAATATAGAATAAATTTGGACTAGTACTGAAGCACATCAGAGCAATTTAGATTTCTGCATCAGATATCTTCACATTGGCAAATTTATGGGCACATTCGCATGTACCAATGTTGCAAACCTATAAATTTTTCAGTCAACAGTACAGTAATAATAGCATAACCTCGATTTCACGCACGATTAGCACTAGGAAAATAGAAATCACTATCACTGTGCATAATATTTGTCACTACTACTCACTGGTTTTATTTTTAATTTTTTTTTTTTTTTTACTACTCACTGGTAGACAAATAATATATATAATAGAAATCACAGTGACTGGAAATAATAATATTGTTATATTATCGTGATTTTAAAATCACAATCATTTCCATCTACCTACATTATATGATCAATCACTACAATATCACTACGTTTAACAACAACTTGCCGTGAAGACTAATGGGACGATGTTTTTGATGATCGGACTATTTAGATGTTAAATCTGTGTCTATAAATACATCAAAATGAATCCTATGACGTAAGTTCAACCACTATTATTTTATCTAGAGCCGACTAGCTAGATAGGTTCAGTGGAGTTTTATTTATTTGCTAGGTTAGGTGACCTAACACGGAACGTTGTATTTCTACATGGTATTTTTGTTGTTTCCTGGGTTCACCCAAATTTTAAAAACCTATTATGCAGGCTGTATACTACGGTAAGGATACAGGTACTAATAGCTCCAAATGCATCTGGCAAAATTATTATCCACTGAGCCTAGTTCTACAGGTTGGGGTTGGCTTTCCACTCTGGCTGGAATATACTGAAATTGAACATTACCTTAATCCCATATGAAATCTTAAAAAAGTATCTTGTGTGGTTTGTAGCTTGAACAAGGGTGGGCAATATGGTGAACATTTTATCAACATAATTTACGTGACATTATTATTCCAAAATCTATATAGTTTAGGCAAACTCCTCCAGCTCATTACACACTGGCTGTTGTTGACTGAATGTTCCCAGAAGGCAGCATTGTCACTTTGTATTGAAAAGAGTTAATCATAAGTTTCGAGAGACTTTTTAAAAGGCCATGTTATTAAGCAATTTTCAGTATGTACCCTGTACCCATAATGTGAGACTTCATTTGTTACTTTCAGAAATATTAAAAATGTTCTGAAGCTTAGTGAGCGAGAATTAGGTACTAAATCAAAAAGTTCATGGCATGATCAGTACAAGAACAGTGCCTGGATATTTGTTGGAGGTCTACCATTTGATCTCACTGAAGGGGATGTCATATGTGTTTTTTCACAGTAAGTACAAACAAGTTTTTATAATAGATTTTACTCAAGAGTCATCAAGCGACCAAGATTTTATGGTTAATAAAAATTTAAAGACAAAACAAAAGTAGTACATACCCAGAATAGAATTAAATCTGTGACTCATGTAACTTAATTTAATAGTAGACCGTTGCTTGCTGTACAATGTAATTACAATGTAAATCCTTGACTGTCGACTGGAACACACACACACACTCATCACGCCTAAATCCCCGAAGGGGTAGGCAGAGGTACATTACACACCCACAATTTGCCAGTATTTTTAGTCCCACGTAATAGGGGGCAAGCCTATTGCCGTCACCGGGCACTCTCTGTTGACTGGAATCCATATAATATTTAACTATTCTGCATCCAGTTGCAGTGATTCTCGAATCTATCTCTCTCTCAAATAGGTATGGGATCCATCCTTTATTCACACATTAAATGGCAATAGGCTCGCCCCTATTACATGGAACCTAACATAGCTGGCGAGATGTGGGTGTGTTTGCACACCTCTGCCTACCCCTTCGGGGAAAAAGGCGTGATGCTATGTATGTAAATGGTTGGTTGTAAAGTGTATAGCTTGATGTTTGTGAAAGCTCATAAGGGAAATGATAGCTTTTGAAACTGTCAACATAGGCTGGTTATATTTCTGAGGAAGTATTTGAAAAAAAAAAAAATTACATACATATGTGCTTTCGCCATGTTTGTAATGTGTAATGTGAGCCATAAATAAATAAAATAAAAATAAAATTTAACTGCTGATAAAAAAATCTAACCTAATCTATCCAAGTCTGATTGCCCTAAGCCAAAAGTTATTTTGATATTCAAATAAAATTTTTTGTACGTTATAATATCGTTTTTTGACGCATTTCAAGAAAAAATACAGTACACTATATTGATGTTGGTATATTTTTGAATTTTTTCCAGTACTAGTATTGTTAAACAATTGGTTTATTTACAGGGAAAAAAATATTTGCTGTAAAAAAATGTTTATCTGATGCTTATAAATTGAGGGGCGATAAGGTTTTTGCTGCGAATTTAAATTCATCCCACTTTTAAATGTCCAGTATCAATGTCAAGTTTGAATTTACTGTTTTCCAGATATGGCGAGATAGTTAACATTAATTTAGTCAGAGATAAGGCTACAGGCAAATCCAAAGGTTTCTCATTTATATGCTACGAAGACCAAAGATCTACTATTCTTGCTGTTGATAATTTAAATGGAATAAAGGTATGTAAGCTTTCTTTCTTTGTGTAGAACAATTAAAATGTTTATCTAATTGTATGATTCATTATACTGCAATTTTAGGGTCCCGCACCCAAAGGGTAAAACTGACCGTATGACTAAGTGTTGATAGTCTGTCCATCTGTCACTAGACTGTATCTCATGAACTGTGAGAGACAGTTGAAACTTTCAATATTAAATCTTTAAGGTGACCCATACAACAATCATGATCATGATTTGATGGCATTTTTAGTCCTAACTCCTCAAACTTTTTATAGATAATGATTCTGAAACCTTGGTGCGCAAGTCAAAGGTCCTTTATAAAGATGATGTTTTTAAAAATTCTAAGGCAGTACTGATAAAAAGTTCTAATTTGTTGAGATTTATGCCAATAGAGTATTTAAACTATCATAATATAGTCATTTACATTATTTTTTGAATTATCGGAATAATTCAAGTCGTAATTTATGCCATATATTTCAGATTCTGGGGCGCACAATTCGTGTAGACCACTGTGAGCAATATAAGGCACCAAATGCAGATTTGAGTAAACTCGATGAAGTGACTGCAGCTATTAGAATGGGTGGCTGTGCCCCACAAATGCCACTGTTGCAAGCTAAAATAGAAGTCAAACAGGTAACCGGCTGTTTTATTTTTAACTTGCAATTCGACTGTATTTTTTTATCTTTGTTACCCCATATCTTCTGACTGGGTTCACCGATTATTTTTTAATTAAAAGCTACTGCTTTCCGTGTCCCATTTCAATTATGACCGTTTAGATTGAGGAGCCACTAGTAGTAAGTTTAAAAATTTTCTAGCCTCAATCCTCGAATTTGTAGTATAATACTTAAAAAGTTATAAGAACATAAAGGTGGCTCCTCAATCTAAATCCTTAGATTGAGGATTTAGATTGAGGAGCCTCGTCAGAACTAGGAAAATCATTGATGAATATTTACCAAAATTGGGTATGATTTTGTAGCATTCGAGAGTATTTAGTAGACAAAATCTGAGTTTTGTAGTATTAAAATTAAAAAAGTTATACATTATAAATATGAGGCTCCTCAAACCATTACTTACGAGTCGTCATTTTTCAAAGAAGCAGTAGTTCAATTAATGCGCAATTTCTTCGTCATTTAGTAGTATGTAAATTAGTTTTGTAGGACAAGATTCAGTAATTAATAATGAGTAGATTAGGAGATATGGCACATTTTAACTGGCTCCTCAATTGAGATGCTTAAGAAAGTAAATTAGCCTCTAATTTACTTATACTTGTAACGAAATTTGAAACAAACACATCGATATTTTGTATAAATTTATACTAAATGTACGTATAATCCTGCCATAATAAAAGTCCATATCTACGAAGTTATTAGCTATCCTATAATTTCCCTACAAGTTTTTTTCGTAGGGTGTCCATGAATTATTTTTATTACTTAATTTTTTATATAAAAAAGACTGACTGACAGACGGACAGCGAAGTTTCAGTAACAGGGTTACCGTTTTACTTTTTGGGTACGGAACCCTAAAAGCAAGTAATCAAATCTAGAAATTTATTAGATATAGATAGATTTGAGAATAGTTTAGATTTACAATTGAACCTGGTAGGTGTCGATAGCTATCCCAGTGAACTTCATACCGCCAATCGTACCGTCCGATTTGGTTAATTTTGGTTTTAAAATAGTTATTGAAGTTCAGGGAAGGTAGGACGGCTAGTAATTATGTACTGTGTGCGTCAACAATGGTTGTTTTTGTTTACTAAATAAGTACACTGATATTACATAATTTAATCCAATAGGTTTAATCGCGGTTTTAAATCTCGAAATCAGCTAAAACGTATAAAAAAAGCTTAAAAAAAATTTTAGGTAATTTAATACTCTACCTACAATATGGTGAAAATAAAAAAATAAAATAAAATAAATATGTAGGTTTTGACACATTTTTTAGGGTGTATAAATATAAGTTAGTACCTACTAGTTTCCAGCCAGATTTTAAGAATTCCGAGATTTTCGTTAATTTTATTGGCCTATTATTATTTGTTCGACAGGTCTTCGAAATATGGAAGAAGTTTATTTTCTGGATTCGAAGTAGCTTTCTTTTTCTTTTTCCAGCATAAAAAATCATTAGGTATACCTATTCTTTATCGTATAATTTTTAATTTTTTCTGGTAGAAGTATTTAAACAACTAATGTAGCTGCATGCAGAATAATTTAGTGTTAATTTTGTTCAATTCCACATTCACTGTTTACTTCAAACTACTTTCCATTTTCATCTTTTTCTTTAAGAAATAATATCATGATACTGTTAAAGCTAAGAGATGCTTTCTTTCCATGCGCATGCTTTCCTTGCAAAATAGCTGCTTTGAATTTAAAAAAAATAAAAATAAAAAGTTTTTTGGAAGTAGTCTAACGCAATACAGGGCAATATGGTCGAAAGACTTAAGCCTTTTTTATTTTATACACTGTACATACTTTAATGATTAATTACTTTATAATCAAATCTGTATCATAAGACAACTTTTTAGTATTTGTACTACTGTCTCATAGGCTTTATATGTCGTCAAATTTTGAAATCATAATTAGAAATTTTCAACCGTAGATTAGATAAAATAAATGTCTAAAATCAGTCGTCCTGTTTTCATTCATATAACATGGTCACCCTTAGTAACAAATTCTTAAGGAATATCGAAAAGTATTCTGGTTTTTAGATACCAAAAGTGATACAATGTTGATGTGTACATGTGTATTTAGTAGAGATTTATACTAAATGTTAGTGTATCTAGTTTTTGATTCTGTTCTGATCTCAGGTTGGTACAGTCAATTATTCATTATGTCGAACGTCTGAATTGAGGAGCCAGTTAAAATGTGCTATATCTCCCAACCCTGTCATTATTAATGACTGAATCTTATCCTACAAAACTACTGTACATACTACTAAATGATGGAGAACTCAGATTTTGTCTACTAATACTCGGGAATGCTACTAAATCATACCTAATTTTGGTAAATATTCATCCATGATTTTCCTATTTCTGACGAGGCTCCTCAATCTAAACATTTAGATTGAGGAGCCACCTTTATGTTCTTATAACTTTTGAAGTATTATACTACAAATTCGAGGATTGAGGCTACAAAATTTTTAAACTTACTACTAAACACCTATATAAATTTCATTAAGATCCGAAATGTGGCTCCTCAATCTAAACGGACATTTTAAATTTTGGTCCCATTCCGGTAATTTTAAATCGGTTTGTGTCAATGGTTGAAATGTTTCATTGTAGACTTTATTCTCAAACAGTACCTAATCGCTGGGGACCATGCTTCGCTGGGGACCATGCCTCGCTGGGGACCATGCTTCGCTGGGGACCATGCTTCAAGCCATGGTATCCAGCGGGAGTAGGTGGAACGCGGCCGTGTCCTTCTGCGAGCAAGTCATGCTCGCGAAGGAGGCGGCCGGGAGGGAGAGGGAGCGTACCCTCCCCGCCGAGTTCCGTAGTCGGCGGCCAGGCCGCCCCAGACTACGCGACTACGCCCAAGACTATCGTCCTCCATGATCGGGGCCTGAGGACGGCGGGATCGCCACCCACCGTCCTTACAGAAGCAGGCTAGAAGGGTTGCGTGCTGCGGGGCCTTTGCCCCATAGCACGCAACCAGATTCACTCACTGACGCGGTATAAGACCCGACCCCAATGACGCGGGATTCTCGTCCCGACCAAACACCCGCAGAGACCACAGGGGTGGTCAAAGTCCGCCGGGCGCCACTGGACATACCCTCTGCTAGTAACCAGGGACGCCCGGCAACGGACGTTACAGCGGCCGCGGCCTTGGGCCGCGGAATTAAAAAAAAAAAAAAAAAAAAAAAAAAAAAAAAAAAAAAAACAGTACCTAACTACTCTGTTATATCAGTGAAAGAATATTCAAACTCGCATCAGTTGTTAGGAAGCCGATTCGCTTCGAACAAACCAACAATCAAATCTTACCTTTTTATAATATTAATATAGAAGTACAGATTTTATATTAACATTCGCTGATCGCCGCAGCTCCGCCCGCGTGATTTACTTTACTCGTTCCCGGTTCCCGTGGGAACACATTACCGGTATAAAAAGTAGCCTAAGTTACTCGGTGAATGTAGCTTTCCAACGGTGAAAGAATTTTTAAAATCGGCACAGTAGATTTTGAGTTTATTATATATATTATACAAACATACACATAAAAATACAAATCTTTCCTCTTTATAATAGTAGTATAGATTTCATATTATGAAGCTTAGATAAAGCGTGTTTCAAGATTTTTTTAAATTTAATTTGTACATTTTTTTTCAGGAATTAGAATCTAAACCTATCAAAGAGGGTAAAGTGAAAAAGAAGAAAGAGAAAAAGAGTAAGAAAAAGAAGAAGAAAAAGAGAAGTTCATCATCAGGCTCCTACTCTAGTGATTAAGTTATTATATTAGTTAAAAATTGTAAATAAATTACATCAAACACCACTTAGTAACATTTATTATTTCAATTAAGTACATACTTAAATAATAAAAATGAGATCTTTTAAATCTGGAAAAATTTAATACAATCGTAAAGATTTGTTTAAATTTTAAAAGAGTCAAAGAATTACATCAAAACACATGACAATATGAATATAGGTTATATCTTTCAATTTACAACTGATAGATAAATTATTTGTAGTAACCATAATAAGTACATAATACATTACATCCACTTAACCCATGTTAACACTTACTTACTTTAATAAAATAGACACTTAGGTCATTTTGACCATAATATATCATGAGCAAAATGAGTAAAGGTCAGTAATATTACAAGATATAAATTGGAATTATTAAAATATGGGAACAAATAACATGATTATTACGAAACTAGTCATTAGAATGTTGAACCTAACATAGTAGAAATATTGAACTGACTAGAAATATATTATATTGATAAGATGATAGCAAACATTTTTCTACACTTCACCCGGGTTAAGATAGTACATAAACTACAACACATACCGTTTATATATTTTAACAGACCTCAAAAAATACGTCGAATGGAGGAGGTTCTCAATTAGACAGTATTTTTTTATTGGTACCTCTTAGATAACCGATTTTGATGATGCTTTTTTTAGCTGGTGCCTTTGGTCGGAGCCCATTTCAATTTGGTGCAGGTTATAACAATATTTGAAATGGTTTTTTTTGCCAAAATTAATTGCATATCATCCTTCTATTATATATGGGGCATTTCACGCCAAGCGGACAGGTAAAAAATCTTGATGTTTCCGATTTCCGTAATTTTTGAGTATGTACTGCCCATACATGTACTTGATACATGGACCAAATATTTTTGGAATATAATGACTGGTTAAGGAGTTACGGGACTTAGAAATTTTAACCCACCGGTGGGTATGCAGTACTTCAAAGTCAATTACAAAGTCTTAAAACTGTAGATTAAAATAATTAAACCATTGGTTTTATTACTCGGTTTAATGAGCTTTAAAACTGTATTTTTGGAAACGAAAAAAATAATATTTTTTCATAAAAAAATACAATTTTTTTTTCTTAAATTTCACAACGTTTGACACTTTCGATTTTTTTTATTTTTTGTTGGAAAATTGTTGATATTGTATAGAACGTCCTTGCTAAGTTTTACAATGGGAATGAAAGTGGAATAGAAGCTACAATGGAAATACTACCAAAGCATGGTCCAGTCAAGGTAACCCAAATAAGACCAAACCCGGAAAAAAAAAATAAGGCAATTTTCTTCCGGAATTCGTTGAAGGAGGTCAACGATAGTCTTAATTTCGTTTAATGTGGTATTCGGTTCCTTGGGTTATTCGCCATTTTGAATTTAAGGTTAAATTTTAATTTTTTGAAAATCTTGTTTATTTTTAGTTACTAGTAGCAATTTTCTCCCAAAATTTGCAAGAAATAGTCACTAGCAGTCCAAATTCAGTTTTGAGTTGTATTTGGTTCGTTGAGTTATCCGCCATCTTGAATTTAAGTGTGACTTTTGTTAATTGTTAACAACTCGTTTATAAAACTCGTTTATTAAAGTAGCAATTTTCAAATATTTTGGAATACCAGTGACCCCGACGAGCCCCGCAACGAATTATGGAAGAAAACTAGTACTGAAAACAAAAAATAAACAAATAATACAAAAAACAAAAATTTTACCTTAAATTCAAGATGGCGGATAACGTAACGAACCGAACACCACATAAAATTAAATTTAGACCGTCAGTGACCTACTTCAACGAATTCCGGAAGAAAATTGCTACTTAATTTTTTTTCCGGGTTTGGTCTTATTTGGGTTACCTTGACTGGACCATGCTTTGGTAGTATTTTCATTGTAGCTTCTATTCCACTTTCAATCCCATTGTAAAACTTAGCAAGGACGTTCTATACAATAATAACTATTTCCAACAAAAAATAAAAAAAATCGAAAGTGTCGAACTTTGTGAAATTTAAGAAAAAAATATTAAATTGTATTTTTTTAAGAAAAAAAAATTTCTTTTTCGTTTCCTTTAATTATTTTAATCTACAGTTTTAAGACTTCGTAATTGACTTTGAAGTACTGCATACCCACCGATGGGTTAAAATTTCTAAGTCCCGTAACTCCTTAACCAGTCATTATATTCCAAAAATATTTGATCCACATATCAAGTACATGTATGGGCAGTACATACTCAAAAATTACGGAAATCGGAAACATCAAGTTTTTTTACCTGTCCGCTTGGCGTGAAATGCCCCATATATTTCCTAGCTTTGCCGTTTGCTTTGGACGTTTTGCAACGTTCTCACTGACACTCTAGAATTACTTCCTCGACAAATTGACTGTTCAACACCAAATAGTAGCTTGTGGCAACAAATGTAACATAAAGAAGGGTATTAGAACACGCGTTGTGACGTCGATGACTGACGTCATACTTCATCGAGCGCGCGGGGCGTGTCAACATCCCCGCTCCTCAACGGTCGCCCCACCGGGTCGACCTTCTATATAAACGAATGTCACACGTCACTCTCTCTCTCTCTCTGCGCGTGCTACAATATCAGGCAACTTGCTGTGTGTCTTACAGCACTGCCCTGTGCCTCTGAAGCCTATAACCTATATAAATCTAGGTACCTAATATTATCTAGAATCATCTACCATCCACGACCCATAAAGCCGTGGCAATATATCTTGTAATATGTTATCTTAAACATTATACCTATAAAATCATCCCAAGTGTTCTTATTTATTTCTATTCTAGTAAGGGAAGTAGCTATCTCCGTTACAGCGTGTTCTAACGAGGCGTAGGTTTTAAGTTTTCGAGTCAAAATGCCTTAACATATATGAGATTAGATAAAGCAGTGTATAAAACTGCACATAACTTGGTATTAGAACACTCATAGGATACAATAAAGAAACTTGCCAGGGCTTGTTTCTTTAAAACCTACTCCTGTTCCTCTTTATACAACTTCATAAACGACTATTACACAGTACAACATTTATATTATACTAACAGCGATACACAGGTTCATTCAATAAGTATACTTTTTATTTCTTCTAAAACGGAAGCGTCAGTGTATGCAATGACTCCTTCACTGTTACAATACAGTTGTGTACTAACACCAATAGGATCGTTATAAGTTAGTGGAGTGTGTGTCGAGTAAGTTAATAGATCTCCACCTTTTGCACGTAGTATGGCATGAGGTCCACATGTATCCCATCGGAAGGTTGTACCTTTTGACACAACGTATGCAGCTGCTTCTCCTGTTAATTAAAATAAATTGTCAATACATTAGTGATAGGTAACTAGAAATGCTCATGTAATAACTGTATCGATTCGATGAAATATGGTAAGATAGTCCTTGAGATCCAACGCTCTGAGGACTTCATATATATCGATCATAGCTTTTTTGGGAATCGGATCCGAGAATACTATTCCAGGCGAGCGAGTTCTGACCCTACCACAAATTCACTTCTCAATCTCCGAAGGGGGTTGACAGGCGTTCGTAACGCCCACATTTCGCCAGTCGCTGTTGATACCCATATAACTGGAGGTGCCCGGAGGTGGGTCTCTTTATATTGCCATTTCCGGGCTCTGATTATTATTTAGTCAGCATCCTCACTATGACTTGGTTCGTGGAGATATTGATAGGACCATCCCTGAGACTTAATTAGTTAAATATTCATCACTATTCACCAACAAAGTTTTCATTGCACAGATCCTGCTTAATTTTTGACTTTAGCCATTTAGCGATTGACATAATTATTTAACCAATGAAGTTGAATGTTATGTTGCGGCCAAAAGATGTCCGCTCGTGTTGGTCCTCGTGTTGCCGCGAATATTTCCCTAGTGGCACACCCACCCCTATTTGCTCCCCTAGTATAACTCGTGTGTGATAAGTTGAGATCTGAGCGCTGTGATATTGGTGTGCGTTCGCGCAGCGGAATGTTGTTGAATTTAAAGATTTTAATTATGCAGATATTTAGTGTATGACGTCGTGTAATTGTGTATGGTAAAAAAAAATTTGTGCATGCAGCCATTGTGGAGAAATTCGCCAAAAACTGATTCCGCTGGGCGAACGTTGTCCTGGCGGAACTTTTTTTAATCCATGGACTTAGAAGAAAAAAAAATTGTCCAAAATTTAGTGTGTATTTGTGTGTAATTGTGTATGTATGAATAAAATTAGTGCATGCATAAACTTCGGAGAAATTTAAGTTTCCGCTACGCGAACGTTTGGCCATTTGCTAGTTTTCATATAAAGCGCTTATATAGAGAGCAGTAGATTTTTATAAACTTAAGACTAACGGGTCTTTTACGCGATTATTGAGATATATACATACCTCTTTATTACCCGACGTTTCGGCCCTGTTACAAGAGCCGTGGTCACGGGTGGACTGGCTTCAGCTCATCGTCGTCTTCGTGAAGTGCTTCGTGAAGTGAGTTGTTCAACTACCCTTACTTCGTCGTCACTAACTATTGTGTTCGGAGAGCCACGACGGCATACCACACTGATAGTATCAGCACGCGGGCGTTCGGTGAGGTGGCGAGTACATTTGCTGATCACCGGATTCCACGACGTAGATAGTCGATATCCATCTTCCCGGTTAAAGTTGGGATACTTTTTTATTTCGACGGCTTCCCGCACTATCCTGGAATAGTGTCCGTCAGTGGATAGGACTTGTGGCTTGTGGAGTTCAATCCAGTGGTTGGGACCCGATTCCAACAAATGCTCGGCAATCGCAGACTTGTTTATTTGGCGGTTTTTTACAGCTGTGATGTGTTCTTTGACCCTCTCAGCGATAGTACGTTTGGTCTGTCCGATGTATGAACTACCACAGCTGCAGTCTACCTTATAAAAACCCGGTGTCTGTAGAGGAATGGTATCTTTAGGTGTTCGCAGGTGGTTTACGACTTTGGAGTGTGGCCTACATACAGTCTTAATGGAGTATCTTTGTAGTACTGTTCCAATTTTGTCCGTCACTCCTTTCACGTACGGCATAAATGCTGGTGTCTGCTTACTCCCAAGGGTTGTACCTTGTTCCTTTCACGGTGTTGTGTATGTCCCTGATACCCGTTCTGCTTCAACACTTCCTGAACATGAGCGAGCTCTTTCTGTAAGTGTTCAGGGTCGCAAAGATCATAGGCTCGACTTACCAGCGACACCGCAACGGATCTCAAGAGTCGCGGATGATGATGTGAACCGACATTCAGGTACTTGTCCGTGTGTGTGGGTTTGCGTTACACAGTGTGTCCGAGAGAACCACTCTCTCACTGTTACTTTGACATCGAGAAAAGCCAATGATCTGTCCAACTCCATTTCATGAGTAAACCGGATGTTCCGGTGTATGGAGTTTAAGTGGCTTAAAATATTTTTATTACTCCAGGATAGTGCGGGAAGCCGTCGAAATAAAAAGGTATCCCAACTTTAACCGGGAAGATGGATATAGACTATCTACATCGTGGAATCCGGTGATCAGCAAATGTACTCGCCACCTCACCGAACGCCCGCGTGCTGATACTATCAGTGTGGTATGCCGTAGTGGCTCTCCGAACACAATAGTTAGTGACGACGAAGTGAGGGTAGTTGAACAAACCCGCACTTCACAAAGACGACGATGAGCTGAAGCCAGTCCACCCGTGACCACGGCTCTTGTAACAGGGCCGAAACGTCGGGTAATAAGGAGGTATGTATTTATCTCAATAATCGCGTAAAAGACCCGTTAGTCTTAAGTTTATAATGTGTACAAAACGCGAAAGTTTAAAGAAGTATGTAGATTTTTACATACGTTGTTTTGAATTTGTTTATATTTGTTTAAAAAACAGATTTAGAAAAAATCGTAGGGTTTAAAAGATAAAAATATAAACGTAAAATACGCTTATTAGGTCTTAGTTCGTAAAGTATGCACTTTGGGGTCTAGTTTTTCACTTTTATACAAACCTTGTAAGTGTCTGCAACATCTTGCCAAGTATCAATGATGTTCCGTTAGTAATTAATGAGTTATAGGACAATTTACCATGAATAGACCACTGTTTACAAAGCAGTCAACTATCATGACGTTTTAAAGGAATTGCATAGTAAAATGTATTCCAATAATTAGTGTATTAATTCAACTACTCACGTGCAAAATTTCATCTCATTAAACTCAGTAATTAAAGAGAAACAATTAAAATACTGACAAAGCAGCGAAAACCTACATAACCCGACCAAGTTCGGATGGCTACAAAAAAGCGGCCGTGCAATATATTTAGGTGACATTCTAAAATTTACAGTATAATACCCGGGATTGAATTGGTACAGGTGAAAACACAATTGTTGTTTGGATATAATTTATAGGTAATTGTTCATTGTGTCATGTTGAGGTTATGCCCGGGTTGGTGCCCGGGGCGCTCAAAATACGCGCGAGCCAGTAAAGGTAGAACTTTGCATACAACTCATGTGCGCGCACAGGCGCGTGTATTTTAAGTGTATCGGGAGCGCAGCTGAGGCGCTTGTCATGACTAGTCCCTTGTTCATAAAAACTTAACGTAAACAGTGGTCTATTCATGGTAAATTGTCCTATAACTCATTAATTACTAACGGAACATCATTGATACTTGGCAAGATGTTGCAGACACTTACAAGGTTTGTATAAACGTGAAAAACTAGACCCCAAAGTGCATACTTTACGAACTAAGACCTAATAAGCGTATTTTACGTTTATATTTTTATCTTTTAAACCCTACGATTTTTTCTAAATCTGTTTTTTAAACAAATATAAACAAATTCAAAACAACAATTAAAATCACAGATCACATAACTAGACTATTCAGTTGTTTGGTTTTGAGAGTCTGCCTTATATACCTAAAAATAAATCAACATTTAACAAGTGTTATAAACTAAAACATTGGTATAAAAAAGGTATTTTCAAGAAAATATTCTTAAATGAATAGCAAATACAGAAAATAACCTCAACATGACACAATGAACAATTACCTATAAATTATATCCAAACAACAATTGTGTTTTCACCTGTACCAATTCAATCCCGGGTATTATACTGTAAATTTTAGAATGTCACCTAAATATATTGCACGGCCGCTTTTTTGTAGCCATCCGAACTTGGTCGGGTTATGTAGGTTTTCACTGCTTTGTCAGTATTTTAATTGTTTCTCTTTAATTACTGAGTTTAATGAGATGAAATTTTGCACGTGAGTAGTTGAATTAATACACTAATTATTGGAATACATTTTACTATGCAATTCCTTTAAAACGTCATGATAGTTGACTGCTTTGTAAACAGTGGTCTATTCATGGTAAATTGTCCTATAACTCATTAATTACTAACGGAACATCATTGATACTTGGCAAGATGTTGCAGACACTTACAAGGTTTGTATAAACGTGAAAAACTAGACCCCAAAGTGCATACTTTACGAACTAAGACCTAATAAGCGTATTTTTCGTTTATATTTTTATCTTTTAAACCCTACGATTTTTTCTAAATCTGTTTTTTAAACAAATATAAACAAATTCAAAACAACGTATGTAAAAATCTACAGCTCTCTATATAAGCGCTTTATATGAAAACTAGCAAATGGCCAAACGTTCGCGTAGCGGAAACTTAAATTTCTCCGAAGTTTATGCATGCACTAATTTTATTCATACAATTACACACAAATTTTTGGACACATTTTTTTTTCTTCTAAGTCCATGGATTAAAAATGTTCCGCCAGGACAACGTTCGCCCAGCGGAATCAGTTTTTGGCGAATTTCTTCACAATGGCTGCATGCACAAATTTTTTTTTACCATACACAATTACACGACGTCATACACTAAATATCTGCATAATTAAAATCTTTAAATTCAACAACATTCCGCTGCGCGAACGCACACGTGATATTGGTTCGGGCGCAAGTCTTATCTTATCACGTACGAGTAGTACCTCTCTCGCCAGGCGAGACGAGTGGCGAGGCGAGTGGGAGGCCCCACGATGTTGCACGCTATTCGCCGAGTCGTGAAGCCGCCCGGTTAGGTATGTATGTCTATCGGCTACAGTCCACTCTGCTCTTGGGGCAAGTCACTTGTCTAATTACAACAATATTAGATTTCGAACAGCAGTACCTGCCTATGACATAATTAATACCTTGTAGCCCCAGGGCAACTGTAGCCAACGCCGATTATCACGGCTGTCTAGCCAACCTACAATGATTAAAATACTTTATCTCGATCTATTAATGGCGCCTTCACAACGGGGTATCAGTTTCAATTATAATTTACTGATATAATTTACGTATAGTATCTAATAGTAACATATAATTTACGCAATATTATCTGATGTAAGCAAATTAGTTTATGATTGTAATATGTGTTTTACATAACCATTGAAATAAAATTATGGTTAGGTACTATACAGGCTGAATTTTTTAAGTGGTCCTGGACCGCCAAATCCTATACTATAAGGAATAGCGAAAAATTTGCATTTTTCGCTATTCCTTATAGTTTAGGATTTGGCGGTCGTCACAAATTATTCGACGTTTAAAATGTCTTCTATTTAGCGAAATCATTGCAATTATTTAAAAATTCAACATCATATTTCCATTGTTTTATTAATTAACTCATCTTACATATTCTGTAGAGAATTACGCAGAGGATACCGAATAATGTCCCTAACCACTAATACTGATTTGATTGTTTGTTTTGAATAGGCTCCATAACCACAGAACTGACTTTGAAATTTTTTTCACTAATGTGTAGCTACATTATCCCTGACTGTTATAGGCTAGTTTTTATGTTCAGTGGGAATCGGGAACGAGAAAACTATATTACACGGGCAAAGCTGCAGTAATCAGCTAGTATTTTATAAAAAAGGTTTACTTAATAGCTCACCTAGTACAACTTTTAACAGCTTATGACCAGCACCAGGAGCAGCTTTCACATTCCATCCAGCATTTTTGAATTTATCAATGACATCGGGCTTCTCTGCTGCGCTCATCAGAACCGTTTTCTTATTTTCACTTGCTTTGCTTCCGCCCCATTCTTGAATATTGCCATACTTCACACCCCACACTATTCTACCTTTGCTACTAAAAAAAGAAAAGTAATAAAATAAATACTTATTGGACATAGTCACAGAATGTCATCAAGCCAAAATTGGGCTAATATAAGCTTGTGCTATAGGATCTAGACAACTGATAAACATATTTATATAAATATTTCTGAATACAACATATTATACAGAATCACCTAAACTCTGAAATAAACAATTCAAAAAACAATCTTTGTATTTTGAATGTATATATACTTAGTAGTAGTAGAATGTACATACTTAGTTACTTACTAAATATATAGCAATTTTAAGGGGTGTTTTTCTAAATAAAAAATATAAATAATAAATTATAAAGGAATATTAGAATGAATCAAATGATGACACAATCACATCTTATTAAAATTTCAGTTAACCAAAATTAAAAAAGTCAGAAGGAACATATTAAGTAGGTACCAATTTTATTGAAATTTATGATATTTTGTATTATGTTATTTTGTATTATGTCATTTAAAAACTATATAACTGTAAATCTGAAGATCCCTATTACTTTCTATGCAAAAAGCGCTCACTTACTCATTATAAAAAGGTTGGTTGATAACTCCTGCAACCGGTTCACCAGTTGATCTCAAATATGCACCAATGAGAACTGTAACACACGGTAGACCTCTGTCAGCATTTGCTTCCCCGCGAACACCAGATATAAACTCCGCTGTTGCATCTGAAATTTGATATGAATGTGAGATAAGAATGTGAATGTGAGATGAGATGTTAGAATATTTGATTGTTTCATCGTTACTCAATAAAGAGATTTTGTCAAAATTAGTTAAGTATGTAAGTAGTTAATAACTTTTACGGAGGTTTTGACTTGGGTTTTGGTAAGCATAACTTTGGCATTGGCAACATCATCAGTGAACAATGAAGCCACAGAATTAAAAGAAGAAGAACTTTTACAGGATGAAAAGTGACTTATTCCTTCAATACTACACAAGATGTTTTCATCATGCAGTGATTGCCTACTTATTAATATTTAAATCGGTAATAATGGTTACCAATAGGGTCAATCCAGATTCCTAAATCATTAGTATCTATTTCAGATAAGCTTTTGGGCAATTTTTCACAAAATCCATGCGAAGTGTCACTATGTGCTGCTTCTGCCATCCGAATCGCTACAGCCGGTGCTACAAGTGAACGCAAAAGTTTAGCCGTATCTTCGACATTTTCTTGCAATGCTATCTTAAATCCATTTATCTCTGAACACTCTTCGCCTCTTACATATTTAGCGAGATTAGGAAATGCTGATGCGATTTCTGTACGTGCAGCCTCTTGAGCTAAAACATCTGCGATAGTCTTAAAATCTTGTTCAAATCGGGAGTTAGCTTCACCCTCGCATTTTTCAGCCACAAGTAGTACTTCCTTTTGGGATCCGGCACAACAAGATCGTGCAACGCAAGCCGCTTTTTCTGATGCGTTAATAAGAGTTTCAAGTATATTTTTCATGTCGTCAAATTATTCTATATTATCTTTACTAATTTAATTTATTCTTCTGCACCAGTGCCCATTGCCGTGTTTATTTTCGTTTTCGTCATTCCTCACTCAATAATTTGAAATGACAGCGACACTGACAGTGACGGATGGAATGAAATAATTATTGTCGTTACTGTCGCTGTCACTGTCACTACTATAAAGCAGACTACACAATGGCCGATAGCCAGCAGGCTCAGATCGTTCAACAGCCTTTTTTGTTCAATTTTCAATCTTATCTACCTTTAGCTTAAACGACTGTCCCGAACGATCGGAGACCGCACGCGGACTGTTGGTGTGTAAGAAGATTCCTGTTGAGATCAAGGTGTTTAATAATAAGCTATTATTGGGCATTTTATTTAGACCGCAGCCAAAGGCCTGCGCACAGGTAACCTCCAAACTCATCGGAGATAGCACGCTCTCCCTCCCAGCCGCCTTTTTCGTGAGCATAACCTGCTCGCAGAAGGACACGGCCACATTCCACCTATTCCCACTGGAGATCATGGCTGGAATCATGGTCTCCAGCGAGAGAATAGGGATTCACGCCCTGACCCTCGACGAGGTCTCGGTGTTGACTCACCGTAGGCCCTACGTTATGGGCTAAGATAGAAGGGCCTGATTAGGTCCAGTGTCTACTCAATAACCTACTCAGTAGCAGGCAGGAAAGGTCACCAACGTAGGTATCAACTTGTTTGATCAAATAATAATATTATTTTATTATGTGGCTCTCAGAGCAACTACAACTTATATCTCTACTACGTAATATAGTGATAGTTGCCCTAAAAGCTGCCTTAAAAAAGGTACCAACTATCAACTGTCCGTGTCACACTTATTTAAAGTATTCAAGGTTGCAAAAATATTGGTGACCTTGAGAATAGCATAATAGACAGCTATCATGAATACATGATCTGTAATCTCCCTCGCAATATCTTCGGTGCGTGATTGGCCTCAACAGCACGTGCTAGTCGCTTTTTATTATAACATAATATGAAATAGGTACGTGAATAAGTTATTAAGGTAACATTTCGGTAGGTGCAAGAGAGCCGTTTGATATTGAATGAGGTCGCTAACTCTCTACTATGTTTCACACACAACGTTCCTTTCAACACATCGGACTTGGATTTTTGGCGAGCGCATGGCTGGTAGGTGGCCTTTTAGGTTACCTCAGACGCCGGGCAAAGATCCAGGACCAAACGCTCAATTGCAATACCGAACAACGTTTCCTTGTCTCTCACCGCGAACTAGTTCAGATATAGCCACGTTTTTAAGAAAGCCGACCAAATGCGTGTCGGGTCACGCATAGGATAGGGTTACGTAGTCACCATCCATATTAGCATCTATAACTCCTGAACAAACAAAGTTGTCTAATCCGTTATAGTTTTCCTTGAAAATTCATTACTTGGACTACCATCATAAATATTTTCAGATTTTCCGAGCTAACCGTTTAGATTTTAGACCCTTAAATTCGCGATTGTTTAAATTTTGTTCATTTAAATGTCATGTTATTTTGGACGCTTTCCAGATTGGAGGAAAAATAGCAAAACAAATATTTATTACTCTTTCCATATACAAAAAACAAGAAACACTATGTTGCAATTGAGCTACGTTGCGCGGTTACTGAGTATTTGTACTCGTACGTATGGAAGCTTCGGCTAAAGGAAGAAATGAGAAACTATAATTATCTATATCTATACTTCTATACTACTACTTACTGTATTTTTGTGTGTATGTTTGTAATGAATAAACTCAAAAACTACTGTGCCGATTTCAAAAATTCTTTCACCATTGGAAAGGTAATTCACCCTGAGTAACATAGGCTACTTTTTATCCCGGTTATGTATTCCCACGGGAACCGGAAACGAGTAAACTAACGCACGCGGGCGGAGCTGCGGCGATCAGCTAGTTATTTATATTTTACTAAAAATAATTGCACCCAGGTATCTATCGTTAAAATTAAATATAACATGATGAAGTCCCGTATATTGTACTACTTATATCAATAATTTGCGAGTGAAAATCGTGAACGTCGATCGGAAGCTTACATCAGTTAAGGCGGAGCTAGCCGCTACTTTGTCCATAGAAACTTCTGGAGTCCATACCTCATCTATTTGACATCCTACAAACAAATTTTAAAGTTTTATCGTCTTGCCTAATCATTAACTGTGTCGGTACGGTTTTACAAATGTATAATTATGTACCATTAAAAAGATATAAGCCAATAAACATTCGCAATTTCTGCCTTATTTTTAATCAACTTTCTGTGTAAATAAGGAGTAATAGGAGTAAAAAGGAGTAAGGAGTGTAAAATAAGGAGTAAGGAGTAAAAAAGGAGTAAGGAGTGTAAAATAATAATAAAAAGAAATAATAATAATAAACTGGCAACTCTGAACATCTCATACATCATTTTCATTCTTAAAATATTTTAATATTTTTATTTACATATTATTGCCTAAATTTATACAATTACTTCAGATACCAAATTAATATAAGCAAAAATTCAATAAATAAATGATTTTATAATATTTTATAACAATAAACAAAGTCTACAAAATTAACATAGAAGATTTGACACATGTCATATGAATACCTACGAAAATATCAATATCAATATCAATATTATGGCTAAATTCAAAATGAAGTGATTGAGATGCAAACAAGAGCCAGAATCAGAAATGCGCAAATAACACCCCCGGACTCGTCACTAAACTCCGCCTCGCAGGCACCGGACCGCACATCGCTGACACAGGTGCTCGCTGAGGCGTCGAGCTCTTCAAGTGACGAGTATTTCTCTCCGCCGACGTCGCCAACATCTGTACGCCGGCGAGGGAGAGGCCGGCCGCCGAGCAGTTTGGGGCCCCGAAGCCTACCAGCTTCGAGTAGGGTCCCCACTACCGGTGTTATTGTGCACCGCATGCGATGGACTTCATCCATCAATGAAAACGTCATGCGGGCATATTATGAGGCTACAGATGGGGAAACCAACCTGACTGCGTACCGTTCAAGGATGCTTCCTTTGTTTCAGGCTCTTGAACCAACAATGACCGTTGCCGTCCAACGACTATCGGATCAAGTGCGGGCTATCCAACGATGTAAGTTGTTGGATCAATCTGTGCTTGATCGACTACGCCTGGAAGTATTATCTACTCGTACAGCTCCAGTGTCAACGAGAGCACCGTCACCTGTGACACAGACGGTTGCTACAAGTGTGACGTTAGCGACGCCCGCACCCGACGCGGGAAATGATATGAGTGATACATCTATCCAGGTAAGCGAGCAATTGAGGAGTACTTTGGAAGATGTGATCTCGCAGTATAGGTTTAAACCTAATTCTAGACCGCGGCTACCACGCTTGCCAATGCATAAACGAAATCTGGCGTTGATGGGAACCCTGAATGCATTGCTAGAGCCGTACTTACGGACTAGCAGTGATTTGCTTGATACTCACTCGATTCTTTACTGTGGAGCCATGGCCGCCTGTCGTGTTGCACGCGTTAAATTCCCCGAAGTTAACCGTGCACCATGACCGGATGGTGTTCCCGTATGGCAGGGAAGAATCGAGCGACGTATCGGCACATTTAGGACTCTCATTGCAAAGCTTATCTCTTTCAGCCGGGGAAATAGTCGTCCCCGGGTCATGCGTTTCGTGACTCAGGCATTTGCTGGGACCGGTATTCATCCCCAGCAATACTTAGCCAATGTCACGGAACGTATTGACTTTCTGAAACAGAAAGTATATGCATGGGCAAACCGTATCCGTCGTTATAGAGAGCGTGTAAATAGATACTGGCAGAATCGCATCTTCCAAAGTGACCATAGGAAGGTGTACCGAGAGTGAGAGGGAACTGGACAAAGTTTGAGCGACGGACAACTGCCAGATAGATGCTCACACCATGAATCAATTTTGGCGTGACATGTGGTCGGTGCCCGTCGAACATTCGGAGGGCGACTGGATCCGTGTCGTCGAGCGTGAATGCAGTATCATCGAACCCATGGAGTCTATTACCATAGACTCCGAAGACGTTAGTTGTGCAATGCGTACGGCCCCGAACTGGAAAAGTCCTGGGCCGGATGGATTGCACAACTTTTGGATAAAGTGGGTTCAGAGCTCGCATGAACGCTTGGCAACACAGTATCAAGAAGCCCTTGAGTCTGGTCCCTTACCCGCTTTCATGACCACTGGCATCACCTTCCTGCTCCATAAATCAGGTAGTACCACGTAACCTAAAAACTATAGACCCATAACTTGCTTACCTACCATCTACAAGCTCCTTACATCTATTCTGAGAAGTAAAATAAACTCGCACATAGTATCTAATAATATCTTAGATAACGCTCAGTCTCGTGGTACTAAGGAGCTACTCCTCATTGATATGGCCATTAGCCAACAAGTCAAGCGGAGTAGGGGCGCCCTCTCTACTGCCTGGATTGACTACAAGAAGGCCTATGATTCGGTGCCTCATTCATGGCTGAGGAGGATTTTAGAGTTGTATTAAATTAATCCGACTCTTAAATCCTTCTTAGTCTCGTGTATGGGACAGTGGACCACAGGCCTTCGTCAACCAGGTAGTGGTGGGCACGCCTCTGACCCGCAAGGCCTGATAAGGATCGAGCGTGGTATATTCCAGGGCGACAGTTTGAGTCCATTGTGGTTTTGTTTAGCACTGAATCCACTTAGCACATTGCTGAAGGATTCAGGGCTAGGCTATCGGTTTCGTAGAGGGGGTGAGCTTCTATCTCACCTGATGTACATGGATGACCTCTTTCCTTGGCTAACGAGAACTGGCGTAAACCAAAGGTGCTAGGTACTGAAGACCATATGGACGTATGGAAGAGTAAGGAGCTACACGGGCGGTTCTACCGGGTCTTAACAGGACCCGACGTAGACCTGCTTGCTTCGGTGAACTGGCTGCGTTTTGGGGACCTCTTTGGGGAAACTGAAGGTTTTGCCTGTGCAATTGCAGATGAGGTTATCAAGACGAACAACTATCGGAAATACATCATGAAGGACGGTACGGTCGACATTTGTCGAGCATGCCACCGTCCTGGTGAATCACTTCGCCATATTATTTCCGGTTGTTCGTATCTTGCTAACACCGAGTACTTGCATAGTGTTATGTGCATAATTACTTACCATTTGTAATTATTTCATCCTTTTTATATCTTGTTTGTTTACGTACCATTGAGTGACATGATATGTCATGACATTACTGATTTGTTTTTTTTATTATTCTATTTTTGGCAATTAGGTTTGTTGATTTTTAAACTCCTTTCTCATCAATGCCATTCTGTATCTCATCCATTTACTTTTAAATTCAAAAACATTCTACCGATGTGTTATTATGAATTCACTCCATTCTTCGAGACATTATACCACCGCCTACAGTCAGAGAAACATCTCCTAGTCTTTTATTACATTTAACCCTTGGAATCACTAAGTTGTCTACCATCAAAGTACAGTCTACAGCTATAACCTGGGTCCTGGAGGGATCAATTCCTAGGACCAACTCGTCAAAAACCGATTTGAGGAGCACTCTTAATTCTCTTTTAGTGAATAACGGAAGAAAGTTGCATCGAGCATCAATCAATCAAGCAGACAAAGCCAATATAGCTTTAACTGTAACCGTCGCAATACAACAAGAACTATGCACTAAGCTAGAAGAAACATTAAAAAACTACGTTGCAGAAACTCGCAGATATGGAAGATTTAATAGCAACACTCCATCAATCTAACAGAAAAACGGATAACGCAATGCAGAAGGTGTAACGTTACAATAGGCACAATCAAGTAGCCAGGATCATCCACCAGCAACTTGCTCTTCAATATGGCCTTATTGAGTTTGAAGTACCGTACTATAAGTACACACCAGTGCCAGTTCTTGAGAATGGTCGTGCATTGCTCTACTGGGACCGATCAATCATCACGGACAGGACTATTGTTGCCAATAGGCCCGATATCGTGTTGGTTGATCGGACCCAGCGTCGGGCAGTGCTCGTCGATATCGCCGTCCCGCATGACGAAAATCTCGTGAAGGCTGAGAAGGACAAACTTAGTAAATACCTTGATCTGTCCTTCGAGATAACCGCCATGTGGGACGTAGACTCGACGATCATTGTGCCGATGGTCGTTTCGGCTAATGGATTAATAGCGAAGAGTCTCGACCAACATCTCAAGAGACTCTCGTTAGATTGTTGGATCAAGAGTCAGATTCAGAAGGCTGTTATCCTCGACACGTGCCGTATTGTTAGGTGGTTTCTCAGTCTGTAGCCTCCACCGCCGGTAGTTTGGGTCCTACTCCGCTATTGGTGGGTCACTATTTTTTATATTTTTAAATGTATTTGTGTTTTTTATAAATCTATTTAAAAATGTATAAAATAAGAATGTTAATGAATAAACGAAATAATAATATAAATAAAATAATAATCTATAAGGAGAGTAAAATCTCAAAAACTAAAACCGTGACGACAAAATTTAACTCTCGAAGAGTTCAGAAAACTAAACTTTATTCTAAATCGATACATGCAGTACTTTTTTCAGAATACACTTTTTATCAAAAGACCTTTCGTGAATTTCTACACCCGTTTTACGATGAATTATCGCTACTTCGCATTCACACGATTCTCCCTCGTGCGATGCGGGGTGCGGTCAGAGGAAAACTCACAGGCACACCATGTGCAATTGTGTTATTTACGCTGTGAGGTGAAACAGCATGCTCCCGAGCAATACCTATCAACGAGTTTGAGCCGCTAAATAGCGCAACCTTAAACCTTTTGTTTGCGAGTTAGCTAATAAACAAATTTATAATCACGTCACGATTCATAAACTAGGTATTAACTCGAAAAGCTTGTTCGGGAATCATTACGAAATATCTACTCACGTCACGATTCATAAACTAGGTATTAACTCGAAAAGCTTGTTCGGGAATCATTACGAAATATCTACTTTAACAATTGAGGGCTTGTACTACTTTAGTAGATCAAGGTTTAGAGCAAAGCTGACTCAGAACATAGGTAAGGCAGAACATAGGACGGTAGTAGGTCCTACTTTCCCTTTTAAAATTTCGTAAGGATCTATTTTTTTTTTCATGAGTATAAGTATAAGTTCCCTGACGTTACCGCTAGGGGCACTGGTGTGAAATGTATGGGGAATACGAAAACGTATTTCGAGCAAATTAACTTAAGGAACTGGTACTAGACACACTGGTGTGAAAAATATGAACTAACCGTAAACGCAAGAAAAACGGAAATCGTGATATTCACTCAAAAACGAGTTCTGGACAGGTTTAGAGTACTCCGACTGTTCGGAACAGAGCTAACACTGTCCAAGGAAGTCAAGTACTTAGGTATTACCTGGGATGATAAACACATAGCCGACAAGATAAACAAAACTAGCATCACCTTCTGGCACTGTCGTAAGATGTTGGGTAAGGCCTGGGGTCTTTCGCTGAAGGTAACACTATGGAAGGTAACATATTACATGGCCATATATTACCTTCATAATGTAACTACAGGCCTTGAACAGCCACAGCATCAGCTCAGGCCCCGTCAATGACTGTCATCATCGCTTGTCTGAGATAACTGTAGAGTGACGTGGTTGTACTTACAACCACGTCACTCTACAGTGGATTAAAGGACACAGCGGCTCTAGAAGCAATGACGCAGCAGACGACCTCGCTAAAAGCGGCTCTTGCCACAGGTCAGTCGGACCTGAGCCGGTACTACCAATTCCGGTAGGTACTATACGAACAATACTGTCCCACAGAACACACACTCTACATAACACACTCTGGACAAACCTAACGGACTGTCAGCAGGCGAGGGAGGCTCTGTCCGAACTTGACTGCCGCCTGGCCAGGAAGCTTGTGATGTTGAAAAAATCCCATCTTCGTCTCTTCACAAGTGTTCTACCGGGGCACTGCCTCCTTAACAAACATCTCCACACGATTGACGTCAGCCATCTGCTTCTGCGATGCGAGGAGGTCAGGAACTACAGGGCAAAACATCTCGGCACTCCAATCACCGTCTCTGATGCTCTGCACCGGGGGGCCTGCTGGCGTTTCTAGAGGAGATTGGCTGGCTCGAGTAAACGAGAAGAAGAGTCCTACCCGTACGCAAAACCTGCGCGATAGTCGTGGAATTGCAGAGATCAGCCTGCGTCGACAAGTACATGTACAAGGTAAAAAATTATAATAATAATACCAGACTTAATGCTGTGACAATAACAATTAAAATTATTTCCAGAAAATGATATCGTTTGTAACTGATTGCACAATGGCCATGTTATGTTCGTTTGCTGGGTTTGCTTTGATTGTAACCCATTATTAAAGGTTAAAAATTCAGAAAAGGAATTTACTTGATCTTAACAATTAGGTGTGTAGTGGAGCTGGTATAAAGTTTAATTAACATTAGGTAGGTACAGCAAAAATTACATATCAATTATATTACCAACTATCGGACGCCCGAACTTACCCAATTCCCGTGGGAACACTTTCCCGGGATAAAAAGTAGCCTATGTTACACCTTATTACATCAGATATCTGCCAGTGAAAGGGTGAACCGTTTTTTTTTATTGAAAGCAACTACCCAAATGGTCCTATTTCAATTTGGTCCCATTCCGACAATCATTTGGTCCCATTTCGGTCATTTGCAATCGGTTGTTGTGTCAATTTTTGACGTGTTTTATGTTTATTTGTATGGATGGATGTATGGATTAGGATATTATGGATATGGATTAAGTTTTTAAACTGTATAAATACTTATGTAAGGTACAGTTTGTACAATTGTATAATATACTTACTCACACAATCAAAACGACCTAATATATAGTATTTTTTTATATTATTCACACAAAATATAATGACAAAAATAAAATAGTTTTACATGACATAGTGAGTTAAATTCAGCATACAATTATGCAAAACGAAGTATAACACGATAACACGACCACCTCTAGTAGTTTTAGGACTTAAAACATTACTGGAAGTGTCTTGTTTATATAAAAACTACGCTCTTTGTCACAATCTAATGCCGAATAAGAATATTTCTTTAAAAATTCTGTACTTATATGTATTGTAAGCGGGTTTCAACCGGTCTATAAACACAGAAGGTTCCCTATTCCATATTTGGACCTTCTTACGGTTGTTGTAAAGATTTACGCAAAGTATCTTACTTTGAATAGGTAGTAATCCTTTAACTAATTTTTATTAGATACCTGACATTTCGACCAAGTTACACCGGTGTAACTTAGTCGAAATGGTGTAACTTGGTGTAACATACGGCCGGCCTGTTGACTGTTTCAGCGATGGCTGCCCTCCGTCTTCGGGACCGTGATGAGGAGTTATTTTCTTCTACCCTCACGACTCCGTAGTTTTTTTCCATGTACCGTCACAAACCACACTAACGGTGTCCATATTCTAGACGCAAGCCCTATTCTGGTGTTTACCCGACCGTGAATCGCGGCGATAATGTTACATGTTTTTGAGCACGTTGTAACCTATGCATATCCACGTTGTATTTACAGCTTGCCAAATACCTATAAGTTGGCCTTCCAATGGGGGAGCCACATTACATTGAAAAACGTCAAAAAACAAGATTTCATCACACTATCTACACCGGTACAATTTACATTAGTTCCATTTTTTGCCACACGCTAACTTATACCTACTTGGTAAGTTGTAGTATTAATTTTCGTGGTAAAGTAACAAGTATAGGTACCTAAATCATATTTTAATTAATCTTAAGTATATTTTATTAGTTTTATAGTAAAATTTTAATACCGTATTTATTATTAATTCATTATACTAACCTACAACATTAGAGCTTATTTCGTAAGTTCTACTATTATTGTTT
Organism: Nudaria mundana; assembly: GCA_963556515.1. Lineage (NCBI taxonomy): Eukaryota > Metazoa > Arthropoda > Insecta > Lepidoptera > Erebidae > Nudaria > Nudaria mundana. Next base: position 12,042,785 of record OY748295.1, on the reverse strand, counting down.
TATTGTGTAAATAAGTCGTAAGAAATATGTAGTTTTATCGTAATCGTCATAAAAATTATCTCATAACTACGTTGAGTAATCCACGACAATCTACTACGAGGAAACCGATATTAGATGTCCCATTATTACATTGCAGTGTTTGTTCAATTCAAAATTAATAAAAAAAAAACAAAAAAAAATTCTTGACCACCTTGGTACAGGCTGTATGACCTAGGTACCGTACAATGTGCAAAATCATTAATAAAGGATTCAGGACGGACGATAAAGGAGAAGGACAATAATTCCTCATACATGGCGGGGCTTCACTTATGGTTTTTTTTTATATATTACAAAAGAGGGCAGTCCGTGCCATTTATTGTTTAGGTAAAAGAGATTCTCTTAGGGAGCGATTTAAAGATATTAATGTGTTAACTGTAGCTTCCCAATATATATTTGATAACATACTGTATGTCAGGAAAAATATATATAGCTATACTAAAGTAAGTGACGTTACAGACAGAAATCTACGTAATAAAAATAAACTACTCCCTCCGTGTTATCGGCTTAGCAAGGTTAGTCATTCTTTCAAGGGGGAAGGTATACGCTTTTATAATAAATTGCCTGAATCGGTCCTTTGTATGCCCGACAATAAATTTAAAACCTTTATAAAGACCACTTTATGTCAAAAAGCATATTATAAGACAGTTATTACCTTTATGATAAAAGTGTTTGGCTTGAGCATGGTGCAGGAGCCTCCTAAAATGTCGTAATTGTAGCATATTTTGTACTTAGGCGACTATAATTTTTTTTGTTGTTTTATACACTCTTTTTGATTTTGACACGAGACCTATGTACATTCGTCCACATTTAGTCTTAAGAAAATGTGTAAATGAGTCAATTATTTGAAAAGAGTGACCGAGAGTTTTATTGCCAGGTTCTTTCTCTCGGTTCTACTTATTACTTTGCGAATCTGGCAGTACATGTAAATATAGAAGCAATGACATTTTTTATTTTAAGTACTTACTGACGTTTGTATAGGAGCCATTTAGTGACCTATACAAATAAATAAATCATTTCATTTCATTTCATTTCGGTGTCTAACTATAAATTCCAAAAAAAATGTTTTCTTAGGTCGGTAAAAGTATAGGTAGGTAAACTTACCTACATAGTTTCTGTTTCACCACAGAATAGGGAATAGTATGTAAGTAGTCGCTCCTGTGTTGTGTAAGAATGTTTAAAAATATCTATTATTAATTTGAAATATGTTACGAAAATGAGCATGGTGGTTCATGATAACTCTGTTCTAGTTTTTATATACGTTGGAAGCGCATTAACGGACTTCGCCTCCTCGCTAAAAGGACAGCGGGACAGCGTCGTGTGGGACTCTCAGCCCTTAAGATGAAAGTATAATAACACTAAACCATCCATGGTGATTCTCCTTTGGCTTAGCTGGTCCACCGAGTAGCCAGAATCTGTTAAGCGACAGCGTGCCGGCAAAGAAACACTCTCTAGAGCTCGCCACGCCTAGCCCCCACCTAAACAACGCAGAACCGACACCTCTGAAACAATTTACAGGCGTCGGAGTCCTTGGTGCCGTTTCGTGTGAGCAGTGGGTCCCTAGACCCACCACCCTATCAGTCAGGGACGTGACGGGTACCCTGGGCGGGAGCGTACAGTGTGCACGCATCCGCTCACGAAGGACACGCACTCTTTGCCGTCATCAGAACTAAAAAGCAGCCCAACATTTTTCGCCGCTGGCCATGGATTGAATGACGGCCAGCAGCAAATCTACTCTTGCTTTGATGCCATTTGAGGACCAACCTCTCCGCGTCCTAGGCGGCGCACACGAAGATCGTATGCTTAGCCGTGTCTATCCCGCCGCCTGCGCAATGACGACAATCGGGCTCCGTCAGGTTCTTCACAACATCCCACAGGTCAGTCACATAAATATCTTCCGGTTAGAGGGTGTATGTGCCCAGTATGCCTTCTGTTTTCTCTTTCGTTTTCTAGATGGTGTGACTCTGATAGACAAACTGAGAAAAAGTACGATAAGAGAAAGTTGCAGTGTGTCAGAAGATGTAATAACCAAGGTGGAAAAAGTAAATGCCGGGTTAAAAGTATAACCGGCGAGTATATAAAGTTGTAAGCGAAATAAGTATACTAGGATTGAAGATAGTGGAAATCTGTAGTCTCTGCTTACCCTAGTGCGAAAGGGATTTTAAGTATGTATGTACCTATGTCTTACAAGCCACACAAATTGTTATTACAAGTAATTAACTGAATCCCCTCGTCTCACGTCCGTTGCCGGGCGTCTCTGGTTCCCAACGCACCCTGTGAATTACCGTGTGAATTGACATTTCTGTTATGGACTCTTAAAAAATACAAATACTTTTTTTTTAAAGTGAATACTTATTGATATTTATAAATGGGAAATATAGGAATCCTGACTTTGTTTGCACAATTTGACCCGAATAAAATACTTCTTATATTTCCTTAGACAGTGTCGTGAGCACACGCAATATCAACGTACCTACAGTATCTAAGTACTTCTTATTGTCTTTATACTGTGCGCGTGTAGAGATATACTTAATAGCAAAAAAAACTGGTCATTAAGTCATGGTACTAGTACTATAAAGTATAAAGACAAACAATAAGAAAAGTTTCGCTGGACAAGGTTAAATCTATCGTGTCGCAATCATAGCTGGTGTTATCTGCTGTATTCTGTTCTTAAAGTGACATTTTATTATAGGCCTTGGAGACATGGCGGAACACTTTATTTTGAAATTAATTTAGTTAGGTTCAAATTATGTCAGCGGTTAGCGATTTGTTTTTTAATCAATACTCAATACATTTATTTCTTCCATAATGTGGTACAGATCTTAAAATAGTTATAGTTACAATTATGGACCCTGTCGGGCACAGCACAATGTTTGTCTGGAGAGAGGAGAATTTTTTTTGCTGCATTTATTTATTAAGACGGAGCGTAGCGGAGTCTTCTCTAAGATGAGCCCAATCGAAAATGTATGTAAAACGATACCGGTTGGTGCAATTTTAAACCTATCGACTTGAAATTTGGCTGCAGATAGATCACATTAACGTGCTTTGCTGTATAGTTTTTAGTATATGTGGCTTTTATAGTTTTTGAGTTATCAATTACGTTCTCCGTCTTATTTATTTCGACGTAACCGCCCGCGTTCCGCCAATACCTAGTTTACACATAACTTTAATAAATTTTACGGTTTTGTTGGATATTATTATACATTATATTAAGGTAAACGTCCCATAACCGTTAATTTTTGAACTTCGCTGACTTCAGTTGCCTATTTTAATAATTTATAATGAATTCACAAAAACAAGATTAATATGACTGGATAGGTAATGTATTCTAGTTTCTTGTCATTTGTTTTATTTTTGGTTAATATACAGATTAATACTTAATAATTCGCAATAATCAGAAAAGGAGGTCATTGTACCAGTATCCGTTAGAAATGTACCAGTAACCGTTAAGTTGTCCCAAAATCCGTTATTTTTAATTACGAATTTGAACTCTATTGCCTCGAGGCAGTAAGGTTCACATAATTTTTACATTACATTTCTGTGTACAACTATGTTATATATTTAAGAGATATTATTTTTAAAGAAAACTTTTTTTTTAGTAAATATCAGTTTTTAAACGTTTTGACATATTAGTTATAGATAATATTTTTGGTTACATAACTGTTTTAGGTACCTACGCGAATTCAGATGAAGTAATTTGTACACAATGTTATATGTATTTATTTTCTTAATCTGTGGGGTACAATTCATACCCCTAAATAAAAATGATTGCTGTTCGATTGTCTCACTAAACTTCGGCATTCACTGTTATGGACATGCCTACAACCTTAAATGGCCGTGACGTCACGTTCTTGACTGGGATATCAAGACACTAAAAATTGGCCCCGATGATGTTCCGGTTACTAAAGTACATCATACGTTATAAGAACACCGATGGATATTCAAATGGAAAATAGTAAAATAATAAAGAATTTGAAAACCATTTTACCATACAAAAGACGACTTATTTTTTATTTTTATTTTACTTGCAATAAACTTTTTGGTACCATTTGTTTGAAGAGTTTTTTTAATCAAACCATAAACCTGGTCACTTAGAAAACAAGATCGCCTCAAAATAGATGCATTAGAGATGTACTGGATATGCATGCTAAGAATACCCTGGACTGCGTTCCGCACCAATAAGTCTATCGTCAATGAGCTTCGGATAGAAAAATAGATTATCGTCGACTGTGCAGCTGCGAGTATTAAAGTTTTTTAGACACATCACAAGAATGAAGATCTCAATGGAAAGGTTGGTCGTGCAAAGGCACGTGGTGGACACAAGACCATGGGGTAGGTCCCCATACCGCTGGATTAACCTCATCAGAGCCACTACGCTGTCAACCGAGGTGGAATGTGCTCGCAGTGCTAGTCAAAGACAGAAGTGGAGGCACATCGCTTGACGTGCAGCCGCCCTGACCGAGGGAAGTGACGGGGCATCCTAGTCCATCGGCAACCACGACCACTCTGCTTCATGTCAAAGAAATAAATAATGATATTCAGTGTTTATACTTGGTGGAACTAGTAATACATTTAAGAGATATTATTTTTAAAGAAAACTTTTTTTTTAGTAAATATCAGTTTTTAAACGTTTTGACATATTAGTTATAGATAATATTTTTGGTTACATAACTGTTTTAGGTACCTACGCGAATTCAGATGAAGTAATTTGTACACAATGTTATATGTATTTATTTTCTTAATCTGTGGGGTACAATTCATACCCCTAAATAAAAATGATTGCTGTTCGATTGTCTCACTAAACTTCGGCATTCACTGTTATGGACATGCCTACAACCTTAAATGGCCGTGACGTCACGTTCTTGACTGGGATATCAAGACACTAAAAATTGGCCCCGATGATGTTCCGGTTACTAAAGTACATCATACGTTATAAGAACACCGACGGATATTCAAATGGAAAATAGTAAAATAATAAAGAATTTGAAAACCATTTTACCATACAAAAGACGACTTATTTTTTTTTTTTATTTTACTTGCAATAAACTTTTTGGTACCATTTGTTTGAAGAGTTTTTTTAATCAAACCATAAACCTGGTCACTTAGAAAACAAGATCGCCTCAAAATAGATGCATTAGAGATGTACTGGATATGCATGCTAAGAATACCCTGGACTGCGTTCCGCACCAATAAGTCTATCGTCAATGAGCTTCGGATAGAAAAATAGATTATCGTCGACTGTGCAGCTGCGAGTATTAAAGTTTTTTAGACACATCACAAGAATGAAGATCTCAATGGAAAGGTTGGTCGTGCAAAGGCACGTGGTGGACACAAGACCATGGGGTCGGTCCCCATACCGCTGGATTAACCTCATCAGAGCCACTACGCTGTCAACCGAGGTGGAATGTGCTCGCAGTGCTAGTCAAAGACAGAAGTGGAGGCACATCGCTTGACGTGCAGCCGCCCTGACCGAGGGAAGTGACGGGGCATCCTAGTCCATCGGCAACCACGACCACTCTGCTTCATGTCAAAGAAATAAATAATGATATTCAGTGTTTATACTTGGTGGAACTAGTAATACATAGTATCAGTTTAAGGAATGCATAATAATAATATCCAGTGGTTAGTGTAGAACTCCTTTGATAAAGCAGTAAGGCGGAGCCGGTCAAGATTTAAGAATAAAAACAATGAAAGTAGAATATTGTAGCAAGTAAATTTGCTTCCATGTGTATTCTTCAAAATAGCCTAAACGCATGAGTTTAGATAAAGTAGTGTATGAAACTGCACATAACTGGATATTAGAACAATCGTAGGACTACTCGTGTTCTAATAACCATGTTTATGTGACAGATTCATAAACAACTATTTCAAAATTAATTTACTATGTCTTTCTTCGCAACTTACGCCGCGAACGTTGTCCGATGACGCTTATGTATGAGACACGATGCGAAAAAGATACTCTTTACTGATGAACAAATCTTTACGGTCGAAGAAAAGTTTATTAACTAGCAAAATAATAAAGTTTATGCCAAAAGCAGCAAATCTGTTCTTGCTACGGCACGTGCCACGTTTCATCATACAACGAGTAGATGGTATGATAGGTGTCTCTTTGCTCCATTTTTGCTAATAAGGTGTCAAAGTGAAGCAAAAAATATGAAAGTGACTTAATTAAGAGCCTGTAGTGAAACCACTATCTAATACTGTTCACAAAAAAGAATAGGTTTTCCAGCCAAACTAAGCACCCACCGACGCAACCGCTGTTACGGTAAAATTAGCCAAGCTGCATCTTAGCGGAAGAATGGCATCGTCTGGCCTTGATCTCAATTCACTGGATAATGTCTTTGTGGACTGGTTGAAAACTACGTAAATTAGAAATGTCATGAATACTATATTCATAATCCTAATAGGTATTTCTTACTACGATTGTCAGAATGCGTATTGGTAATAAATAATTATAAAAATTCAGAATCAATATTTGTCTGAAATATCATTTAAAAATACGGAAGCCGTATGTCAAAACACCGAATAAATATAGGCTTAAAATAATAAATCGAAGCCCGGATTTGAGATGGGGCTCTCGTATCGGAGGTGGTACTTACGGCCAGCAACGTATCTGATCTAAACAGACCGTTGAAGGCTTTGGCCGTCAGAACAATAAGAGAGTACTGCACGATCTCCCTAGAGGCTACAACCAAGGATTTTTTTTTTAATATATTTGGTTCGCCAAATTGACGCCGCCCGCCTGGTGGTAAGTCGTGCCGATGTCTAGCGATTGTGGGCCACTCTCACAGCACATAATACTATAGAGAGTGGCCCTCATCTTGACGACCTACTGATGTGCCTCTTCACGCTCCGCTTAAAGAACCCAGAATTATATGTGGGAGGAAACACGTGCACAGGCAGGGCGTTCCAGGCCACTATCGTTCGGCAGAGAAACGAACGTTTAAAACACTCGGTTCTCGCGAACATGCTATCCACTGTGTGGGAGTGGCATCTCTGCCCGGTACGGGTTGTTCGGGATTGGAAGGAAGAGGGTGGGATCAGATTGAAGAGCTCTTCAGAACACTCGCCGTGGTAAATACGGCCAAGGAAGCTATTGTTCGGCGCTGAGCTAGCGGCTCGAGGCTTCCCGTTACCTCCGGACAATCTATAATACGGGTCGAGAGCGTCCAGTAGATACTTCGCGGGGCCGTCCCAGAGGTGAGAGCAGTATTTGACCCCTCTATGGATACATAGAGGGGTCAACCATCATTGTAGCATAAACAGTTCTCGAGAGCTAAGGGGGGGGGACAAAAATTACATTTCCCATTTGTATATATAGATATCTCAGAAACGGTGGCTCGTAGGAAAAAAGTATTGATATATTTTTATAGATAATTTTAAGATTTACAATTTTTGCGTAGTGTACTTTTATGATAATACTTACCGTTTTGCTGAAAAACTAATTTTTTTGACCTTTGACCTCGAATAAAAATTTTTCGCGCGTCGAGAGCGTCCAGCAAATACTTCGCGGAGCCGTCTCAGAGGTGAGAGCAGTATTCGACGCAGGGTCTAATCTGCATCTTGTACAGCAGACACCTCTGGTCCGGTGTAAAGAATCGCTTTACCTTATTCAGTATTCCTAGTTTCCGCGAAGCTAGCCCTATACATCTTTCGATGTAGTTTTTATTATTGAGCTCTCGACGAAAAAAAGGATACCTCCTAGGGGAAATGCCCTTGCGATCAATGTTGCAATGATACGAGGAGGCGTTGAAGCGTGACGGGGAGAAATCGAGGCTCAGCGTTTCATACCGAAGTTGGAACTGATCATCGCCGCTCATGGAGACATGGAAGGTACGAGTTGAGCAACCAATATGGGGAATCGCTACAACCGCGACGTTGACACCAGTCATGAAGGAGTGGCTTCAGAAGTAACACAGAGTGATATCGCGCGTCGAATATAAAAACCGGGCACGGGTGCTCCGGTAAGTTGAGGAGGGAGCGTACCCTCCCCGCCAATTACCGGTGTGTATGGCGAAGGTACCGCAGGACTTCCAACTTCCATGATTGAGGCCTGAACATGGTGGGTTGGTGACCCCAAATCCACAGAACGCAATCCTTCGAGGGTTAAGTGGGGTATCAAATGAATAGTTTTTAAAGATGATTTCAAAATATATAAGTTAAATGTAATTTGGTGTGAGAAATTTTACTTATAACAAAAGTATGTACATAAGTAAGTTTTTGAAACCCACAAGCTGTAAATAAAAATATATAATTAACTTAACTAAAATTAAAAGAACCAGACTGCACTTAACCAGATATATAAGCAGGCGTAACTCATTTTGTATCTAGGTTTGAACTGGTAGCGAGAGCCCTTGCGTCATTGTTCCAATGGTGCAAGAAGGCGCTGGAGCGGGACCACAGGCCTACGTCTCGAAAAATCGAGGACCAGCGGTCCCAACTCCACCAGGATCTCATGGAGTCATGGAAGGTGCGACTTGAGCAACCCAGGTGGGGTACCACCATCATTGCGGTGGTGAGACTGATCATGGACGATTGGCTGCAGAGGCAGCATGGTGACCTCACGTATCGTGCGACGCAGATCGTTACCGGGCATAGATGCTTCGGTAGCTATCTCTTTCTTACCCATCGTGAGGTCACAACACTGCGAGGTTTCCGACGACGACACCGCACTCCACGCGTTGGAGGAGCGCTCAGCGTGGGCGAGTCAGCGCCGGGACCTCGTGGTGGGTCTGGGCGTGGATACCCTCTCGCTGGAGACCATGCTTCAAGCCATGGTCTCCAGCGGGAGTAAGTGGAACGCGGCCGTGTCCTTCTGCGAGCAATTCATGCTCGCGAAGGAGGCGGCCGAGAGGGAGAGGGAGCGTACCCTCCCTGCCGAGTTCCGTAGTACGCGGCGAGGTCGCCGCAGACTCATCTACGCCCAAGACCATCGACCTCCATGATCGGGGCCTGAGGACGGTGGGATCGCCACCCGCCGTCCTTACAGAAGCAGGCTAGAAGGGTTGCGTGCTGCGGGGCCTTTGCCCCATAGCACACAACCAGATTCACTCACCGACGCGGGATAAAACCCTACCCCAACGACGCGGGATTCTCATCCCGACCAAACCCCCGCAGAGACCACAGAGGTGGTCTAAGTCCGCCGGGCGCCACTGGAAATACCTGCTTGTAACCAGAGACACCCGGCAACGGACGTTAGAGCGGCGGCGGCCGTAGGCCCCGGGATTAAAAAACAGGTTTGAACTGGTACCTATTTAGGTCCCACCTGCTTATAGCTAAATATCTGGTTAAGTGCAGTCGGGATGTTTTATTACATATTTAATTATTTCTTTTTATTACTACTTTAGGTCCTAACCTCCAGAAATGAAAGAAATTACTATGTCAATGGAAAATGAGACTTAAGTCAAGGCACTAAGGATACATTAAGGGGTTCTGGTGTTAAACTAATGTGTGTACCAATATCCGGTATTTTTTAACGGGAATTGGGACACGTAGGGGTTTGTGAGTACCAATAGATGTAAAATGCAAAAATATTTACTTTACAGCTAAATTCGCTGAATATTTCAGGTTACATTGATCCTATTCAAGTTTTAATAAAAAAGAGTTTCTTTACCATAAATCAAACCGTTATAGCACGGGGAGCAATCTCCTACGGCGTGGCAGCTCCGTAGTTCAGCATCTAAACCTCGCAATTTTCAAAATTTTTAAAATACGTAACTTTGCTTTCAAATCCTACCGTCCCCCTTAGACTTGTAAGCCAGTGTTGTCACTATTATGATTTAAAATGTTACTAAAAATATGTTGCAATACACAAAATACAATTTAGTTTTAGTAGAAAGCTGTGAAAATAGAAAATGAGTCAAGTTATTGGTTACTGGGACGTTAACGGGAATAGTTGCGTTTACCTTACGTTTCTTTTTTTAAGACGGAGCGTAGCGGAGTCTTCTCTAAGATGGGCCCAATCGAAAATGTATGTAAAACGATACCGGCCGCAATTTTAAACCTATCGACTTGAAATTTGGCTGCAGATAGATCACATTAACGTGCTTTGCTGTATAGTTTTTGGTAGACGTGGCTTTTATAGTTTTTGAGTTATTAATTACGTTCTCCGTCTTATTTATTTCGACGTAACTACCCGCGTTCCGGCGAATACCTAGTTATTACTAATATTAAGTACCTATATCAATAGCAATTTTGGTACATTTATTAAAAATGTAAATATTATTTTTGGATGTCACAAATATCATAAGACAAACATACCTAAATCTAATCAGCTGTAAATAGCCCACAGGTCCGCCTTGGTTAATAAATATATAACGATAACCTTTTCCCTGTAATCCAGTACTTTAGTACCAATCTGGATAAACGGGAGAAAATCCTATCAGTAACTTCGGAAATTAGCGAGTACCCAGCCAGACTAAGACAAATGTTTTTGTTTATATAAATATTTTACTAGCTGATCACTGCGGCTCCGCCCGTGTGATATAGTTTTCCCGTTCCCATCAGCCAGGAAAGTTGTTACATACCACATTGAAATGCCTATATTTTGCCAGTCACTTTATTGGACCCAAGTAAAGAGAAAGACGATCTGAGCACTTCCCAAAATTTTCGATCGTCGATGTCGATTAATTAGATGGAATTAGCTACACATATCGGTCAATTAGACATAGGTATACTCGAAACTGGTCGTAGGTAGGATACTCGAAACTGGCCAGGTTTACTTCATTCTGCCGGAACGAAACGCTCCTCTTTTGTATATTTAAGTACCTACCATTCAAAGTAAATTTCGAGGGGACACTATAACGAACGTAAGTAGGTAACATAATATTAGTTATACTAATGACTAATATAGCTTATATTATAAAGAGCAAATATTTGACTGTTTTATTGAATTGAATAAGTTCGTTAGTCGGTACAGTAGTTACGGAGGTAACTCCTGAACCGATTTTTAAAATTCCTATACTGATAGGTATCCCTGAGTAACAAATAGACTATGTATAAAAACCGGTAGTTAATGTGTTCTTGTAATTGAATGTGATATGTTACAGCTGTCCTGGCCGTTTAAAAATTTGTTGGAATTACAGTGTACTATTAGGTAGAACCAACAAAATTTGTTGGAATTACAGTGTACATACTATTAGGTAGAACCAACAAAATTTGTTGGAATTACAGTGTACTATTAGTAGAACCAACAAAATTACTGGTAAAGTGTGCGTGATTAATGCACATCTGCCAACCAAATTTTGAATATGTCATAATATGAATTTATGTGTGAATGATTGCACATATAATATGACAGAAACCGTTCTGCATTCGTGATCACTTTCCTACACGAAAGTACTATAATATAATTAAGATAGGTAAATGGGTAAGTCATTGTACGTCAATCAATACGTTGATTCAATAATAACAATAACAAAATGAAGTGTAAATAAAATTACAATTACAATGCATACATAACAAAGGTTAAACACCTTGGTCTCCTAGACCAAGGTGTTTAACCTTTACCTTTTGTAGTATCTATGTACTTACGTAAGCTACATCATGCAATATTGTATGTATCGAACTACACCTTAAATACAACGATCTCATTCATATTAAGGAATTCCACCTAAAAGAGCACAAAACAAGCTAGCGCCAAGCGCGCACGCACAGCTAAAGTCACTGACACGCACACAATTTTTATTTTCTACGATCTCATTGGTTGAATAGGAGGATCCATGTAAGTACTGGCTGTGCCAAACCCTGTAAAGAAAATAGGTCAGCGGGCGCTTAAGGTAACAAGGCTTATAACCTGATATCAAGACTAAGTATTATCTGAGTCAGAAAACTAACACTACACTAAACCCAAATGATAGCGCAAAACAAATCGGTTACATGCCAACCAACTTCACAGTGAAATTTTCTGCGAGGTCACCGCCATATTGTGTGTATTTTCGAAATTCCTTGAAATACTAGTTTAAGTATTTTATAAGATACAAGCTGTCCCGGCGAACTTACCGCATCAATTTTTCTATTTTTTTTCTTCCGTAAGATCCTTCTCCTGGTACTTAATTACGAACACAACAAAAAAAGAATTAGCGAAATCGGTCCAGCCGTTCACGCGTGATGTTGTGACCAAGGGAAATAGGGATTCATTTTTATATAAGAGATTGAAGATCTCTAAAAGTTCCTCGGTCACCTTTTCATAAAATGCCACTGTAAACCACGGCGCCATGGGCCTGCCTTTTTTCATAATATGCAGTTGAAAATAAAAAAAAATGCAGTCGTTCGGAAGTTGTAAACCTTTCGGTCATAGTTATTAAATCCTAAAGCAGGTACTGTGGTACCATCGTTCTTTTCAGTTCCTGTTCATTTGATTGACACCATCTCATTTGATCCATTTTCCGCTAATAGGATATCAGTTTTGATGATATTATTTACACGCAATAAAATTTCATACAATGGACAAGTTCATCCAGACAGAGACTACAGGCCACACAGGAACAATTTAGCTCTCTAAGAAAACTAAAATGACGATCATAGGTGTTAAGGGCCCTTTCAACGTCTCCGGGACCCAAGGCATCCTCCTCACCTGCATGCGGTGCACCTGCTGTCCCTGCTGACAGACGGATGAGGCTTTATTTGCTACTGCTTGGAAATGGTAACTTAAATCTCAGGTATTTAAAATAGGGAAGCTTATTGCCGATCCCGGGATTGACAAACTGAAATGTGGGGTTAAATAACGACTCCGTCTACTCCTTCGCAGATAAAGACTAGATTATTGAATTATCATTTTAAATTGTATCATCATGGAAGTGCTGTAATAAAAAGGGGTGTACGTATCTATCTTTTATTCTAACTGCACTTCAAATACTGTTCGATTGTTTACTATCAAGATGAGGTATACACATTATTGTCTACATTTTACATTATTGTTTTATGTCCATTGTTTCAGAGATGATTGTTTTGTTAATCAATGAATAGAACTATGTGAAGCGTTTGATAGAAGACGAGTGTTAGTGATTGAAAATTAAATTATGATACGAAATTTTACCTTATGTTTTAAAATTATAAGTTTGTACTGAAAAAAGAACCGATTTGTCTATTGTCAATATGACCTCCGGTAACAGTGTCCTTAAGCAATTGCAAATAGAATACAGCCTCCGTTAGATTTCTGAGGTTTGTTGAAGTTGAACGCTTGTGAAGAAAAGACCTCTTTAACATATTATGTACCGATGTATTATGTGTTACTATAGTTCTGTGTTCTTACTGACACGCGTGAAATGTTTGTTTAAGGGTGATTGACATATAAATACTCGTGCCGACAGTAAAAGTAAATAGTCAAATAAATAATGCTTTTGTTTGAATGTAATTATTTGTGCCGGTGAGTACGAAATATGTGTAATATAAATTAAGTAACATGAAAATTTTGTGAACAGTTATTACGGGAAATCCACTGGCAAAATGTCCGCGTGTAATGCACACCTACATAATAATATCTCCTCAGGGATATAGGATGTATTAAATGTCAAATAATAATGTTAGGAGATGAACCAGATTATTTATAGAAACAGAGCAAACAGTGAAAAAAAAACTAAAGGCTCTGTAGAAATTGTGTTCTCACCTAATTTTTGTTGATTAAATTCACAAATTTCATAACCTGTGGTGTGGTCCAGTGGTTAAAGCTTTAGTGACACTGTCTGGAATCGGTGTTCGTGGGTTCGATTCCCACCAAACTTTGTGTGATGAGTACAATAGTTTTGTTCTATGTGTCAGGGTGTTTTTTACTACGTCCGTTGCTGAGGGCCTCCGGTACGCACCAGGAGGTATTTCCATGAGCCCGGTGTGTGTCAGGGTGTAATTTAAACGTCCGGCCAGCATGGTACCTATAAGTAGGCTGAATTACCATCTTTGGGGAAGGCCTACTTATGTATGCCCAGCGGTGGACGTCACATAGGCTGAGATGATCAATTGATTTATATAAGTTATCTAGATGCCATAACGCAAGCTTATGGTGGCGAGGCTATTGCCGCAAGCCGAGTTCCTACTTTATTTTGCCCAGCTCTATGTGCATACACCCGCTCGCTGGAGACCATGCTTCGAGCCATGATCTCCAGCGGGAGTAGGTAGAACGTGGCCGTGTTCTTCTGCGAGCAGGTGATTCTCGCGAAGAAGGCGGCCGAGGCGGAGAGGGGGGAGGGAGTGGAATTTGGCAAAATTTTGTTACTTTTTCCATAGTGTAGATTAAAAAAAAATAGGCAGATGTTACTACTTACCTCACGAAAGGGGCTAAAATTAACGGCTCCGAGGTTAGTATTAACAAAAGGAACAACAGTTAGGTAACATTCTTAATTTTTTAACTATTTAAACAGACACCAAGTAGGTAATAAATTTTTCACGTCATTTCTGTAAACATAATCAAAAGAGGGAGTAACATTATATCCGTTTTGTACAATATTTGTGAACAAAGTTGAAAAAATAATAAAATGAAAGGCGAAAGGTAAGAATAAGAATATATAATTAAAACGAAGACCAATTTGTAGGTACATATTTAAATATTTGTATTCTTTGAGTTTGTATTTGTACCTTGTGAGAAAATGCTAAAAAATAAGATAAAATGCAAATAACATTAAAATGCCCTGCACGGTATTAGGTACACACGTATATATAAGGTCAGTACCCTACCAATTAGGAGGCATACTTAAGTAGTAACCTAAATTTTCCAAAAAAAAAAACAAGAAAAATTTAAAACTTCAAATACCCTGACATGTCAGTGAGATCCCTTCATCACCTAGAAAATGTGCTGATGATCTTCAAAATTGGATCTTAAAGAAAGCACCATCCGTGAACCCTTTTCGAACACATTCTCGATAGCAATATAATTATTTAAAAATGGAGCGAATCTTTTTTTTCTGAAATTCAGGGATAAAAATGTTTACCAGAACTTAGTTGTTAAAACATTTTTTTTATTTTTCTGTCCAGCAATTTATTTTCAGTATTAAATTTTCCTTGTCTAGGCTGCCATTGAACCTAATAAGAAAATTAAGATTCAGACGTAAAGTAAAAGTAATATAAGCAAAAACAGAAAAGAACAACGCACGCGACATTTTATTGTTTTAAAATTAGTTTCTGTTAACTGTACATTGAACTGTTACATACGTACAATATACAGTATCTTTGAGCACTAAGTAAAGAAGATTTGACCCCTTTTGTTTTTTAAAAACTAGGCTGCACAATCACTTAGGTCATAGATTATAAATCTTGTACAAAGAAAAATCGTGTACCTAATAGTCAAATAATATATTTATAATTCATGTCACAAAGTAACACTTATGTATGTGTGCAATATTCAGTGTACCTCCTACCTATTGGACGTTTTCACGTTTGCACGATAACGACACACGATATCGTCTATAATATCGCGACGATATCGTAAGTAGCAGCAGTAATTTTAAGGTAAAAATGTAAAATATAGTAATCTTAAATGAATTTCCGAAGTACATAATTATATATGTACGCACTATAATTATGAAATAGAAATAACTAAGTTTATGCAACTATCATAATTACATAAGTAGTTGTCTATAATGTTTAATCACATTTAGAGAAACACAAAGGAGTGATAGTATTACTTAATAAAAGTATCGTGTATTGGCACTTGCCAATACACGATACTTTTAATACCACAATTATTACATTTTACTTAGTTGCATACAATAATTTATCTTCAATCGTGCAATAAGTGATCGTTAAGATACTTGCTTAATTGTTTTCATTATAACAGTAACTTTATAATAAAAACACAGCTTTATGACGGAAAATTTCACAAATGCTGCTTCAGTTCACGGTAGAGTATTTAAATAAACTTGGTCAATGTCAAAAACCTATTTTTAAATTCAATTGATCCGTTTCCATTATACATAGTACTCGTCATTCGGTTTCGTGATCGCGTTTCAAAGTCATCTATAATGACACAATCATCAAAGTTGAAGGAAACGAGGATCGTGAATAAACACCACATTTTTTATTGCAGAATACAATGGGGTTTAATTATGGCAGTAACAGTAACAGCTGTGACTCCGGCGAATCCACGGCGACCATCAAACGTGGTCTTTATAATGGTTGATGATATGGTAAGCTGCTAAAATGAGTACTCTCTTCCAGCAGGGCTAGCACCGCCAGTGTCGATTTCAATCCTTCGATAGCGAATAATATCCTAGAAAATTTCAAAATATGTGAATTGGGTGACTCATTATGACCGACCATTTTCATGGCATAAACGAGGGATATCGAAGGCATACACTATCGAAAGTCTCTTCAAGTTGGTGGCTCAGTGGTGGGCCTCTACCATCCGCTTTAAGAACCCAGGGTTGTAGGTATGTTGGAGGATGCCCCACCCGGATCAGCTTCTTCCAGTACCTACTTAGATCAAGTAACAATTCGGTCGTCGACTTTTTACTGTATTCGCGAACGCTTGCAATATCGGGAGTACATTACAATGCATGGTATTATGTTTGCAATAAAAGTGAATAAACGCTGTAAATTTTGGTTTTATGATCAAATTGGCCTTGTGGTCTAGTTTCACGCCGTTTACAAAATAATACAAATGACAGACATAAAATATATCTTAATATTTAGCAAGGGTATAAAAAAAATTAACGCCATTCTTAAACGATGCTAAATCCAAGAAGCCACCATAAAGTAATCATGGTTTCGAATTAAAAGTAAGTATTTTTTAGTTACGCTAATTTTATTATTAAAACATATTTTTGGACATTCTCACACAAGTTATCTAGCCCAAACTAAGCTATTATAAGCTTGTGCTATGGGATCTAGACAACTGATAAACATAATTATGTATATATTTCTAAATACATACATAATATACATAGGACGTGTGGGACGCTACATGCGTTGACACCTTAGCACCTTCACACCTTCCAAGCACATCCGGATGTGCCGACGCTGCTGCTGCATCGGCTGAAGGCCTTAAACGGCGTAAATATGCTAACCTAGCAGGTGATTACATATTTGAGCCGTTTGGGGTTGAGACACTGGGGTCATGGGGTCCGAGTGCTCGCCGCCTTTATAGAGACATTGCTAAACGCCTAATCGATGCTTCTCAGGACCAGAAGGCTGGCTATTTTCTGGCCCAAACAATAAGTATCGCCATCCACTGTGGCAACACAGCCAGCATTCTGGGAACCTTCCCAGTCGGCAATGACGCGGAGGATTTTTTAAACGATATTTTGTAATGTAAATATTTTTAGTATATAATTATGTATATTTTGTACATTTTAATTAATATACATGGAAAACACCCAAACTTCGAAACAGTCATCTGTGAATCACATAAATATTTGAGTCGACTCGGGAATCGAACCCGAGACTCCAGAGTCGAAAGCCGATGCACTACCGACCACGCCATCGAAGCAGTCACTTAGTCACTAATTGAACCCCTTTTTAAATTTTAAAACAACTATATCATCGTTTGCAGCGACTCGGGGTTATTCTCGCGTACCTATATACATATTATCGTGGTTATCGCAACCAAAAGGCAGCTCATTTCCATCCGTCTATGACAAGGGTACCCTATGGATGTAAAAAAGCAGACTGAAAAATATTGTTTTGTCCATCTTTTGGTTACGTGGTCTTTGTGGGAATGATTTCACAATTTATGTGACCGGATCACATTTAGCCTATTGTCATATAATGAAGTTATTTCATTAACAAAAAAATATTACATAAATTACTACAATCTGGGCAGAAAATGCATACTTTACATAACTAATTCATTCAATCTAAATTAAATATAACTTTAACTGAATCAGAATTACACAAGTTTGAATAAAACCTATTATAGGTATACTCGTAATCCTAATTGTAGTAATAGGTATACGCTATAATTTTCTTTAATCACACTTACTTTGACTTATTGGAGCGTGTAGTCTATTTCCTCTGTGTATTTGATTTATTTCATAATAGAAAGTTGGTATAACTATTTTCTTGTACCTATTGTAGGTTTAACAAAATGCATAATTTCAGATATTATGTAATTGATTCTGCGCAATTCAATATTCGTGTTTCTGCGAACGTTTTAATACTTTTATGAGTAGGTAAATTCACTGCTATTATGTACTTTTATTTATATATTATTTGTGTAGGATTTAATTGAGTAACGAGTAGGTAATAGTCTGACTCTACCGCCAGCTGTATACTCGCAAGGGAGGTTTACTGATAATTTGATTGAATTGCGACCCCATAGATACGTCTTGACTCTATAAACTTAAGACAAACGGGTCGACTTGAGTTCTAAGGGAGATCGATTAGACTTGAGCCATTGCAACACAGCAAAAAAAGAATTAGCGAAATCGGTTCGGCCGTTCACGCGTGATGTCCTGACCATAAAAAAAGGGATTCATTTTTATATAGATAGATGGCCGTTCCATATTACGAAACAGTATGAAACTGATAATTAGGTAAAATTCCGTCCGTCTATGTCTCAAATCTAAAAAAGTTATAAGTAAATGAGTTTCAAACCTTGTAAATTAGCATGAATCATATTAATTATACAAGTTGAGTTCCCTCGGAACTTTCAGACTTTCAGACTACATAACTACGAAACATTATGAAATACATTTCCTTAATTTCTCAGGGCTGGAACGACGTGTCATATCACGGGTCGGATCAGATTCTGACCCCAAATATCGACACCCTGGCATACCACGGAGTCGTACTACAACAGTATTATAGTGAAGCCATTTGCACACCTGCACGCACCGCCCTGCTAACTGGAAAGTACCCTATGAGACTTGGTAAGAAAAGTTGTTACCTAAGCATTTTTAATAATTAACGGCAATAGACTTGTCCCCTATTACGTGGGATCAATAAAGTTACGGGCAACTTGTAGATGTTTGATTATATTTTGTTATTATATTTGTGATAAGTTAATGTCATTTCAAGAAAAGTATTTGTTAAAAAAAAACAATGGAAAAATGATGTTGAAATTTAAAAATTGCAATGATTTCGTTAAACAGAAGACATGTTAAACGTCGACATAAATGTTTCGCTTACTCACGAGCCATTATCAAGAACAAATGTCGACGTTTAACATGTCTTCTACTCGTATTTAGCGAAATCATTGCAATTTTTAAATTTCAACATCATTTTTCCACTGTTTTTATAATGAACTTTCGCCAGGTGACGCCTGAATCCATTCAGTATTAAAGTATTTGTTATTCGATTGGTACACGACTAGTGGTTTTGTATCTTTTAATATTTCTAGTTATTTTTTTCTTTCCTAAAACATCAAAGTAGGAGGCTATTAGGCATGCGACAGAGTCAACGTTCAAACAGCTATATCCTTAATCCTTTGCTTACTCACAATAGAGATCTCTCTGCAGGTAACGCATGTAAGCAAATGCATCGGCAGTGTAATTTAATAAACTAATGAAAAGTAGTCGAGACGCCTAGGACTTTAATTGTCTGTGCCATAGCGGCTGGCACGTAAGAATTGTTGTCCTTCATCAACATTTCATGGCAACGGGTTTTAAATTTTTATTCAAAATTACAATATTGCTACTACTTTTTATTAAATTCATTCGGCCATTTTGAACATAACCAATTATGTGTGCCCGGTAACGGCAATAGGCTTGCCCCCTATTATGTGGGACTAAAAATCATTTATAATGCACCTCTGCCTACCCCTTCGGGGATTTAGGCGTGATATATGTGTGTGCGTGTGTGTTAAAATTAGTCGAATATAATATAACTATCAGAATAAAAAAAATAGTTACAATTATATTGTTGTCTATAACTTGTTTAAAATCCTGCTACAAAACACATTTATGGTAGCACATTATTTGGGGTTTTGAAATTTATCAACTTTACAGTCACGCCTCGGTGGTAGGTATTTAAATCGTGATAAGTTTCGAGATAACAGATCTCAATTTTGCAATACCATTTATTTACGAGTATACCTACGGTTATGGTATACCCACCTGTGCCTATAGGCACAGGTGGGTATACCATAACCGTACCATAACTTAATAGAGGTTTTAGGCTTGTATTAGGTATACCTAATACAAGCCTAAAACCTCTATTAAGTTGGATAATTTTGAAGGCGAAAGAAATTGAGAAAACTGTTCTCTAACTCTATTGGAAAACTTTAAGATAATTGCTAAAGGTTGTCACACCATGAAAATTCTGCCTACTTCTGACCAAGTTAGGGTGCGCTATGAATCTCTAACTACCCCTTCGGGGATATAGGCATACTTATGTGTCTTGTATCTGTTACTGAGATGGAAATTTACTCATAAGTTTTAGTCCGTTGTCCGATAGTCCGAGACGCCCAGGACTGTGATTGGCTGTGCCACAGCGGCTGGCACGTAAGATTTTTTTGCCTTTCATCGCAAGACTTTCAAATTATTTCAAAATTGCGAAATAGCTGCTACTTTTTATTAAATTCATTCGGCCATTTAGAACTTAACCCATTAAATTTTGGGATTAAAAATACTGGCAAATTGTGGGTGTGTAATGCATCTCTGTCTACCCTTTCGAGGATATAGGCGTGATATGTGTGTGTGTGTGTGTGTCCGATAATTTCACCTTCTTACTTTCAGGTATGCACGGGATTCCATTGCTTAACTCTGAAGACAGAGGGATCCCATTAACGGAGCGCTTACTACCATCCTACTTGAAGGACTTGGGATACAGCACACATTTAGTAGGGAAATGGCACGTAGGAATGTCTAGAAAAGAATACTTACCAATGTCTCGCGGCTATGATACACATTATGGTTTGAGAGGTGGTTACGCTGACTACTACACGTACAATCATGTGGATACAGTAAGTGGATTTCACATTATTCTTGCCATAACTGGCGTCAGGCCCCGGTTTATAGGTACCTAATTTTGCGTAGCTATACATATTTAAACATTCTTCTAGAATACCTCTATCGATTGTTGTAAACTAAATTAAAATCCGTAGCCATGTTTAAAAGTTCTAAGTGTACAAACAAACAGCAGACGCGACTTTGTATTATACTATGGAAAGATGTTTTGTGCTGCAAAAATAAAAATTGGTGGTGTAGAATTATTTGTACTCTCTCAAATAGTTAAGACTTCAGACGGGACTCGGGTTAATCTTCTGATGATGATGGTTGTCAGAAATATTTTTGAGCTTACATACACTACCTACCTACTGTTATTATTTTACAGTTGCCTAATGGTCGAGTAATGTTCGGTTTGGATTTATTTGATGACGCAATACCGCAAGAAAATGAACAGCGTTACATTGTCGACGCATTCACAGACGAAGCAGTTAAAAGTAGGTTTACATTTCGAGTACACTTTTATGAGGTAACAATAATCACAACGCAAACATAAAAATGAGTCAGTTGATACATAATTATGTGGATGTTTAATGATTGAAACGGACACCCGCAATGCCGCTCGCAAGTATTCGTTCCCAATCTACGTTTTATCGGGAAAAAAAGTTATTGTAATATCCACCTAGGGTATCAAGCTATCGCTGTACCTATATATTATCATCAAGATTGGTTCCACCATTTTTGGATGTTGCCCGAACTACTTAATAAGAATTCTACGTTTAGAATTCTACGACATGTAGAGAAATTAAGAGATTAGTGATTTCTGAATGTGAGTGCGTCATTCAATTATTTCTACCGTTCCCCTTACAGTAATTCACAATCACAACATATCCCAACCACTGTTTTTACATGTGACACATAACGCACCTCATGCTGGGAACGACGGTGCATTGCTACAGCCTCCCCTGTATTCAAATATCAAGCATTCGCACATTGCCAATGGGAATCGTCGACTCTATGCAGGTATTTAAAACTACTTGTATCTAAGATCTAATACAAAGACTTGTATTTCATGTATCTCAAGGTAAATTACTATATTTACCTTGAGATACATAAAAATATTCAATACATTTGGGAATAAAATATTAAAATACTGAGTTATTTAAATTTTTATTAATACCAAACATTGAATACTTACCCAATTAAACCTTAATTAGTGTAATAATTTCACAGAAATCGTGTCTCACGTAGACCGCAGTGTTGGAACAATTGTACGAGCTCTTGCAGATAAACAAATTCTACATGACACAATTATTGTATTCGTCTCAGACAATGGCGCACCGACAGTCGGTATATTCAGTAATTATGGTGTCAATTTGCCATTCAGGGGTAAAAAATATACCCCTTGGGAAGGAGGTGTTAGAGTACCAGCAATAGTATTCCATTCATCACTCAGACCTAGAGTTTGGAAAGGTATCATGCATATAACAGATTGGTTACCAACATTGACATCAGCAGTTGGAGGTAAAGTTCCACCAAATATAGATGGCATAAATCAATGGGATTCTCTTCTACGGGATAAAGTGTCAAAGCGTAACGATGTTTTGATTGCCATTGAAGATAGTAATAACAATGCATGGGCATCTTATAGAGCAGGTGATTATAAAATTGTAGTTGGTAACGTGACTGGCGTAACTAATGGTTATTATGGCGCCGAACTTATGGCAAATAGAAGGACTCCACCGGATTACTACTCTTCACTGCGATCTTGTGACGTTACAAGCGCTTTTGATGAGATGGGCTTGTTTTTGGATTTCAAAGAAGTAAGAGCTAAAAGAAAAGCAGTCGCTATAGTACAAGAAGATCCTATAAAAGATCCTACACCATGTCTACCTACTCCAAGTAAGTAAATATAACTTTGATGTAATATAATACACATGTTATTCATTGTAAGCAAGGAGTGTGTGTGTAAAGTTTCATGAAAATCGGTTGATAAATACGGCCGCAAACATGATCTGACAGAACCCGTAGATGTAGAGATGTAGAGGTAGGTGTACAGGTACAGACGAAAGAAATTCTCCCCAGTCTTCAAGTTGAAACGGATTATCCCAATTATCCAAAATAATACCAGTTTAAAATTGACACAAAAAACCAAGCTTGATTTTGATAAAAATCACAGAAACTTAAATTTCATTGGCTGGACTCGAACCCAGGGCCTTTTCCTAACAAAGGGAATGTCTGACCACTGCGTGGTCGTAGCTCAGTGGTCAGAGCATACCATTTTATTAGAGAAATCTAAATTTAAAAAGCGCCGGCACATCCGGATGTGCTTGGAAGGTGTGTAGGTGCTATGGTGTCAACGCATGTAGCTTCCCACACCAAAGGCCTTCCCATCTTCCACGGTAGCAATGACATACCGTCCGGTCTCTTTTCAGCGCTTCGTGTTTCGACCTACCTACTTAGTTGGTCGATATTATCTCAAATTGTTATTTGACTTGAAAAGCTTTCGCATTCTTATCGTTTTTAAAAAATCAGCGTAAGAGTTTGCTTTTACTTTTAATTGTTTCAGGTCGTGGTTGTCTTTTTAATGTTCGTCGGGACCCAGCAGAAAGTCATGATCTATGGGCACGAGCAGGCAAAATCGCTACGTTATTGACGAGTAGGCTAAGAGGACTGTGGGCTCTTCAACAAAGGCGAGGTCCACGTGACTTAAGATCTGAGGCGGATCCAGCGAATTTCGACTATGTCTGGACGCCCTGGATTACACAAGACAGAGATAACACTTCAGATGTCGGCCTTCAAGTCAATCCATTAGATAAGACTCAAGGAGACACTATAAATTTCTCGATCGAATTCAATCAGCAAAGAACGAGCAATAAAAATACTACTATGGCGGCGATTATCAACTGTGATGGTACAACAGGACTGCGAAACTTTTTGTGTATATTGAAAAGTGTATTTTAAGTATAGACAGAGTTCTTGTGGAAGTTACCTATTTATTTGCATCACGACGGAGAATATTCTGCTGGGTGAGTTGTAATTTTAACTAAAGCAGAATTACCTACATATTGTGATTTCTATTGGTCTCCATGTAACAACAAAACATGAAAGCGAATGTTAAAAAATATATAGGTAAGTTAGAATCTAACGACGTTATCAGAAATAATGGAAAACATGTCTCTTTAAAATTTCTCGTAAGAGTGTTCATTGTTCAATAGCTATCTCATAAACAATCACGTCTTTAACCTATATATCTAGTCTGGCTATAAATACTGTTACATTAAAACTTTTCTTTTTTTTCAACTTTTTATATATTTTGAATTTGGAACACGTATATTATTTTAAAAACTTCCTTCGATTTCGCACCATTTCACATATTTTTTTGTTCATTATCTAATTACAATATGGAATGGGGTGTTAAAGAAAATAGGATCGCAGTGATCGCCTTGCACAAAGTGGGTGGTCACATTCCAGACACTTCAAAAAGTTGGTATCAGCCGTATGTTCGTATATCGTACTATCAATAGATACAACACTTCGTCTTTCGAAGACCAGAAAAGATCGGGGCGGCCGCGGGCTGTTAGAACTACAGAGGCTATTAATGCTGTTAAAGCCAGAATTCGTCGAAACCCCATAAGGAATCATAAAATCGAGAAATGAAGATTCCCGCTAGGACTCTGTCACGTATTATAAAACAAGACCTGAAGCTCGGTGCTTATCGTCGATATACAGGACATGCCCTAAATTAAACTTTACGATTAAAGAGAGATCGATCGAAGCGCCTTCTGTCGCGATACGCAGGTGAAAGGAACAGAAATATCCTCTTTATCGATGAAAAAATTTTCACGATTGAAGAACACTACAATAAGCAAAATGATAAAGTGTATGCTCACAGTTCTCAGGAAGCTGCTCAAGTGGTTGGAAAGGTACAACGTGGTCCTCATCCTGCGTCAGTGATGGTTTGGTGGGGCGTGTCTTATCAGGGAGTCACAAATCTACATTTTTGTGAAAAAGGAGTGAAAGCTTCAGCCAAAGTGTATCAAGATATTGTCTTGGATCATGTTCAAAATATACCGTGGACTTTCCAGCAGGACTCTGCTCCTGGTCACAAGGCACGAACTACCCAATCCTGGCTAGAAACCAACGTTCCGGACTTTATAAGAGCTGAAGACTGGCCCTCATCTAGCCCAGATCTCAACCCTTTAGACTACAAATTATGTTCAGTTTTAGAGGACATGGCCTGCTCTAAACGACACGGTGACATTGAGTCTCTTAAAAAATCTTTGGAGCAAGCAGTGGCAAAGATTCGTGGCCAAACAGATTAAAGGGCTGTATAAAAGCCAAAGGTGGCCATTTCGATTAAAATATATTTTTTATTTTTTGCTAAGACTTTAATAAATATGTAGGTATAAATTTTAAAAATATTACATTATTTCATTAAAAAAAAAGCATTTTCATTTGTAACAAAACTTATGGCTGGACTAGGTAAATAGAGATACGCCTTAATTCCGTCAGTAATTTTGTTTATCCCACGTAAAGCTGGGTCCACATTTGTAGCACCTTGACGTATCACGATCAGTCGTATCGTATCGAGTATTTGTATCATAAATATGGACGCTTCGTTTTTCTTCCGATCTTCGTATCTTTTCCTGATATGCGTTTCTTTCAGTGCACCTTCCCGTCCCGAACAGTTCAGACATGGCTTCGTTCCCAAACGGCTCGGCCATGTTATCGTACGTCTTTCTTCAACAGTTTTTTGAAGTAATTCTTGTGCTTGGGATCCCATAACACTTCTTTTCTTTTATAGACGTCGATTAGTTTTATAACACTTTCGTTATCCCAGCTCATCTTCAATGTTTACTCCTCTATGACAACAAACCACGAATTGGCGGGTAGAACACGAGAAATGATCGCGTTTAAATGCATTCACGTCCAAACTTGTTCGATACGACGTGTGTATCCCCTTTGATCACCGCTGAAAAACCGAAACAGGATGGTTTGCGGTGTATCACATATACAGTATCGTGATATAGTATCAAAATATATATTAATATAAAATCTAATTGTAAGGTATATCTTCACAAAACAAAGACACAACATTCTAAGTTAACATCTTGTTAAGAACATCACTCAATTTTATATAACTGGTTGAGAGACCGAGTAACGTCCATATTTATGATACAAATACTCGATACGATACGACTGATCGTGATACGTCAAGGTGCTACAAATGTGGACCCAGCTTTACGTGGGATAAACAAAATTACTGACGGAATTAAGGCGTATCTCTATATACCTAGTCCAGCCATAAGTTTTGTTACAAATGAAAATGCATTTTTTTTAAATGAAGTAATGTAATATTATTACAATTTATACCTACAAATTTATTAAAGTCTTAGCAAAAAATAAAAAATATATATTTTATTCGAAATGGCCACCTTTGGCTTTTATACAGCCCTTTAATCGGTTTGGCCACGAATCTTTGCCACTGCTTGCTCCAAAGATTTTTTAAGAGACTCAATGTCACCGTGTCGTTTAGAGCAGGCCATGTCGTCTAAAACTGACCATAATTTGTAGTCTAAAGGGTTGAGATCTGGGCTAGATGAGGGCCAGTCTTCAGCTCTTATAAAGTCCGGAACGTTGGTTTCTAACCAGGCTTGGGTAGTTCGTGCCTTGTGACCAGGAGCAGAGTCCTGCTGGAAAGTCCACGGTATATTTTAAACATGATCCAAGACAATATCTTGATACACTTTGGCTGAAGCTTTCACTCCTTTTTCACAAAAATGTAGATTTGTGACTCCCTGATAAGACACGCCCCACCAAACCATCACTGACGCAGGATGATGACCACGTTGTACCTTTCCGACCATTTGAGCAGCTTCCTGAGAACTGTGAGCATACACTTTATCATTTTACTTATTGTAGTGTTCTTCAATCGAGAAAATTTTTTCATCGATACGCGTTTAGTGCGGATCGGGCTGTATCAGATACGGCGTGTATTGTTAACGGGTATCATCTTATGTCCAAACTAGCGATCATGATACGCGTTGAGGCCACGCAATGGAGATACGATACACAGAAATGCTACGAATGTGGACCCACCTTAATATGTAGTCTATTGCAGCTTCAACTTGTAAATACTTGCCATATCCTCGTTCTTTTGTCATAAAATGCACTACTTGAAGGTGAGAATGACTTGTGTCCGGGTACATACAAATACATCACGGATCATCACAAAATAATTGAATCGTTTCAATATTGTGCTATAAATGGTATCACAGGATTAGTGTAGGTACATGCTGACATATCTGCAAATTATTTACCGTGCAGGTTGGTGAGTATAGTTAGATGGCTCACGGTCGGGGTGAAGTCCATGATGATTACACATGTAAAAAAAGAATAATAGCCGGAAAAGAATAGTAAACGTCGCGTCGCCGTCACTCGGTCTCTCAACCAGTTATGTAAAATTGAGTGATGTCTTAATAAGATGTTAACTTAGAATGTTGTGTCTTTGTTTTGTGAAGATATACCTTACAATTAGATTTTATATTAATAATAATATAAAATCTAATTGTAAGGTAGGTGTAAGTTTTATTAGATTAGTAGGCATCAGTGTCAAGCAACGTATCTCGATACATATGTAATTATATTATCTAAAATGTTTGAAAATATACTGAAACAGTTAAGTACATCGTAAACAGTCACGTTGTATTATTTATTTCGGCAAGTTCAATGACAATTTTATTATGTAACATACATTTCTTGTTTCGATTGAATGGAATGATTCATGAAAAAGTTGTAGGTAATTATAAAATAAAAATAAAATAAAATAACGTTTATTATCTTTGAAATTTTTAGAAAATTATTTAGATTCGTCAAAAGTTGGTGTGACTCTACCGAGGGTTCCAAAATGCAACGAGACTGAGAAGAGCCCTCAAGAAACTCAGTTCGGCTTTTTTCCAAAATATTTCATCTTAAATCTAATACAGAGTTATTTAGAAAGGAGCAATTCGTGTTACAACCAGGCAGCCTTGTCATCTAAGAAATCATTAATACTATAATAAGCTTTATGGCACAATTTACGTTTTATTAGTTTTTTAAATTTATTAACAGATAAATTTGCTATTTCGGTTGGCAATGTATTGTACATTCGAATAAAGTTCCCCGCAAAAGAATTACTCACTTTATGAAGCCTAAATTTAGGAACAGCCAGTTTATCCTTATTTCTTAAGTTTAGATTATGATTATCACTATTTTTCACAAATTTACTTTTGTTCTTGTGGGTATACAATAAAATTTCATAAATATACTGTGAATACACTGTAAGGATGTTAATATGCTTAAACTTATCTCTTAATGACTCCCGAGACCCCATTCCATAGATAGTCCGGACAGCCCTCTTCTGCAACACAAAGATGCATTCAATATCGGCAGCGTTACCCCACAGTAGTATGCCATATGTCATGATACTGTGGAAGTAGCTGAAGTAGACAAGACGCGCCGTTTTAATGTCTGTAAGTTGTCGGATCTTTTTGACAGCATAGGCTGCTGAACTAAGCCTGGCCGAAATTTTCCCGATATGAGGCCCCCATTGCAATTTGGAGTCTAACGTTATGCCCAGAAAGACGGTGTCATCGACCAATTCTATTATATCATCCCTAACCTTAACACTGGTTTTAACAAGTCTTACATTAGGTAAGGTGAATCTTACACATTTAGTTTTATTTTCATTTAATAATAAATTATTAGCACAAAACCAGTGGACTATCCTAGAGAGGGCAATGTTTACATCGTCAAGTTCGCGCTGTCCACGTTTAACTTTAAATATTAAAGAAGTGTCATCAGCAAACAAAACTACCTCGTGGTCGTCTCTTATGAGGTGAGGGAGATCATTAATATATACTAGAAAAAGAAAAGGTCCCGAAATTGAACCCTGCGGTTACAGGAGAACCAGGTGACTGTTTACCATTGATCACTACTTTCTGGACCCTATCACTTAAGTAAGAATTGACGAAATTCAAGGCCGTCCCCCGGATTCCGTAATGATCAAGTTTCTTAATTAAAGTCTGGTGCTGAACGCAATCGAAGGCCTTAGATAAGTCACAGAATACACCATAAGCATCATATGACTCATCCCAGGCCCTGTATATACACTCTAATAATTTAATCAGTGGTGGACCGACCACGAGTGAAACCGAATTGTTTTGTATGTAATAGTTTATTAACGTTAAAGTGATTTTTCATTTGATTAAGCATAATTTTTTCAAAAATTTTATTAAATGTAGGTAGTACAGAAATGGGACGGAAATTGGACGGATCTGAAGTACTACCCGATTTAAACAGGGGAATTTATTTACTAGATTTCATTAAATCAGGGAACACACCACTATCAACACAATTGTTAAATATTATTACTAGTTCAGGAGCAACCATTTCAACAAAAGAATTTACTAAATACACAGAGATGCCCCAGAGGTCAGCTGTTTTCTTGATATTTAAAGATTTAAAAGTTTTTAAGATGGTGTTTATGTTAACTTTACTGAATTTAAATATAACGTTACAACAAGGAACGTTTGCTTTTAACAAAGATTCAGCAATGGGGGTTGAAGAGCCTAGGGTTTTTGTCAAATCTACAGGAATTCGGAAGAAAAAATTTTGAAATTCGTTAGCGAGCTCGAAGTCTGATGTTGTTATTTTACCATTTATATTAAGTTTAAAATTATTATCATTTAATTTTTGTTGACCTCTTTCCGCGTTTATAATTTTCCAAGTAGATTTAACTTTGTCTGCACTATTGAGAATTTTATCACTTATATATTTTGATTTAGCTGCTAAACAATCTGCTTTAAACTTTTTTGAATAAGTTTTAACATAATCTAGAAATTCAACTGATCTATTAAGCTGTCTTTCTGAGTATAGTTCATTAAGTTTTTGTCTACTTTTGTGTATACCCTCAGTGGCCCATTCACTGAAAGTAGGACTATCACTACTCATGACCTCCTTAGACTTGAATATGGAGTTGAACTCGTTGTAAAAAGAATCAAAAAATAATTTATACATTACATTTGGATCTAAGTCAGTGTCTAAGAATGGAATTTTATTGCAAAGTCCAACCCTCATACGTTCCAAGCGGTCACCAGTTATTGGTCTACATATGTAATATTTTACGTTTTATAACTTTTTCTTTAGTGATTTTAAAAGATGCTATATGCCCACAATGGTCTGAATCTAGCTTTTTTATAATACTTTTACTTTCTGGCAACATATCGCTGTATATATTATCCAGGCAAGTGGCTATTGTAGCACAATATCTAGTAGGCTCCAAAAATAAGTTTGTAAGATTGTGTGATTTAAATAAATTTAAAATATTATAACTCATAGGCGTATTAACAAGTAAATGGACATTAAAATCACCACAAACTATTAGGTACTTATTAGTTTTTCCAAGTTTACATAGAACTTTGTCAATAAGTTCCTCAAATTCGCAAAAGGGCGAGGTTCCAGGTTTATACACGCATACTACTATGAATTGCTCCATTTCCACGCAAGACAGTTCGACTTTACACTCTAGAGAAAGAGACACAATATCTTTCCGTTCTTTAAATTTAAGTTTTTTATTTAATAAAATCAAAGATCCCCCCCGTACTGTGGTCACCCTGCAGAATGCACTACCAACCCGGTGATTACTAAAATTGAACATGAGCTCATTCGACTTACGCATATGTTCTGTAATACAAAAAATATCAATATTATCTGAATTCATTAACAGTTCCAACTCTAACTCTTTGCCATGTGTTAAACAACCAATATTTTGATGCCCTATGTTGATATAATTTACATTTTTTGATTTGGTTTGATTTGGAGGGCATTTTTTAACATAATTAATACTTGTAACTAAATTTAATTCAATTAATTGACTATGTCTGCTAAAGGGTAATATTGCCTCTGTTGTCGTAGAACTTAATTTAAATTACTTGGAACAGATTCCAAAGTCTTAACACTAAATCTACATTGCTCAATAAAAGCAGTTTTGTCAGCCAAGTTCTTGGCTGAAGTGTAAAAATAATTGAATAGCAAACTTGCTATTTGTCTCTTATAATGCTTTGGTAGAAAATACCTACCTTTGTTTACATAAACAATATGTTTGTTATCGTTAAACTTACTGTCAGAAGTTGACAAATTGTATTTATATACAGTTCTCTTAAAAACAGAATTAAAGTCAATTACATGGAATTTATTATTATACTGGCTAGTTAAATTGAGTTGTAAATTTATCTTATATCTAAGAGAATTTTCCACGTCTGGCACACCTTATATATATGGTAATGTAAACATTACTACATGTTCAACATTTAAGTTTTGAATTTTGTCAAAGTATAGGGATAGTTCATTTTTGTTAATTTTACCTCTGTTTGAGCAGAAAATAATTATTTTACTGTTTGAGTCAAAATTATATTCTAATATCTTTTGCATAATTTCATTTAAAGATGCACCTGGATAACAGTTATTAATAATTGAATAACAATTTGAATTAAATTGTTGTATCAGAAAAGAACCAAAATCAGTTCCAATATCATCACTAAATAAAATTAGTTTAGTATAACCAGTATGACTATTACTTTTTACACTGTCACACAATTCATACACTAATGAAGTAGAAGGGGAGCAAGTTGTAAGGGAAGCCTGGTGCTCCAAAGATTGAGGAGGACTTGTGCAGTTGATGTTGCACGAGTGGTTATTTATAAATGTATTAAGGCGCTCAGTATTATAATTAGATGTTTTGAGTACCTTATCTATACTTGATGAACACTTATTAAAGTCTTTTAGAGACCATTCATATTTTTTAGTTACATACTCTAATTCAAATTGCAATTTTTTTATTTGTGACTCTAAGCGTTGTGAGTCAGTGTAATATTTTAAATGACTTTGTTTAAGTTCTAACATAGATAATTTAGCTTGTTCTCTTAATTTTAAACTAGAGTTAACATTTTTACACTTTTTGATTAAGATTCTTGACTGCCTCGGTGGCTCAGTGGTATGAGTATGCGACTGCCGCCCCTGAGGTCCCAGGTTCGATTCCGGGTCGATTCGAATTATTTGTGTGATCCACAAATGTTTGTTTCGGAGTTTGGGTGTTTTCTATGTATAATATGTATGTATTTAGAAATATATAAGTATGTTTATCAGTCGTCTAGATCCCATAACACAAGCTTATATTAGCTTAATTTGGGCTAGATGATGTTGTGTGAGAATGTCCAAAAATATTTATAAAAAAATATTTTTATTTTATATTTTAATTGTTTCTTTGATTTTAAAATGAATTTCTTTATTTTTAGGTATTTTTTTAGTTTATTCCTGCTGCAAAAATAAACTGGCTTGTCCAGTTGGTATGAACTGTCATTGGTAAGATCTATAGTAGACAAGTCCAGGTTTGGAACTGTTGCAGAAGGAACAAACTGCGGAGTACCACTCATTAGCTCGTTATAAAGGTTATCCGTTTGTTGGACTACGACTTGCTCGGCAGCTGACTCCAGGTGTAAGATGTGCCCCTGGGCATCCCGTAGCTCCTGTTCCAGCAAGGTAGTCCTCCTCAAGGTCCCTTCATACTCGTCACTGCACTCTTGAAACCTATCTACTATTGATTGAAGGTGGTTCCGCTGCATTACAATTTCATCATAACTAATATGAAGCCTAGCTAGTTCAGATTTTAGTTTTTTACTATCGTCTAAAGCACCTATCAACAAGTTTTCATTTTCTTCTCTTTCTCTCTCTTTCTCTCTGAGCTCTGTTTTAGATTTAAGTTCCTGCAACACCAGCTGAAGTTTGGGCTCCTCCTGCTGGCGGGATAAGGCTCTACGGCTACGGGTATTCATATTCTCGACAAATAAGTGCAATTAAACGCAATTTAGAAAATACAAGTAGGTAGTTCGAGGTTATGTTAGGTACCGGTAAATTAAAATCAAAACTTTTCTGTACTTACGAAAATAGATCGCCTGTTTTCAATGTTGAGTATATGAATAAACACGTATAATAAAATATTTTTACCTATTATAGGAGAAACATTATGTATTTACGTGAAATAACATTGAACAATACGGTCAGCTGATTCGTCACTTTTTAGCTTATTTTTACACTAATATACACAAAATTCTTTGAAATGATTATTTTTGCACTACTGTTGTGATGATATTGGAGTTATCTGATGTAATTTGTATTTATTTCACTAATAAATTTATAGGAGCTAAAATTTTACGACTGTTCAATAGTGTTGTCAGACGCAGAAAACGTATTTTATATACGTATTTTATCTAAGTATATTGATCTAGATAACTGAAGCACATCGCATTTGTTGAATAAAAGGTAGGTGATTATTACTCGTCTATGTTTACCTACAACATGTTTGTTTTCTTTCTATGATGCAAAGGTGATCGAGACACTACTATGCAATGTTGGGTTTGGAGTTCATTTAATTTGAAGGTGAATGCTGAGCGGAATCTAACCAGTTAGGTAAGATAGAGACATTTAGGCAGTACATAAGGCAGGGCATAGTATTAAGAAAACTTAAAAAAGGGCGGTACGTATTTCACTGGGACAGATAGTTAATTTATAAAGACCACCTTTCAGAAATGGCCGTTGGATGTCTGCAAGGTGACCCGTTGGGATCAGTCATCTTCAGTTTGGCCATTAACCCAATCATTCAAAAAATAAAGTCAAAATTCAACATTTGATACCTGGATGACGGAACTTTGTACAACTTTGTAGTAGACGAAAATCTAAATTTTGACAAATACACTGATTGATTGACAAATACACTGATAGGACCAGTGACTCTCGCTCTGGGTCTTTCCTGGTGCAAAGCTTGTGCATTGCCATCCAGCGGGGCAATGCGGGATACCTTTCGTTAACATAATATATGTAATCCTAAAATGGTTTGGCACAATGAATTTGGCATACTTTTTTTGGCATAATTATACTTGGTCATAATTGATTTTTAGCAGCATTTGTACCGTGGCATAATTATATTTAGGTCTAATATATTTATGCATAGTTATAATTTGCACAATGTTTTTAGGCATAGTGTACAGTCGCCTAATAGTAAATATTACTAAAATTGAATAGGTATAAATTAATGAAATTAATAAAAATAAAAAAGTTACTTTAACCAATATTTTCTAGATTATATATTATAGTGTCAAAGTAGGTTTAGGTGCGGCGGGGGTGGCCCTTGGGCCACCCCTAAGCCGCCTTTTAATTATTTTACATAGTTACTTATTCTGCATAAGATGATTATGACTATATTCATTATAGTTTGATACGGTTATGCCTTATTAAAGCTATGCTTATAAATTTTATGCTTAAATATGATTATGCTAATTTTATTTATGATTTAGACAAATATGCTAAATTTGTTATGGATAAAAACATTATGCATAAATATCATTAGTCTACATTACCATATGCCAAACTATTTTATGGTTATTTTTTTTATGCAAATGGATAGTGAACCGGCAATGCTACCTACATCATGGGTACTTTTTGCACCGGGACAAGTATGAGTGATTTATATTTGACGAATTTATTTTATTATTGTATATTTGTGTAACTTGAAATGTACCAATCCTATTGAGCTAATAAAGATAATACATTAAGTAACGAGCTTTTTTTTTTTAATTCCGCGTCTCAAGGCCGCGGCCGCTCTAACGTCTGTTGCCCGGCGTCTCTGGTTGAACGTATTTCCAGTGGTGCCCGGCGGTAAGTAACGAGCTAACATATTCTCTGAGGTCTCCTGAGTCAAAATAAAATTATATGTAAGTAAGTACGGAAAGCTATAGCCTAAACCATTCGACCGATTTCGCTCAAATTTAGCACGAACGTGTATTTTAATGGTAGGACAGCTGACAGGGAAGCTCGGGGAAAACGTATGAAAAATGTAACAGGTAGAACGTAATTATGTAAGAACTCCTCTTCAACCTTAAAAGAAGGGTACATAGTTAGTGCAACATTTTGCATTTACAGCTGTTTTATTAACGAATTTGATATTAATGAAATTTAATAAACTTTAAAAAGTGATTTATAGAATTAAAGAAAACTGCACTTACCTATCACTTTTTACCCGTAAGCAGACGAATGTTACGACGAAATTAAAAACTATAGATGAGTCAATGTATAGATGAAAAAATGATTGATTGATTGATTGAGTCATTGACCTAGAGTTATAAAATAAGTTTCTTTCAAAACGAAAAGTTGATGTAACTACAGACAAGATTTATTAGTATTGCGTCTTCCTAAATCAAATATTATACAACCTAGTCATCTCTCGTATTGTGAATGTTAGTATACAAAATGAAGATTTCCAGTTACCACTTTATTGTTCTTTGACAGAGGTCAGCGTGCCCCAGATTTGTAATGCTACATACGTATATACCGCTTAGCATAGTGATGACACACCATGGGTTGTGAGATTACTGATTACTACGAGTATATATATCGTAAAATTGTTTTAAGGTTATCAGATTTCATCTTAACTTTTATCTTATAGCACTTCATTGTCGTGGACAATTCTGTTTAATTAGGACTATCGACTTAAGCTCAACGGTTTCAATATTTTTATCTATTATCTACATACCTAAGTATCATAATACACTCTGTGTTGTTACTGACAAATTAGCAACTCCCTTCTCTAAATAGGGTAGGGTTTATCCCTACCCTCTCTCAATGTGAAAGTTGACCGCAAACAGCAACAGAGTTATGTCAACTACGATAGTGTGCTGTGAAGGTTTTCATAATGGCATTGTGATAAAAGCATTGGAAGGTGCATTTGCACAAACCTCTACGTAATATAGTGAAAAGTGTTAAATACAAAATTAAGTATTATATAGACAAGCCGTTTTTGTGTTTGAAATATATTTCGAAAACAATTTATTACGTCGTTGGAATGACATTACTAAGACATGTGAGTACCTACTGCTTTTGACTTCCGATTTAGTTAGAGTACATATTCTTTGTACCTTATACTCGTAATATTGATTTGTGCAATTTCTCAAAGTCGGTCTTAAAAAATAAACTTAAATCTGTTATTTAAGTTTATTTTTTAACTTACCTTTGTTTATTTTCAACCGACTTTCAAAAAAAAGGAGGTTCTCAATTTGACTGTATGGTTTTTCTTTTTTTTTATGTTTGTTACTTCATATCTCTAGACTGGGTGAACCGATTTTAATTTTTTTAAATGAAAGCTACTACTTCCCAAGTGGTCCCATTTCAATTTGGTCCCATTACGACAATTATTTGGTCCCATTTCGGTAATTTGAAATCGGTTGTTGTCTATAAAAACGTCTTTTCGTGTTACATACGTATACATAAGATCGGCTATTCCTCGAAGATTTTACTAACTTTATCCTAACTGTTACAACTGGAACTATCGGCAGGCCTATGTCACTCGCCTAACAATCGCAAAAAATACGTGACGTCAGCTACAACTTGAAGTTGTAAGTCAGTAAGGGTTGTCTCTTGTTTGTGACGTCATAACTATTGGTCAAATTATGCTGGTATATATTTTACTTTACTGACAACCCTAACGTTCGAATTATGTTCTCTGTAAACAAAAGAATGTGCTTTAATTAACGTTGGAGTGCAAGTTCTGTATGTAAGTACCTACTTTTCTCTATTCTTTGCTATCGGGATACTTACGATGTAACGTTGGTTTGAATTTCCGATATTTCGGCGTTGTTCCAAGCGCCATTATCACGGAATAACTTTATTTTTATCCTAACAGGCTGTTTACCTTGTAATGCTTTTAAAGCTACTGTTTGCAATAAAAGTTCAAAACCACGCCCAAAAGTATAAGAATTGAAACTAAAAGCATTAATTGAGTGAACATTTAACTGTTATCATTATAGTACGAATGTTATCATGTAGGTACTTACTTCATAAATTAGTTCAAGGCAGTGTATGTGCCACAATTATATTATTATGAAACTGAACTAAGAACGGAAGGCATCACTTTATCATTTATTACATTAATTTTAAGCTTTATTTCATTAATTGATTTGTATATTTAAATTCTATTTTCAGTATGGCAATGTTTAATGTCCAGTGTTTGTTGTTCAGCGTAATTTTAATAACTGTTACCGCGACATTGATGAAACCAAATATTGTGTTTATAATGGCTGATGATCTGGTAAGTTTTGGTTTTACATTATACTCTGAGAGCTTTTCCATATCATCCGATTAGATATCAGTATCGAGGCAATAAAGTATAGGATATGAAATCTCAATCAAATCAAAATATTTTTATTTAAAATAGGAGCAGTTAATATACACTTTTTGAATGTCAAGAAATCCGCCCATTCGATTACCACATACCAGAAACTCAGCGGGGTCAATTTTTTTTTAATCTGTTTCTGTCTTTTAAATTATTTATTTTTATTTATTTAATTTTACAGAAGGCTTACAGACTAATTAACAATAAGAATATATAAATAAATATAACCAATACCGCTCTGAGATCGGTTATCGGATCCTACACGGAAACCTTGGTTTCAGGGCGCCCGTGAGCTACGTTGTCTTTGTGTGCAGAGTGTGTATCCAATCAGTAGATCTATGTATCGAATACTGTATGTACTTACTTTCTTACGGTTCAAATATAATAGCTAAATGTATACAGCAACTATATCTGAGTCATCAACGAGCAAAAGGACATACTTACCTACTTATCGAAAAGATTAGTTTTGTCAGAAATATTATTACTATGTGAAAACTTTCTATACATCAGAACCAATAATGTAAAACGCTCTTTTCCTACTTCTTTCATCTGAATAAGTGTAGAACAATACGGAAAGCGAAATTAAATTTGAAACATGCAACGGTTACCTACGTTTACCTACTCGTTATGTCATGTCTTACTGAGGTGCGTTTTTACTATCGAACATAATGCTAAAGCCATTTGAATTCTTATCGTGCATAACGGTGGCAATCACCTGGTGTAATCTTCAGATCAACATTAACTACATTACCTACCTATCTAACTGTTGAATTTACTGTAAGTAATGAGCATTGTAAATGCTTTCATTACACAAAAGAACTGATATTCTTCTAGAAGTGCATTTAAATTTAAGTAAAATACTTAGGTACTAGTCGTGAGCCATAAGTTAAGGCTTGCCCCCTAATAACTTTAATAGTAATTATTATGAAGTTGCCCGGTTCCCGAGTAAAACGAAAGCTGCAATTAAAAATAGATAACTTAAAAATTTTTTTTTGGTCTGATCAAACACTCGTCCCCTCGTCGTTGACATGGTAGGTACAGCGCTCCTCTTAACTTATAGAGTTATTACGTTACCAAAGATATAAGAATAATATAATAAGTAGTAGTAGCAGGTCTACAATAATTTATATAACATTGTAAGTAACGTCTTCGTTACTTACAATGTTAGTAAGTTTTAAAATAAATAAATATAACCCACAAACCTACTACTTTCGCTTTTTGTACTTCCATTGCTATGTTCCGTTCAACAAAACTGCTTGAATTTATCTACGAAAGGTAAGTAACGGACCTTGTAAATGCTTTCATTAGGTAATTAGGTAAACTAAAAGAACTAATAATCTTTTTGAAGTGCATTTGTTCATTAAACATTACTTAGTACATATAACAATATTTACATACCTACTAGTAGCTATTTTTCTTCTACTTCACATTTTTGTCGTAGGGATGGAACGATGTCAGTTTTCACGGTTCCGACCAGATTTTGACACCAAACATAGACATGTTGGCGTTAACAGGCGTCGCTTTTGGGCGATATTATAGTCATCCCATATGTACACCATCACGCTCGGCTTTCCTCACGGGAAAATACGCTTACAAAACCGGTAAGAAGATTTTTGTTTTAAATTTTAAGAATCTACTATTTTTTTGCGGATACACTTAAGATATATTTTTTTCTGGGGGATTTCCCGAGTAAACAAAAGTAGTCAATTAGTGGTATCTCTGCTATCTCCATGCCAAATTACATTAAAAATGGTCAACTCGCAACTGACACATTTAAGAATAGAGCCACACCCATGACCACGGCTCTTGCAACAGCATCGAAACGTCGCGGTCGGGGAATATAAATGTATTTATATCTCAATATAGGTTTTCTTAAGTTTTTCTTGTCTTTTTTATTAATAAACTTGCAGACTACCGCGGCTTCGCCCACTTGACAAATTTTATTTTAAAACCTTCCCCGAGAACCACTGTATCCATTAAAAAAACCCGCCTCAAAATGCGTTGCGTTGCTTTAGATCTAAGCATAGGTAGGGACAGACAGTGGCAAGCAACAGTGTTATATATGTTAATATGTTCAAAAATTCACCATTTTTTTAATAAAGTTTTCTGCATAGGTATGCAAGGATACCCTATAGTTATGAGTGAGGATAGAGGTATCCCAATGAATGAGACATTGCTACCTGAATATTTTAAGCAAGCTGGATATACTACACATTTGGTTGGAAAGTGGCATGTAGGTATGTCACGTAACCAATATCTACCAACTTCAAGAGGTTTTGACAGCCATTTTGGACATCGTGGTGGTTATATAGACTATTATGAACATACTATCGAAGAAAGTGTAAGATTTTAATTTCTATGTTCTTATTATTGGTGATATAGGTTTTTTGTTCCCAATTTCTACGTGAAGGTGTACCTACTATGGGACGTTAAAATTCTTTTCGCCGCGAGACACTATGTCGACAAGCAGAGATAAAAGCTGTTCTACATTAGTGAAATAATTTTCAAAGGCAGTTCAGTATTTTCGGAGCCTATTCAAAACAAACAATCAAATCTTTCCTCTTTAAAATATTAGTAAAGATAAAGTTTTGAGATATGTTCCTTTTATTTTTAATTTTCATGTTGTTTTACAGATTGGTGAAAAAAGGGCGTCTGGTCTACCATTATTTAAAAATTTAACTCCTGCGTGGGACATTGAAGGGTATATCACAGATGTTTATAGTAATCATGCAGTCTCCGGTAAGATATTCGTATATTTCAAATTTTCGCATCTACGTCCATTGCCGAGCGCATATGGTAAGCACTGAAATAATTTCCAGTGGCGCCCGGCGCACCTTGGCCATCTGTGTGGCCGCTGCGTGGTGGTCGGTTTCCCCCGCATCTTTGGGGTCTGGTTTTGTCCACACACGCCTTCCCCACGCCGCACGCCGCACTTGCACCGCCTGAAATAAGCTCGTTCAAACAATTCAGCTTTATAATACTAGTGATACTACAAACTAACATCATTCTAGTTCTTAATTTATAATTAAATAATAATAAATATATGCTTAATAATATTTACATAACAGGCCAACTTTGACCGATTAGCCTTGACCCGCAATCTATGACTACATAACTGGTTTGAACAATCCACTATTTGTAGATTCCCATCCGCTTTCTTGAATAACGCACAGCATTCTAAAGTTTCCATTAGGTACTTTGCTTTTAGAGATGTATGGTTAGAATGTAATACGAGTACAACATCATCTACTGTAGTACATCAACATGTCAATAGTGAAGCGAATGATTTGAGGTACTCACCTAGTTGTTTACAAGAACAATAATACTGTATATTTTTGTATTTCAAAGCAATGAGTTTGCTTAAACTATTCTTAAAATATTAAGAAAGAAATTATAAATAGATCACAAAAACTGATGTCATCGGCGGGATTCGAACCCACGGCCTTTCACGCTAACCTTAATAGCGCGATGTAGAAATTATGAATATGATATGAAGCAAAAATTCGATGTTGTCGGTAGTGGTCATCGTAGCTCAGTTGGCAGAGCAGTCCCCCTGTTAGGGAAAGGCCGTGGGTTCGAATCCCGCCGATGACATCAGTTTTTGTGATCTATTTATAATTTCTTTCTTAATATTTTAATAATACTGTGTTTATATTTTCAGTAATTCAGGAACATAATACTTCATCACCTCTATTTATGATGGTGGCTCACAATGCAGTACATACAGGTATTGAAGCGTCTCTATTACAAGCCCCACCTGAGGAAGTCCGAAAAATGAATCATGTCGAAATGACTTCTCGTAGAATATTTGCTGGTAAATATTCACATTTTTAAAAGTATTTAACCCTTTTTTGACAAAATAGTTTGTTTTAAGAATTATTTTTGTTACTTTTACAGCGATGGTAAAGAAACTGGATGACAGCGTTGGCGAAATAGTAACGGCACTTTATCAAAAGGGAATTTTGTCTAACACAATAATTGCATTTGTGTCCGATAATGGTGGAATGACGGGTGGAGAAGCACCAAATTACGCATCGAATTATCCATTGAGAGGAACAAAAATGAGCCCTTTTGAAGGAGGAGTGAGAGTTGTTGGATTAGTTTGGAGTACGAGTTTAAGAAACACAGAACATTTTTGGGATGGTTACATGCATGTATCAGACTGGATGCCAACTTTGTTGAGTGCTGCTGGATTACAGATACCTCCAGGTATCGATGGTATAAATCATTGGAGTAGTATAAATAGCAATTTCAGATCCAGTAGAACAAAGATATATGAAATCGATGACTACACGGGTTACGCTTCAATAATTTATGGTAATTTCAAAATGATAAGAGGTACTGTCATTCAAAGCTTCAGTACTCATCAAGGGTTCGAATTACTTGGCATTATGGGCAAAGTACCTTCGTATGTGGACAGTATTTACAACAGTCCTGTATACAATATCTCGAGGTTTCTTGGACCACCGTTTAGTACACCTGACTTAAGCTTGCGAAGTAAATCAGTGATTAAGTGTAACTGGACTCCAATATCTACGTGTTTTCCTACTAATAGTAAGTTGAATAGTTATTATATTTGTTTTTAAAAATCTACTAAACAACTCGTCCCGGACCGAACCTAGCGCAAAAGTCTAATATAAATTCAATAAGCAGTTCTACTTATCTACTAAGTGATATAATATCTATACTACTTAATATTATAAAGCAGAAGTGTTTGTTTGTTTGTTTGAACGCGCTAATCTGAGGATACTGGTTCGATTTAAAAAAAAAATATTTTGTTGAGAAGTGCATTTATCGAAAAAGGCTATAGGCTGTATAACATCATGCTAAGATCAATAGGAGCGGAGCAGCAGTGTGATATGATTAAAAACGGGGAAAACTGTTTTTATATATTTATTTATATTTAAACGGTTAATGTTATGTTAAAATGATGTACTAAAGAATTTTTCCTCTTTAGTAACTCTTAAGTTCTAAAAAAAAGTCCGCGGTAGCATATATTTATCTCTTAAGGTTAACTCACTCACATTCACTCACATTCATTCTAAAATAATTATTTGCGAAGCTAGATGTTATTACGGATGATGCGACGGGAACAATAATTACAAGCGACGGGAACGGGAAAAATTCCAAATTACCACGCGGACGAAGTCGCGAGCGACCGCAAGTGATATTATACAGCTATACATTTAATTCTTTGAGCCAAATACGGTTCAGCTGAATTTGAATGACCACAAATAGAGAAACTTTTGACTTTGTATGTCACCTATACAAACATTGTTACAGATACAGTTTGCTTATACAACATTAAAGATGACCCTTGTGAGACAAGAGACTTAACTGATACATATCCAGAATTAGTACGGACACTGACATTTTTATTAGATAAAGAAGCCTCTACAAGAATACCCAGGAAAGTACCTTTTTACAGAGATCCTTTGGCAGCGCCATGTCGAGCGAATTTCACGTGGACAACTTGGCTACCAGATTCAAACCTGATTATTTAAAAATAAACGACTTTTATATTTTAATTAATTAATTATGTAGTTCAGTTTCAGTTTGTGCCAAAGATGAGTTATGAGTTATAATAATATAACTCACATTATATTAGTTTATAACAAGTTATAGAATTAAAAAATAAAATTCATATCTCAAATTTTATTTCTTTTATACCCTGACAATAAGAAGGTTATTTTCATTTATAACTTATATTTCAATTTCAGTGCCAGTTGTTAACTTCGATTTATATGTCATTAACACGCAGGGTTTCACATTAGATATTTTACTCTGTAATTATTAGGCTTCGAACTATTTGACACCTATGATAAAACACTATAGAAAGGAAAATTTTCAACACAAACATTCTTAAGCTCTTGCACTCGACATTACGTTCTTAAAAAATATATAAAAAATGAGTGAATCATTAAATTTGGCATTCGAAGAAGAGTTTATGATCTCAGTAAAATCTTTACGGTTTAATCGATGTTATCCAGATATCGAACGCACTCGACTGTGGATTATACGTTTTTCTATTTGTTTTGCTATAGTCTGTATAACTACCTGGAATTTGGCGTATTCAATTTTTTGGCATGACATTAAAACGGGAGATTATGGTGAAGCTAGCAAAAATGGGTCTATGATAATAGTTTTCTTTACTTTCACTATGAAATATTATATTTTAGTTGCGCATCAACGTGTTATAGCAGATTTAATAAATTATATAGACAAAGATTATAGTAATGACAATGATTACTCAGACGAAGATAGGAATACTGTAAGAAAATATTGTCACAAAGGTGTCAATGTTTGCAAATTTTTTTTGTATGCTGGTTACAGTACGTGTATAATATTTCCAATGAAAGCCTTCGTTCTAATGGCTTATTATAAGTTTAAAGGGGAATTCAGACTCGTTCAAATGTTCGATATAACATTTATGGAACCAGTAGAAACATATAGGGATACCCCTTTTATATTTTGTTTATGGTTCGCAATGGCTTTTCATTTCGATCTTTATGTAGCAACCATGATGGTTGGTTTTGATCCTTTTATTCCAATATGTATGTTACACGTATGTGGTCAAATACGAATACTCATTCGACGATTGAATAGAATATTCCATGAATTTGATGATACGAAGCAAATGCGTGAAGAGTTGAGATTCATTATAATAAAAATACAAAGTCTCTACAAGTACGGATGAAAATGTTCTGTTTTTCTCAATATTGAATGTTGATAATTATAGGCAAAAGTTTAAAGGCGTTTGTTAATGTTGTAGATTTATAAAAATCATAAATGCACATTGTGCGATATTATTGGAAATTAACATGAAAGGTACTACTTTTGCGTTACCCCTTATAGCATTTCAAATACTGACGGTAAGTGTTTTTTTTTAAACTAAGGCCGTATTCGACTAAAGTCGAGTAAGTTTTAACGCGAAAGTAAACCTCTGTTTATTGTTAATGTTAAAATTTTATGTCCGAGTATGTGTTGTATGAGTCCGAGACGCCCAGGACTTTATTTGGCTGTGCCACAGGGGCTGGCACGTAAGATTTTGTTGCCTTTCATTAAAATTTCATCGCAAGGCAAAGGGTTTCAAATTAAGTTGTCTAAATTATTATATAGCTGCTTATTTTATTAAATTAATTCGGTCATTTTGGACATAACTTTCTAGAGTGCCCGGTGACGGCAATAGGCTTGCCCCATATTACGTGGGACAAAAAAAAACTGGCGGGAATTTAAGTAGACGTGATGTGTGTGTGTCAAAATTTTAATACATTTCTCTAGTAAGTACGGGCATTATCCAATAAAATTAAATTATGACAAAATTTCAAGTAGGTAGTTACAGCACTGAAATAATATCGCACAGATTTTAATCGGAGTATAATTATTACCGTTTCTTAACCTAGTGAAACTTCGAGTTTGATCGAATCCGGCCTTAGTACCTACATATTCTGTCATTGTCATGTGGTTATAAAGGTATAATAGTTTACTTTTAGTATTTTTTGTAGGATTTGCGAAACAAGTGGATAAATATCGAGTTTGTTGTATTTTTTTGGGCGTCTGTTGTACATTTTTTTATCCCTTGCTACTACAGCGATCTGCTTATGGAAGAGGTGAGTCCTTAATATAAAGTTATACCCTATTCACATATACACACTGGAAGCGGTACAGCTATGAGAT
The DNA here is from genome assembly GCA_963556515.1 of Nudaria mundana. Classification (NCBI taxonomy): domain Eukaryota; kingdom Metazoa; phylum Arthropoda; class Insecta; order Lepidoptera; family Erebidae; genus Nudaria; species Nudaria mundana. The sequence goes on along the minus strand of OY748295.1, from coordinate 11,997,998 downwards.
TTCACAGAAACTCCGACTGTGCAATGAATCAATAAATTTAAAAAAATGTGGCCAACAGAGACAGGTGACATTGCGAAAATACAGTGACGCTAGATTTTTATAGGGGGGGTATTCAGTTAACCCTATAGATGCTCTGATTTCTACTGACGATTTAGAATTGACTGGAGATGGCAGTAAACGCTTAAATATGTAAAGAATAACGAATAAGATAGGGTTCCGTAGTTACCCATAAAAACTTTTATAACTCCTTAACTAACAGAGTTATACCATCGGTTATAGTTTTCCTTCAAAGTTCATTACATGGACTATCATCATGGATAAAATTAATAATAAATTCTTCACGCCAGCTGTTTAGATTTTAGAGGGGGGACGGACGCCCTGTTTTTGCAAAAACATACCCTTCAAAGCTAAAAGTCTCGCAAACAGATACTTAAATCAGATACAAAAATCTTTTTAGCAACTTTTCCATGTTTTTAAAACACCTACTTAATGATACTTCACACGATGAGGTAGACGCGAGAAAAAAAATCATCCCCACTTTACGTGTAGGGGGGGGGGGGGGACTTTGTCGCCGTAGTAAATATACATATTCATGCAAAGTATCATGATATCATGTTTCTAGCACTTACCGTTTGCGAGGAAAGCCAAAGACGGACGGACTGACGGACGGACAGATATGATGTAACTATAATGGTTCCGAGACTTTTACTACGGAACCTTAAAAATGAGGCCAAGAGAGACAGGTGACATTGCAAAAATACAGTGACGCCAACGCGTCAGATTTTTATAGTGGGGGTATTTAGTTAGCGATATAGATGCTCTTATTTCATCTGACGATTTAGAATTGACGCGAGATGGGTGTCCGTTATGCACAAGAGCTATATCGAGTTGGTTACTATGCCATTAAACTCTGCGTAAATACTGCCTAATTAGTGTAAAAATAAAAAAAACTTTTCCTCTTTAGTCTACGAAATAACCACCAATTTCACTGTGTACGCTGACGTTACGATCTAATTGTAAAGCAACAGAGTTTACACACAAAAATAGTGCTCTAATACTTCTCCCACTATGCAAAATTTCATAACGATTGCTCTTGTAGGAACAGAGATATTGAACAAGACTTTTCAATGACATTCGGAGCTGGCGTTATGGCAGCGTACACATAATAATAGTTCTTATAGAAAGGGAATATTTCTTTTAATAATAATAATAAGCGGAAGTTCCTATCTCTGGAGCCCTAATCACCGGTAGCTTGGTCCCTGTACTCGATACCGGTGGGTTACTGTTTTTTATATTTTTAAATGTATTTTTTATAAATGTATTTAAAAATGTAATCAATATGTGTAATATTTTAATAAAGAGAATAATAATTATAGTTTTTTTAGAAATCTATTTGAAAATGTATAAAATAAGAATGTTAATGAATAAACGAAATAATAATAATATAATAATAAAATTTCTTTATTTTTCTCTCTCACATAGTCGATGTTTAGTACAAAAACATAACAGACATTAGGTATTACAATCTATGTGAGAGACTGGTTTCCGTACTAGGATATGAATACCTGTATTACAGATTAACCAGCCTCTCCTAACTCTGGGCGGCAAATACCCAGGTATATTTATTAGTTATACATTTGAAACTTAAACTTAAAAATTAATTAAAAAATTAAGGTTCTTTTATTTTTATTTTTACAAAATATAAAAAAGTAAAGAAAACAAAATAAGTGTATGTGTTTGTGTGTGTGTGTGTGTTTGTGTGTGTGTGTGTGTGTGTGTGTTTGTTTGTGTGTGTGTGTTTGCGTGTGTGTGTGTGTGTTTGTTTGTGTGTGTGTGTTTGCGTGTGTGTGTGTGTGTGTTTGTGTGTGTGTGTGTGTGTGTTTGTTTGTGTATGTGTGTGTTTGTTTGTGTGTGTGTGTTTGTTTGGGTGTGTGTGTTTGTTTGTGTGTGTGTGCGTGTGTGTATGTGAGTGCGGTGTGAGAAGACATTATTTATGTGTGCGTACGAGATCGGAAGCGCTGGGCTTGACATAAGGGATAGGTGAAAAAGAAGACATCTGTTTAAGAAGGAACATGTAGAAAGCTCTCTGTTTCCTCATACGTTAGGGACTTCAGCCAGTTTGAAACAGTATTTTTGCATTGATATTTGTGGAGATGGTAATGTTAATTTTCTATTTATTTTATTGTAAAGGTACACTCCCAGGAAACCAAAGAATTTGCCGGAAGCAGCTGTATTCCAATATTTTTCAAAGTGGTAGATTCTACATCGCCTTTTTTGTGAGATAGTGTGGGGAGGTTCATGAGGGGCTATTGAGTGCTGCCTAAGGACGATTTTTAAGATATATGTTTGGCGTACAGTCAGCACATCCGATAGATGGTAGAGGTCCCTGGTGGGGTACAGAAAAGGCAAGAATAAATTGACCTTAAGAACTGCTCTTTGGGCTCTTTCTACCATCAATAAGTTGGTCTTGGATGTTCCTCCCCATACTGTGATACAGTAATCTATTATGGGTTGGCAAAGAGCTTGGTAAACCATTTTAATGACATTTTTGTTAGCACATTGGCGCAGATTTTTGAAGATGAAGATTAGTTTACGAGTTCTGGAAGAGAGTATTTCTAAATGATGGTTGAAGCTTAGGGAACTGTCTATCATGATCCCAAGATATTTAATGTGGGAGGTTCTCTCTAAATTACGACAAACACAAGGCTCCAAGTGGGGTACGCAGGAGTGGGCTTTGATAGTAAGGTTGTCAATCGCGAATGGTACCTTTTTTAATGCAAACGGTATGTATTTGGTTTTTTCGGTATTGAGAGTGAGACCATTATTCTTCAGCCATAAAGAGACTACATTGAAACCCTCTTGTGCGAAGGAATATGCAGCTTCCCAAGTGTTAACAAATGTAGGACAAATGTATTGACGTACAGTCGCGAACAAAATTAATTATTAGTGAAATTTTAAACAGAGATAGACGAGAGAGAGAGACATGATGTGTTTTGACATAAATAAAATTAAAATGATTACCTATTTATGTGCTTGACTGTAAAAAGTTTGTTTGCGTAGAATGGAACATTTTCAAATGCTAATGTGAAATAGACTATAACACTTTCTCCCTCGCGCTTGCACGTCTTATGGCAGCTCTGTTATGTTGTATTACATCTAATATATAAAATTCTAGTGTCACGGTGTTTGTGTTAAACTCCTCCGAAACGGCTAGACCGATTCTCATGAAATTTTGTGTGCATATTGGGTAGGTCTGAGAATCGGATAACATCTATTTTCATCCCCCTAAATGTTAAGGGTAGACCACAACAAAATTTTTTTTTTTTACTTTTTAGATTAATTTTAATTTTTTAATGATACAGCATTAGAAAATACATACAACCCTGAATTTTCAACCCTTTACGATCATCCCCTATTTTTCCATCGCGATTTTTATATTTTATGGGATCTAGACGACTGATGAACATACTTATATATTTCTAAATACATACATATTATACATAGAAAACACCCATACCTTTAGCGTTTGGGTACGAAACCCTAAAAAAAGAAACGTAATACAAAAAAAAGATGTAATACAATATTATTGTTTACTACTTACACTATTACTTTATAATCTATAATAATAATATGAAATGAATCGCTGAATGTGTTGCCTATCGTAAATCTCGAGAGCAGCTGAACTGATTTCGCTATTTCTTTTTTGTTGTGATCGTAACTATCAGGAGAAGGTTCTTATGAAAAAAAAGTTTAGAGGAACAGTAGAAAAAAACTTGCGGTACGAAGTTCGCCCGGACAGCTAGTTATACAGGGTTACCTGGTAAGTCGTGCGAACTCCGTTCAGGGGTGGTAGTTCCCACCATTTCTGACAAATTTCACCTCGGACCCCTGCCCCCAAACTAACCCTTTTCAAGTTATAAGGCTTTGAAGATTTTTAAAAAAAAAATGCCGATTCTTTGTCTATTGGCCTATCTTTTTCGTTTATTTTTGTACGATTTTTGTATAGCAGATTAGTTTTTTCATCATTATGAAAAATAAAATTGTTTGCAAAATTGGGTTCGCACGACTTACCAGGTAACCCTGTATATACACAACAAAAACTAGTTTTTATGTAAATTGTCATTATTATAATAAAACGGTAATATATGGTTATACTGTGATAAAAAATAATTGTTTTTGGCAAAATAAATGTTCTTTTTCTGATAAAGCTATTTATTTGAATTTTTCCAATTATTTCATTTTCACTTAGAACTATATCTACAAATTAATGAAGTGAATATCCTCCTAGTTTAGTATTTCATCACGTTTCAGTTTTAGTTCTGTATTTTAAAAAACTTGACAAATCACTTTTGAGCATATCTGTACCTGTAATATGAACAGAAATTAACATGGATTTTTTAATTATTCCACTGCGAATTCGCATAAAGTATTTACACCAATAGAGTCAGAATTTCACGCACTATTTATACATATAGCATTTATTAAAAGAAAAGTTCCCTTTCTATAAGAACTATTATGTGTACGCTGCCATAACGCCAACTCCGAATGTCATTGAAAAGTCTTGTTCAATATCTCTTTTCCTACAAGAGCAATCGTTATGAAATTTTGCATAGTGGGAGAAATATTAGAGCACCATTTTTGTGTGTAAACTCTGTTGCTTTACAATTAGCCGTTTTCGAGTACGGCGGGTGTACGCTAGCTTGCTCGTGACGCCAGCGTACACAGTGAAATTAGTGTTTATTTCCTAGACTAAAGAGGAAAAGTTTTTTATTTTTACACTAATTAGGCAGTATTTACGCAGAGTTTAATGGCATAGTAACCAACTCTATATAGCTCTTGTGTACGCTAGCATAACGGACTCGGGGTGCGTTGCCTGAGGGCGTCGGCGTAACGTGCTACGCCGACGATACCCTCGTCACGGCGCGGGGTGCAACGTACCAGGAGGCAGCACTCAAGGTCACGACGGGTGTTGCTCAAGTCGTGGGTCGGATACGGCGGCTGGGACTGGAGGTGGCCTTGCACAAGTCCGAGGTTCTGTGTTTTCACAGACCTCGGAACGGTCCACCTGAAGGTTCCAGCATAAATGTGGGAGGCGTTAGCATCGGCATCAAGCCCTCGATGAAGTATCTAGGGATCGTACTTGATAGCCGATGGAACTTCGGACCACATTTCCGAAGTTTGGTCCCCAAGGTGACACAGGCATCGGTCGCGCTTTCGCGACTGATGCCCAACCTAAAGGGACCCAACGCTTCCTGCAGGAGACTGTACCTGGGGATCGTGCGGAGTATGGCCCTATACGGGGCTCCCGTATGGGCGGCGCGGTTGACGGCCAACAACTCAACGCTCCTTAACAGACCGTTGAGGACCTTGGCCGTCAAAACAATAAGGGGCTACCGCACGATCTCCGGAGAGGCTGCATGTCTCCTAGCCGGGACCCCTCCATGGGACCTGGAAGCGAGAGCCCTTGCGTCATTGTTCCAATGGCGCAAGGAGGCGCTGGAGCGGGACCACAGGCCTGCGTCTCGAGAAATCGATGACCGGCGGTCCCAACTCCGCCAGGATCTCATGGAGTCATGGAGGGTGCGACTTGAGCAACCCAAGTGGGGTGCCACCATCATCGCGGCGGTGAGACCGATCATGGACGATTGGCTGCAGAGGCAGCATGGTGACCTCACGTATCGTGCGACGCAGATCGTTACCGGGCATGGATGCTTCGGTAGCTATCTGTTTCGCATCCATCGTGAGGTCACACCCCGGTGTCAACACTGCGAGGTTTCCGACGACGACACCGCACTCCACACGTTGGTGGAGTGCTCAGCGTGGGCGAGTCAGCGCCGGGACCTCGTAGTGGGTCTGGGCGTGGATACCCTCTCGCTGGAGACCATGCTTCAAGCCATGGTCTCCAGCGGGAGTAGGTGGAACGCGGCCGTGTCCTTCTGCGAGCAAGTCGTGCTCGCGAAGGAGGCGGCCGAGAGGGAGAGGGAGCGTACCCTCCCCGCCGAGTTCCGTAGTCAGCGGCGAGGCCGCCGCAGACTCATCTACGCCCAAGACCATCGACCTCCATGATCGGGGCCTGAGGACGGCGGGATCGCCACCCGTCGTCCTTACAGAAGCAGGCTAGAAGGGTTGCGTGCTGCGGGGCCTTTGCCCCATAGCACGCAACCAGATTCACTCATTGACGCGGGATAAAACCCTACCCCAACGACGCGGGACTCTCATCCCGACCCAACCCCCCGCAGAGACCACAGACGTGGTCAAAGTCCGCCGGGCGCCACTGGAAATACGTTCTGCTTGTAACCAGAGACGCCCGGCAACGGACGTTGAAGCGGCCGCGGCCTTGGTCGCGGAACTAAAAAAAAAAAAAAAAAAAAAAAAGCATAACGGACACCGAAATGGCATTAAAGGCTTAAACATATTAAAAAACCGGCAAAGTGCGTGTCGAGCCACGCATAAGACAGGGTTCCGTAATTCCCCATAAAATCCTTTATAACTCTTGAACTAATAGAATTATACCATCGGTAATAGTTTTCCTTCATGATTTTTTTCTGGTTCTTCACGCCAGCCGTTTATATTTTAGTGGCCGTTTATATAGTAGGGGTCGCCCTGTTTTTGCAAAAACATGCCCTTCAAAGCTAAATATCTATCTCTATAAAAACATCATCTCAGCAACTTCACAAAGTTTTTAAAAGACCTATCTAATGATAACTAACACGATGAGATAGACGCGAGAAGAACAGATCTTCGTATGTCTTATAGTTTCAGACTTCCCCATACTGACACATGTGAATGTCACACTCTGTATACTTCAATTAGGTATGCATTATAGAAAAGCTGTTCACATAGTCTCTTGTGGGGATAGGGAAAGAGAAAAATATAACTTGAGCTTAATTAACGTTTTTATGATCTTCGGCTTGTGAAAATCGTCAGATTAATTTTTTTCTGTTATTCTGGTATGATTACCTCTATAATAAAAAAAAGCCACCTCGCTCGAGTAATTCCGATCGATTTATTTTACTAACCTGACCGGTCTCCATGAACGAACCCCCTAACTTAAAAGGGATCATACTAAGTGGAGGTACTTTATCTGACGCGCTCACCTTGTACCCTCCTATAATACATGGAGGGCGACTCTACTGGGCGTCTAGACACTTTTTAGTATACTTGCCATTCGTCAGTCATTACATTAAGCAGGAACAGGCGAGGATGACTTGAGTCCCGGAGTTTTCTGCTGGGTTTCTTATCATGCTACAAGTTTATGAATTGAACGTATGGTTAATAATTGCAGTGTGAAAACTTTCGTCAGGCGGTATACGCGTCTGGTTGGGAAAAATGCCCAGACACGGCTTTACGAAAAACAATATTATTGATGTTGACACGAGCCCGATTGCCCATGGGTATAAGTTCTGTTTTCTACGAGTTTAGTCTCGACACTTTTGCTGAGGTAATATTTTAAAAGTTTCATAAATAAATCCATTCTAATATTTGTTTGTTTGCAACTACTAAACCGATTTTGAAAATTCTGTCCCTAATATGTAGCTTCGTTATCCCTGAGCCACTTTTCATCCTGGGAATGTGTTCCGGTGGGAATTGGTGAAAACGATATAACGAGGGCCGGATCGCGGTTATCAGCTAGGGAATTGTCAGAGGCGCAAGTTTACGCCGTGCTCAAGCACCACATGTCTGGCCCCGGCAAGGTGGAAGCATGCGGGTGCTTACGTCCCCATTGGGCATACCGGTCTTCTAGCGACCATCACCGTGTCGTCTTCACCAGAGCTGCCCGCCATCCATCGACTCCCAGTGCAATGGTGGTAACTGTGTCAGGTATTGGCCGCAACATTACATCTACCCTAGTTACATATCTCTCTTGTGGGAGTATGGGAGATGTGCTGCTCCGTTGCCCAGGGTGCACCGACCTCTCGGCTACCGTCTAAGGCTTAGTGTGCTCCTTGGCTTAGACTCTAAGCACACTGGAGGTTCCCGACAGTAGTACCCCACGTTCTAGATGGTAATGTAATATTTGTTTCAGATGTGTCGCCAAGCTTACGGTGTCTTAAACTTAATGAATGCCTCCTGGGGCTAAATTAATATTCAGAATTAATTTGCCACTAATTGAAGTACTTCAGCACAAGTCACACCAAATATCACCATATGTGAGGGACACGTTAGTGTCTCAAATCGCAAATACGTAGACTAACACACGCACATACTTTACACGTTACTTTTTATTTATACCATTATATTTAAGCAAAGAAAATACGCTTTGTATACGCCTACTTTGATACAACTCAATCCATGGACCTAACATAAGAATGTAGGGTTTAAATAAGCACACGACCAATCTGATGGTAAAATGCTCAAAACTAAGATAAGAGAGATATACTATCTTAATTTTGTCGTAAATGGCTACCTACCATGACTAACTTGTAATACCGGAGGTATTACTCGCACGTTCTATGCAGAAGAAGAGGTAAGGTCAGAAGATAGAAGGGAAGTGGACTCCGTGCGACGTTTTGACGTGGAATTTTGAGAAGGTGATAATAACCCATCCAGAGAATAAGGCTCTACTAGCACTCCGGTATTTATAAAGAAGATTTTACAACACCTTGATTTTTAATTTCGTGGTCTTCTGAGATAATTATAAAGTCTACTGACCATTTCTCATACATCCCGGTGCTTAATTTATGATGACTGAACTATTACTAAAACAAAATAATGTCATTAGCATTGTAAATAATATAAACTTGAAACTCACATCGTTTCAGTTTCACTAGCAGAAGTTAAAATCAACAAATATGACTTCGAATTTATATTATGTTAATGATAGTTTGCTTGCGACATATATCATGACACCTTTGACACTATTTTGAGACTTATTTTTCCTGATAAACTTTAGGCCCCATTCGCACAGGAGTTTTCAATGCCCGTTTTTGTTAAAACAAAGCTTTAAAACAGAACAAGTTATTCATAGGTTGCGTTCATTACACTGTGCGCTTGCTAAGTGTCTTGAGGACAGTCACAAAAATCAACCTTTGTAATATCTTTTCCGGTTAGAGGACGCCCGAATATACCCAAAATACCTTTTGTTTTCTGTTTAGTTTTCTAACTGGTGTGACTCTGGAGGACAAAATGAGAAACAGTATGATAAGAGAACGTTGCAGAGTATCAGAAGATGTAGTAGGTTACCGAGATGGGAAAACGGATGCTTAATAGTTTAGATTTGTAGAGAGGATGAATGACAGGACAAACTGACTGAGATGAAGCGAGTGTGAATGGACAAGCTAGTAAGGGTCGAATAGCAGGTGTTTTGATTAAAGGCTAGGTTAAAAGTACCCGTAACCGACAATCATGTTTGTATGAAGACATTAATGAAAGTTGAGGAAAGGAATAAGTGGAAATCCGTGGTCTCTGCCTACCGTAGTGGGAAGGCAGCGTGACTTTATGTTTGTATGTATTTCTATCCTTATATGTAATAACAATTTGTGTAAATTATTACAAATAAGTAATTAGCCGAAACAAGATTGCATGTCATCTCATCAAGATCTTACACGCCCATGCCAACCTCACCTGTCAATGTATAGGCTTTATAGGCTCTAAAAGTGGGCGAATAAAACACTAACACTAAACCTGCACCTTCGGAGATATGGGCGTGATTATAATGCTGCAGCCTAACGATGACTCGCCATTTCCCTCGCTATTCGTCGAGTGTCGTGTGTGGCCGTAGGGTTATATGTACCTACACAATGACATGTAGTAGAGAACTGAGCTAAAAGTGAATACTTCACTTTTAGTTCTTTTAGTTTATTAGTGGTCTAGGTCCCATAGCACAAGCTTATAAATTAGTTTGGGCTGATGATGTGTGAGAATGTCCAAAAAAACGTTTTTTTTGCAAAATCAATTCGAATGCATTTTTAAACTCGCCAAAACCGTCCGAAGTTTCTTACGTTCCCAAGCCAAAACTGCCTTTTTTTAAGTCCTCCTCGCGTCCATTACCGGGTGCTTTAGGTGTGCACTCGGAAGTATTCCTAGTGGCACCAGGCGGTTTCCAGTGGCACCCGGCCGAGTGGGTGCGAATAGAGCCTTAGTTTTTGCCATGACATTGTTAACATTCTAACGCATCATACGGTCACGCGTCCTGATTGACAAAACTGTACTAATTATGCCACTGACGTGCACTCTTTTGTGTACATACGCGTAAATATCATACGGGAACGCAAAATATTTGCTTACTTTTCGCCACTAACTTAGTTGGTCTCACGTAATAGAGGAGCCCATTGGTGCGGAACTTGTTGTTTTGCCAGAGCCTTTCCCGTTGATCGGTATATGCACCACTTACAGGAAAAGTAAGTTTGGACCTCTAAGATCTTAAGATCATTGGACCCTGTGCAGTCTTCTTTGTGATACTTGGTATTATGATAGATTAGCTTAGGTAGGTACTAATTAAAAGTGTTCCTATGAGGTTTCTTACGTTTCTGTATTTTCTCGTAAAAATTGCGCAATTCAAAAAATAAGTCATGTTTATGTCTGTTGTGATAAGTCAACCTGGTAGTTACGGTTAATCAAGTAAGCCTCATAATCTAACCATAACAATTCCATTTGAATTATAGCTGTCAGGAATACAGGGTCACGTATCACTCCAAAGTATAATAACACTGTTATGACAAAAATCATGATAAATGCGGGAATGTATAATTTTACTCGAATATACTCACTTCAATTTTTTTTTTAGTATTTTTATTTTTTATTTTTTATTATTTTTATAGAATTACAATATACATAACTCACTCTACTTATTATACTACTAGCGTTCGCCCGCGACTTCGTCCGCGTGGTAATTTGGAACATACATTATACGGACTTAGCACACTATAAATTGAATCCAGTGAGTGTTTTGGTACTCCTCTAAGCACAGAGCAAAATTATTTGCCAAATATTCCCAAACGACACTATTAGGCGTGCGAACGCTAAGCGCTGCATGTCAAAACGTATTGGTATTACAACGCTTAGCGTTCGCGCGCCTTTAGTGTCGTTTGGGAATATTTGGCAAATTATTTTGCTCTTAGTGCTTATCTTAGTCTCATTTCAAATCAATTACATTATTATGGACACTGGTCATCTCTTATTCCAACTAATAAAAAACATAAAATGTTGTAAACAGCACCTATACTTCATACTTTCAACTGTCGGCAATTAGAGTAGAAAGGATTTTCCAAAATTCTACTCCTAAAGGGGCGAAAAAGGGGGGACATAGTTTGTACGGGACAACGTGACACCTCAGAAACAACTGCACCGATTTTAAAATTTCTTTCGGTTATTTAAAGCTACATTTTTAGCGATTAACATAGGCTATTGTATAACATCACGACAGAGTTAATAGGAGCGGACCGGCATTGCGTGTAGACTATAGCTTGTTGGACGTTAATAACCGCAATCTCTCAGAAATGGTAATTCCTAGGAAAAAAGTTGCAAGGACTTATTTGTAGGTTATTTTATTATCTACAATTTTGTGTAAAACTAATTTTTGATATACCTAGGTAATTCACTGTTTACGAGAAAAATCCAAAAAACCGAAAAATGTCAACATAAAATAAAAATAAAATAAAATAAAATAACGTTTATTATCTTTGAAATTTTCAGAAAATTATTTAGATTCGTCAGAAGTTGGTGTGACTCTACCGAGGGTTCCAAAATGCAACGAGACTGAGAAGAGCCCTCAAGAAACTCAGCTCGGCTTTTTTCAAAATATTTCATCTTAAATCTAATACAGAGTTATTTAGAAAGGAGCAATTCGTTACGTTGTTACAACCAGGCCGCCTTGTCATCTAAGAAATCATTAATACTATAATAAGCTTTATGGCACAATTTACTTTTTATTAGTTTTTTAAATTTATTGACAGATAAATTTGCTATTTCGGTTGGCAATGTATTGTACATTCGAATAAAGTTCCCCGCAAAAGAATTACTCACTTTATGAAGCCTAAATTTAGGAACAGCCAGTTTATCCTTATTTCTTAAGTTTAGATTATGATTATCACTATTTTTCACAAATTTACTTTTGTTCTTGTGGGTATACAATAAAATTTCAAAAATATACTGTGCATACACTGTAAGGATGTTAATATGCTTAAACTTATCTCTTAATGACTCCCGAGACCCCATTCCATAGATAGTCCGGATAGCCCTCTTCTGCAACACAAAGATGCATTCAATATCGGCAGCGTTACCCCACAGTAGTATGCCATATGTCATGATACTGTGGAAGTAGCTGAAGTAGACAAGACGCGCCGTTTTAATGTCTGTAAGTTGTCGGATCTTTTTGACAGCATAGGCTGCTGAACTAAGCCTGGCCGAAATTTTCCCGATATGAGGCCCCCATTGCAATTTGGAGTCTAAAGTTATGCCCAGAAAGACAGTGTCATCGACCAATTCTATTATATCATCCCTAACCTTAACACTGGTTTTAACAAGTCTTACATTAGGTAAGGTGAATCTTACACATTTAGTTTTATTTTCATTTAATAATAAATTATTAGCACAAAACCAGTGGACTATCCTAGAGAGGGCAATGTTTACATCGTCAAGTTCGCGCTGTCCACGTTTAACTTTAAATATTAAAGAAGTGTCATCAGCAAACAAAACTACCTCGTGGTCGTCTCTTATGAGGTGAGGGAGATCATTAATATATACTAGAAAAAGAAAAGGTCCCAAAATTGAACCCTGCGGTACCCCCATTGCTACAGGAGAACCAGGTGACTGTTTACCATTGATCACTACTTTCTGGACCCTATCACTTAAGTAAGAATTGACGAAATTCAAGGCCGTCCCCCGGATTCCGTAATGATCAAGTTTCTTAATTAAAGTCTGGTGCTGAACGCAATCGAAGGCCTTAGATAAGTCACAGAATACACCATAAGCATCATATGACTCATCCCAGGCCCTGTATATACACTCTAATAATTTAATACCGGCATCAGTGGTGGACCGACCACGAGTGAAACCGAATTGTTTTGTATGTAATAGTTTATTAACGTTAAAGTGATTTTGCATTTGAATAAGCATAATTTTTTCAAAAATTTTACTAAATGTAGGTAGTACAGAAATGGGACGGAAATTGGACGGATCTGAAGTACTACCCGATTTAAACAGGGGAATTAATTTACTAGATTTCATTAAATCAGGGAACACACCACTATCAACACAATTATTAAATATTATTACTAGTTCAGGAGCAACCATTTCAATAAAAGAATTTACTAAATACACAGAGATGCCCCAGAGGTCAGCTGTTTTCTTGATATTTAAAGATTTAAAAGTTTTTAAGATAGTGTTTATGTTAACTTTACTGAATTTAAATATAACGTTACAACAAGGAACGTTTGCTTTTAACAAAGATTCTGCAATGGGGGTTGAAGAGCCTAGGGTTTTTGTCAAATCTACAGGAATTCGGGAGAAAAAATTTTCAAATTCGTTAGCGACCTCGAAGTCTGATGTTATTTTACCATTTATATTAAGTTTAAAATGATTATCATTTAATTTTTGTTGACCTCTTTCCGCGTTTATAATTTTCCAAGTAGATTTAACTTTGTCTGCACTATTGAGAATTTTATCACTTATATATTTTGATTTAGCTGCTAAACAATCTGCTTTAAACTTTTTTGAATAAGTTTTAACATAATCTAGAAATTCAACTGATCTATTAAGCTGTCTTTCTGAGTATAGTTCATAAAGTTTTTGTCTACTTTTGTGTATACCCTCAGTGGCCCATTCACTGAAAGTAGGACTATCACTAATCATGACCTCCTTAGACTTGAATATGTAGTTGAACTCGTTGTAAAAAGAATCAAAAAATAATTTATACATTACATTTGGATCTAAGCCAGTGTCTAAGAATGGAATTTTATTGCAAAGTCCAACCCTCATACGTTCCAAGCGGTCACCAGTTATTGGTCTACATAATATTTTACGTTTTATAATTTTTCTTTAGTGATTTTAAAAGATGCTATTTGCCCACAATGGTCTGAATCTAGCTTTTTTATAATACTTTTACTTTCTGGCAACATATCGCTGTATATATTATCCAGGCAAGTGGTTATTGTATTACAATATCTAGTAGGCTCCAAAAATAAGTTTGTAAGATTGTGTGATTTAAATAAATTTAAAATATTATAACTCATAGGCGTATTAACAAGTAAATCGACATTAAAATCACCACATACTATTAGGTACTTATTAGTTTTTCCAAGTTTACATAGAACTTTGTCAATAAGTTCCTCAAATTCGCAAAAGGGTGAGGTTCCAGGTTTATACACGCATACTACTATGAATTGCTTCATTTCCACGCACGACAGTTCGACTTTACACTCTAGAGAAAGAGACACAATATCTTTCCGTTCTTTAAATTTAAGTTGTTTATTTAATAAAATCAAAGATCCCCCCCGTACTGTGGTCACTCTGCAGAATGCACTACCAACCCGGTGATTACTGAAATTGAACATGAGCTCATACGGCTTACGCATATGTTCTGTAATACAAAAAATATCAATATTATCTGAATTCATTAACAGTTCCGACTCTAACTCTTTGCCATGTGTTAAACAACCAATATTTTGATGCCCTATGTTGATATAATTTACATTTTTTGATTTGGTTTGATTTGGAGGGCATTTTTTAACATAATTAATATTTGTAACTAAATTTAATTCAATTAATTGACTATGTCTGCTAAAGGGTAATATTGCCTCTGTTGTCGTAGAACTTAATTTAAATTACTTGGAACAGATTCCAAAGTCTTAATACTAAATCTACATTGCTCAATAAAAGCAGTTTTGTCAGCCAAGTTCTTGGCTGAAGTGTAAAAATAATTGAATAGCAAACTTGCTATTTGTCTCTTATAATGCTTTGGTAGAAAATACCTACCTTTGTTTACATAAACAATATGTTTGTTATTGTTAAAGTTACTGTCAGAAGTTGACAAATTGTATTTATATACAGTTCTCTTAAAAACAGAATTAAAGTCAATTACATGGAATTTATTATTATATTGGCTAGTTAAATTGAGTTGTAAATTTATCTTATATCTAAGAGAATTTTCCACGTCTGGCACACCTTTTATGTATGGTAATGTAAACATTACTACATGTTCAACATTTAAGTTTTGCATTTTGTCAAAGTATAGGGATAGTTCATTTTTGTTAATTTTACCCCTGTTTGAGCAGAAAATAATTATTTTACTGTTTGAGTCAAAATTATATTCTAATATCTTTTGCATAATTTCATTTAAAGATGCACCTGGATAACAGTTATTAATAATTGAATAACAATTTGAATTAAATTGTTGTATCAGAAAAGAACTAAAATCAGTTCCAATATCATCACTAAATAAAACTAGTTTAGTATATCCAGTATGACTATTACTTTTTACACTGTCACACAATTCATACACTAATGAAGTAGAAGGTGAGCAAGTTGTAAGGGAAGCCTGGTTCTCCAATGATTGAGAAGGACTTGTGCAATTGATATTGCTTGAGTGGTTATTTATGAAGGTATTAAGGCGCTCAGTATTATAATTAGATGTTTTGAGTACCTTATCTATACTTGATGAACACTTATTAAAGTCTTTTAGGGACCATTCATATTTCTTAGTTACATACTCTAATTCAAATTGCAAATTTTTTATTTGTGACTCTAAGCGTTGTGTGTCAGTGTAATATTTTAAATGACTTTGTTTAAGTTCTAACATAGATAATTTAGCTTGTTCTCTTAATTTTAAACTAGAGTTAACATTTTTACACTTTTTGATTAAGATTCTATGATATTTTAATTGTTTCTTTGATTTTAAAATGAATTTCTTTATTTTTAGGTATTTTTTTAGTTTATTCCTGCTGCAAAAATAAACTGGCTTGTCCAGTTGGCATGAACTGTCATTGGTAAGATCTATAGTAGACAAGTCCAGGTTTGGAACTGTTGCAGAAGGAACAAACTGCGGAGTACCACTCATTAGCTCGTTATAAAGGTTATCCGTTTGTTGGACTACGACTTGCTTGGCAGCTGACTCCAAGTGTAAGATGTGCCCCTGGGCATCCCGTAGCTCCTGTTCCAGCAAGGTAGTCCTCCTCAAGGTCCCTTCATACTCGTCACTGCACTCTTGAAACCTATCTACTATTGATTGAAGGTGGTTCCGCTGCATTACAATTTCATCATAACTAATATGAAGCCTAGCTAGTTCAGATTTTAGTTTTTTACTATCGTCTAAAGCACCTATCAACAAGTTTTCATTTTCTTCTCTTTCTTTTTCTAATTGTAAACAGAGCTCTGTTTTAGATTTAAGTTCCTGCAACACCAGCTGAAGTTTGGGCTCCTCCTGCTGGCGGGATAAGGCTCTACGGCTACGGGTATTCATATTCTCGACAAATAAGTGCAATTAAACGCAATTTAGAAAATACAAGTAGGTAGTTCGAGGTTATGTTAGGTACCGGTAAATTAAAATCAAAACTTTTCTGTACTTACGAAAATAGATCGCCTGTTTTCAATGTTGAGTATATGAATAAACACGTATAATAAAATAATTTTACCTATTATAGGAGAAACATTATGTATTTACGTGAAATAACATTGAACAATACGGTCAGCTGATTCGTCACTTTTTAGCTTATTTTTACACTAATATACACAAAATCCTTTGAAATGATTATTTTTGCACTACTATTGTGATGATATTGGAGTTATCTGATGTAATTTGTATTTATTTCACTAATAAATTTATAGGAGCTAAAATTTTACGACTGTTCAATAGTGTTGCCAGACGCAGAAAAAACCCAGACGCAGAAAAAACTTTTCAACTTTTTAACTTTTCAACCTTGAATAGCTTTTTTAGCACAAGTCGGATCGATGGGAACTTTTGATATTTGATTTATAATGATGTAATTAATACCTGCACCACTTTGCAGCTCTATACAAATTAATGCAACCTTACAATTTTGTTCCGAATATTTTAACTGGATAACTCTGTTAGCTACCTGATTTGAGATTCCTTTTTGAGATATATGTGGGAGACTCGGTAAAATAAAGCTATTTACGAAAAATGAGCTTGCTGTTAATCAATATTTTTCAATGTTCTACGGCCCATGTACTAATTGGTGTTAAAGTCGTTTAAAAATGGTTCGTTGGTTACATAAAAAAAATTAAATACTCAGGGACATTTATTTTGAGCCCATAACCAGAATTTTCTTTTGTGTTTAATGTGTTTTTTGCACGTCATTTATAAAGGGCTAGATACTAGGTCGCCGCAGTCGCGAAACGTACCGCTACGCTGCAGCATATATTTGAACGAAGCGAGTTTTGATTCAAAGCGATATAACTCTGCCAAAGTATTTTTTCTCATAACGCTATGGGAATTTTTACCATCAATTAAATTATTTTTATTTGATCGAAATTCAAAATTCTGGCTTCGTAAGAACCTGGGTTTTGCTTTTGATGAGTGCAAGAAAATCCGAAATCGGCCGTGTATTCGCCGAGAAACAATTTAACACAATTTGTAACAGTGGGAAGCCAATCTCACCCACCAGCGGGATCAGCGGAGGCTTATGCGACAATTATATGGTATCCCAGGGCGCCAGTTCACATGTGAACAGTGTGTGTGATGATAGGAGACTTCAATAAGGCATCAACTGTAAAGAGGGTTCACAGAGAATATATTTATAACCTTAAAACAATTGAACAATGGGTATTGAATATAGTTATAAAATTTACATAAAAGATAGGCAGGTAGCCTCTAGTACACTACTTAAATCATTTAGAGAATAGGTATTGAATCTAGTTATTAAGTTCACACAAAAGATCTGAAATCTTAAATTATAAATGAAATGTACAGAGATTTCTTTGTTCTTGAGTTTTGATGAATCCGATGGTTCTTGGAAATAGAGGAGACAGATTTATTAATGAAGATCAGGGGATTAGTTGTTGAACCAGTACTTAACTTTAACACTTGGTCCACGCGGTCAGCTGAGGGTGGCCAGGTGACCCTCGTGCTGTGGTCTTGTGGGCCCCAGGTGACCTCGTATATCCTCGACGTAGACTTATAGGATTTTGTATTGTACTGCTCCAGATACGTCGACAACCTCAGAATCCCTGCACCAAGACTTCAGACACCAGTAACAATATAAAGACATGCCCTTCGTTTGCCTAAAACAGAGAAAAAAATGCGTCCTCGCTGTCCAAATTGGATAGAAGAGGACGTTCCCAGACTCGTGAGATCACGGTAGACAGAACCTTTGATCTGTATCGACGACTGCTTCGATTTAATTTGATACTGTTTCCAAGTAAAATAACTTCTTCTAGACTCGAGATTTGTAGGTTAAGTGTAAGACAAATGTAGTGATCGAGAGATATTCAAGAGATATTATCGGTAAAGAACTGAGCAGTGAAAAGGGGCTCACGACAGCTCGCGCTGGCTTTTTATCAAGTCACGAGCTGTTTCGAGATTCTTCCTTGATCCACAAACTCGTTTTTGACCACTTTCTAAAAGGAAGATTTCTCGCCAGCCGGAAACTCAACGATAGATAAAAAAATCTGCAATATCACAGACATATACTTTTTTAAGAGAAAATACCTGACTTGGCTAGAACATACTCTGCCAAGCTCCCACCAAATCCGCTAGGGTGCGCTATACAATGCGTAGAATTCCGTATGGTGAATGAATCATAGTCAAGACTTGACGTTTGTCGAGTTGACATCTATACATCAACTGACACTAATGTCGTTCATAATATCATTACAAATGTTTGTTTATATCTTGGGAGTGTAATGAAATTACGATGTTACAAATTTAACATAAATCGTAATTTGAGTCACCCGTTGAGAGCTCCGCTCGCCTTCGGCTCGCTTCGCTCAATAATTTAGGTCTAATCCTTAGGTTAAGTAGAGAAAACCCGCGGGCAAAACCTAGTATTGAAATATAAACAGTTGATCTGGGATTTTGGAGTTGAGCTTTTGACACTAGAAACCAACTTCAGGATAAAAGACAAATAACGCTGCATGAATTTCGTCATATCGTGGACTGAATACAAATGAGTATTCAAGTACATACAAAGTTGAATATCCTTGGGTCTGCTCAAATAGATTTTGAAATATTGGCACATTTTACTTCAGTACCTGCATTATTGCTAGCTGAGAACATACCACATTAATACACAAGAAGATACTTTACATAATAATAAACTTATAACTCTTTGTTTCTCAGTACCTAATTGGTTAGAAAATACAGTCAGAGATGCCCAGGACTTTAATTGGCTGTGCCATAGCGGCTGTCCCGTAAGATTTTGTTGCCTTTCTTCAACATTACATCGCAAGGCAACGGGTTTAAATATTTTTCAAAATTACAATCTAGCTGCTTCTTTTATTAAATTCATTCTTACATTTTGGACATAACCCATTATAAATGTGCCCGGTGACGGCAGTAGGCTCGCCCCCTATTACGTGGGACAAAAAATACTGGCTAATTGTGGGTATGTAATGCACCTCTGCCATGTCACTTTAACGTCAACAAAAGTGGCACCTGAGACGGTGACAGCTGATTCCTACCATTATCTACCATTACGCTTCGTTTTACGCATAAATTTAAACATAGGATGGAAGGTCAGTTCCAAATATTATTCGACAAAATGAAAATCGAGATGGAGAATCAAAACGCGGAATTAAAGTCTTCTATCACAAAGAGTATTGTGGACAAGATGGATGAGAAATTAATCCCTATTGTAGAAGAAAATAAAAACTTAAAAAGTAAAGTAGAAAAATTAGAAAAAGAGATAGAACACTATAAGAGAGTAGAAAGAAATAATAATATTATAATATTTGGCTTAGAAGAAAAAGAAAAATCTGCATATGAACTATTACAAAAGGAATCAACCAGGACTTAAATATAAATATACAAGAGTACGAAATTAACAAGATGTATCGCCTTGGAAACAAAAAGAGTGAAATCAGTAAACCGAGACTTTTTTTTTTTTTTTTTTTTTTTTTTAGTTCCGCGACCAAGGCCGCGGCCGCTCTAACGTCCGCTGCCGGGCGTCTCTGGTTACAAGCAGAACGTATTTCCAGTGGCGCCCGGCGGATAAACCGAGACCTGTATTATGTTCATTTATAAATAACTGGAGAAAAAGCGAAATTATTAAAAATAAAAAGAATCTTAAGGCAATCTACATTTCTGAAGATTACTCGAAAGAAATGTTAGAGAAAAGGAAAGCATTGCAAGGAAAGTTAAATGAAGAGAGAAATAAAGGCAATACAGCGTACTTAAAATACGATAAATTAATAGTTAAAGAGAACAATATTAGTCAAGAGAAAAGAAAAAGAGATACATCTGCTTCACCCTCTTCCAATAATAAACTGCCAAAAACGCAACAGACCTTAACCACTAGTAAGTCAAACCGAATAAATGCTTTTGACGTAATGCGATCCAGATCCGGCTCTCTTTCAAATATACCTTGTACTAACAACACTCAATAGCAACTAAAGAACGGCAAATGGAAACAAAAACCAACCGAAGCAAATGTCATAACAGAAACAAATAATCACGAAACTCCCCCAAGCCTGGTCCTCGTGGGGGAAAGAGACCAAAACCCTCCAGCAACTACAAATGAACTAATTTATATATCTAAACAATCACCACAAACCCTCAATATTGGAACATTAAATGTAAAATCTTTGTCTACGACAATACAATTTATGGAACTTACCTATCTGCTACAAAGAATAAAAATGGATGTACTCGGTCTGGCGGAGGTTAGAAGAATGGGATGTGTCATCGAAGAACATGAAAACTACATATTTTGCTATAAAGGCGAAACACTCGGTTTAAATGGCGTTGGATTCTTAATTAAAAAAGAACATAATAACCGAATAGTTAGATTCTCAGGACTCTCAGAGCGAGTAGCATTATTGGAAATGAAATACGACAAGCAAACATTGACAATAATCCAAGTATACGCACCAACTGCACAGGCGACAGATGACGAAATAAACTCGTTCTACAAAACTCTACGGATAGCACAAGAACAGGCTGGGGGAAATGTCCTCGTTGTCGGCGACTTCAATGCGAAAATTGTCCAGCCTACAATGAAAGACAACGATAACGTTGTTCTGGGTAAATTCGGATACGGAAACAGAAACGAAAGAGGGGAGAAACTAATTCAATACGCAATGGAATATAAAATGTCAATTATGAACACCTTTTTCAAAGCACGGAAAAATCGCAAATGGACCTGGCTCTCTCCTTGCGGCAACATAAAAAACGAGATTGATTTTATTCTGTCGGACCACCCTAAGAAGATAAAAAGCATAGAAGTACTACATGGTTTACAGATCAGATCATCGCTTAGTTAGATCTACTTTCGTACTGGATCCCAACAAAAAGAGTAGAAAATCATTCAAAGGGCAACCTAATCAGCTAAGGACGCAAAACGAGATATCATCGTATTTAATAAGCCTCAAAACCAACATCGTTCAACTAGAAACACAACAGACTGAAGATGACGAAATTGAAGTTTTCTATAATAAACTGATTAACACTATCAATACCAGTCTCGAACATAAACCGAATGACAAATATTTAAAAACCATGGACAAAATACTGAGTGAACCTACCAGAGCATTAATTGCAAGACGAACTGATCTTTTAAAGATAAAACCGAAAACTATAGAAATGAAGGAAGAACTAAGCAGATTGTTTAAGGCTTCAAGTAAAGCTATAGACAAAGACTACAAACACCATAGGAAACAAATAATCGAAACTAGTCTAAAAGAACACAGAAGCACGAAAAAAGCCTATAAAAAGCTGACCACACACAGAGACTGGATTCAAAATATAAAAACCAAATCCAAAGAAACCAAGACCAGAGAGGATATCATGGAATGCGCCACAAACTTTTATAAACAACTGTATGAAAAAACACCTAACTCAATATATTGCAATCATACTACAACTGAAGAAACAATTGGACACTTTCAAGATAGGATTGATCTTCCCCCAGTGGATATCAAAGAAGTCATCATACACATTCGGAAGCTAAAAGCGGACAAAAGCCCTGGCCCCGACGGCATACAAAATGAAGCCCTAAAAACTGGTGCTCTCTCACTAGCCGGCCCACTGACATATCTATTCAACAAGGTTCTCGATACAGGAAAGGTACCAACACAATGGAAAAGATCCGACATAATCCTGCTATATAAGAAGGGAGACCCGCAAGATATCGCTAATTATCGCCCTATAAGCCTTCTTTCATGTGTTTATAAACTGTTTACATCAATTCTACAAACCCGACTAAGTCCACAAATTGACAAGCTGCAGCCGATAGAACAGGCAGGTTTTCGTTCTGGATTTCCAACATCTGACCACATACAAGTACTACAACAAGTGATAGAGAAGTATAAAGAACACAACAGACTACTATATATTGCTTTCATCGATTATAGCAAAGCATTCGACACAATTTCTCATGATGCTATTTGGGAAGCTCTCTATAAATGCCAGATAGACAATAAATACGCAAGAGTACTGAAAAATATATACAAAGACAGTGTAAGCCAAGTCAAACTTGAAACAAGAGGACCTGACATACCGATAGCAAGAGGAGTTAGACAAGGTGACCCCCTGTCACCAAAGCTGTTCATAGCAGTATTGCAACACATTTTCGATAATATCAACTGGCAGTCGGAAGGAATTAGAGTCAACCGAGACCAGCTCACTCACCTCAGATTTGCGGACGATATTGTTCTATTCGCAGAAACAAAAGCCGGACTACAATCAATGATAAATACTCTGAACATTGAAAGCGAAAAGGTAGGCCTCAAAATTAACGAGAACAAAACAAAAATATTATCTAACAGCCACACAAATACGATAAATATGAACGGAAAGCCACTCGAATATGTGAAGAACTACGTTTACTTGGGGAAACAATTTTCATTTGACGATAATAATGAAGAACAGGAGGTCGAACGCCGTATCAACATGAGTTGGAAAAAGTTTTGGTCTTTTAAGGAAATCCTGAAAGGAAGATTTCCCCTACATTTAAAGAAAACAGTCCTGGATACCTGTGTTCTCCCTACCCTCACTTATGGATGCCAAACGTGGACTTATAATACAAAAATAAAATCCAAAATAGTAACATGCCAGAAAGCAATGGAGAGGAGCATACTAAACATAAGAAAAAATCATAAAATAAAAAGTATAAACATAAGACAGAAGACAAAAGTTATAGATGCTTTAAAGTACGCCCTCAAACAGAAGTGGAGATGGACAGGGCACATGGGAAGATACACAGATAAAAGATGGACTTTACAAGCAACTACATGGGAAGGACCATCAGGAAAACGGAGAAGGGGGCGTCCTAGGAAACGGTGGATAGACGATATAAAAGCTTTAACAGGTACTGAATGGAGAAGTAAAGCTTTAGACAGAGAGTTATGGACCAAGCTGGAGGAGGCCTACACCCAAGAAGGGGTTCTGATCGACGAAGGAGGTAGCATCGACTGTGGATAGTTATATACGAAATCATAATGAAAAAGAATGTTTTTTATAATTAATGTTTGAAATCAACTTTTATTTAAAAACGGAAAATGCGAATTCATGATTGTAATATTGTAATTTAATTTAATTTTATCTGCATGTAATGTTTTTTTAAGATTGGAAATAAATGGGCTTTATTATTATTAATGCACCTCTGCTTCGAGGATATAGACGTGATATGTGTGTGTGTTACGTATATTGTCTATTAGGTATAAGTACTTACTAAGTTGCAGTGTGCTGCGGCCTCCGGCCGTATTAATGATTGCTATCTAATCAAAACTGGATCGGTGGCTTGGTCGGTAGTGCATCCGATTTTGACTCCGGAGTTTCGGTACGATTCTCGGGTCAAGTCAAATATTTGTGTGATCCGAATGTATTGCTTGGAGTTTGGGTGTTTCCTATGTAAAAAAAGTACCTAAGTATTTGGAAATATATGTATAGTATGTTTATCAAATGTCACATGGCACAGGCTTATACGTAGGTCACACTATAAGTTTTGCGTAACTTAAAAAAACAACATGTTAAATCAACATATTATGTTTATTGGTTTTCAAAATACCCTCCTTTACATTTTAAACAATTTTTCATGCGATCGAACCATTTTTTAAAACAGGAGGGCCACCGATCTGAAGGCATGTTTTCTACGTGCTGATTGAACGCTATCACTGCCTCTTCGGAGTTGGTAAAAGTGAAACCTCTCATCAAATCTTTGATTTTGGGGAAAATACAGGAATCACAGGGTGTTAGGTCAGGGCTATGCGCAGGATGGGTGACGAGTTGTACTTTTTCGGAAGCTAAAAATAACTTTGTTTTGTTGGCCGTGTGTGAAGAAGCGTTGTCATGATGTAGGAGAACGCGGCTTTTGGGTCGTCTTTCGCCAACTTTTTCTAACACCCTGGGTAAACAAATGGTAGCATACCACTAGGCATTAACACTCTTTTGATCTTCAAGTGGAATTGTACAGAAGGGACCCGTAGCTGAAAAAAACGCGATCATTTTTTTACCAACGTTTTTCGCCTGCCTCTCTTTTGTTGGCTTGTTCTCATTTTCAAACACCCATTCACAAGATTGCTGTTTTTTCGGGTTCAAACCAATAAATCCACGTTTCATCTCCTGTGACAATGTCATAAACAGCATTAGAATGTCCGTGATCGTACTTCAGTAGCATCTGTGAGCACCATTCCACGCGAGCCCGCTTCGCTGTCAGTTCATGAGGGATTCAACGACAACAAAGTTTCCGAACTTTCAATTCTTCGTGTAAAATTTTCTGGAATTACTCATACCAATCCCCAATAGTCCTCGAATTGTCTTATAGGTAATCCACGGATTTTCTTCAATTAACCGCTTAACAGTAGCCACATTATTTTCGTTGACGGCAGTTGAAGGCCGCCCTTCACGAAATTCGTCATGTAAAGAAATTCGACCTCTTTCAAATTCAGCAAACCATCGCCTCACGGTGCTCAAACAAGGTGCTTCTCTCCCAAAAGCATTTTGAAGACGAGCGGCACTGTCTTGCGGAGAGAGAGAACTTTTAAAATCATAAAAAATCATCGCTCTAAAATCTTTTCGACTTAATTCCATTTTCGTTGCATACGTAGAACTTTGATGTGTGATAAAAAACAATTGACAAATGATTTCCCGCCAATTGTTTTTTTTTATTACTAAGAAGGTTGCAACGTTTAAAAAAATAAAACATTCGAAATTCAAATAGTTCCGATTAGCTAGAAGTGCAAAACTTTTAGTGTGCCCCATGTACCTACTACAATTTTGATATTAGCTACTATTTTGAAGTGCTAGAAGAATTATTAAAAAAAATAAAATAAAATGCAGGCACAACCAGATCAAAAGCTTGATCATTACATTCGTTTCTAGTAGGAAATTTTCATGTCAGTTGCAGGCGCTGTTTCTCATTACTTAGTTATACACAGTTGTAACAGCGAAAGACACTGCTACATTCTAAGCCACAAGAAACAAACCAAAACATGCAGAACACTTTGAATTTACGTTTTAGAGAGAAATTCAAAATATCAAATTTATGCTTAAGACTTACCCGCTCTCATCCTGATTTAACGCACAATGCGGTGTGGAAACTGCAAATTACTACCATATACGTGATTTTACTTATAAATGTGTATACTTTGTGTTATACAATCATCACTCATGACCTAAAAGTGGGCAATTTCGCTGAACTGTGCAAAAATTGTACAATGGTTGTTGTATTTATTAGTATTACTTCAAAACTAATTCCACTTATAGTTTATCAAGACTCCATTAAAGGCATGATTGATTTTATGGAAAAAGATTACAATACGATTTCATATACCGATGAAGAGAAAGAAATAATTTTAAAATATGTTGAAAAGGGCGTTCGGGTTAACGTATCTTGGTTTATTTTAGGTTATGGTAGTTTAAGCATATTTCCCATAAAAGCTTTCATAGCTATGATTCATAACGCTTGGAAAGGTGAATTACAACTTGTGTCAATGTTTGCATTAGTATATCCTGAACCAATTGAAAGTCACAAGAATGATCCTGTTGTCTTCTGGTTACTATTTCTATTGGCACTTTTATTTGGAATTTTAGCTACTTCAACGTACGTTGGTTTTGATCCTTTAGTGCCAATATTTTTGCTACACGTTTGTGGACAAACTATTCTGCTTAATCGACATATGAAACAATTATTTAAAGAAACTGAGAATCCCACGCGAATAGAAGAAAAATTGAAAGTCATGATTTTGAAATTACAAAGCCTTTATAAGTAAGTCTGAAATTGTATTCGTTTATAATGTTTCGACAAGTGCTCGACGGCTCATGTCTTAAAAATATTTTACAGATTTATGGAGCAAATAAAAACGTTCTTTTCGATTGTTTACGAATTCACAATGAAAGCCAGTACTTTTCTAATACCACTTACTGTGTTCCAGATCACTGAGGTAGGTAATTAAAATACATAGGTACCTATTGTAAGGGGTGGTGTCATTTCGGCTAGTTCTAGAACTCACGAGATCTAATACTAAGCACTTGTGTCATAAAGTGGGGAATACATTGCAGGCGACTGAGACTTTTTTTGTTTCCACGGACCTCGGAACGGACCGTTCCGAGGTCCGTGGAAAGGTTCCAGCATAACAGTAGGAGGCGTAAGCATCGGGATCGTACTTGATAGCCGATGGAACTTCGGACCACATTTCCGAAGTTTGGTCCCCAAAGTGACGGGGGCATCAGTCGCGCTTTCGCGACTCATGCTCAACCTAAAGGGACCCAACGCCTCCTGCAGGAGACTGTACCTGGGATCGTGCGGAGTATGGCCCTATACGGGGCTCCCGTATGGGCGGCGAGGTTGACGGCCAACAACTCAACGCTTAATAGACCGTTGAGGACCTTGGCCGTCAAAAATATAAGGGGGTACCGCAAGATCTCCGGAGAGGCTGCATGTATCTTGGCCGGGATCTATCCATGGAACCTGGAAGCGAGAGCCCTTGCGTCATTGCTTGAATGGCTCAAGGAGGCGCTGGAGCGGGACCAGAGGCCTGCGTCTCGGGAAATCGAGGCCCGGCGGTCCCAATTCCGCCAGGATCTCATGGAGACATGGAGGGTGCGACTTGAGCAACCAAAGTGCGGAACCATCGTCATCGCGGCGGTGAGACCGATCATGGACGAGTGTCTGCAGAGGCGGCATAGTGACCTCACGTATCGTGCGACGCAGATCGTTACCGGGCATAGATGTTTCGGTAGCTGTTTCGCATCCATCGAGAGGTCACACCCCGGTGTCAACACTGCGAGGTTTCCAACGATGACACCGCACTCCACACGTTGGTGGAGTGCTCAGCGTGGGCGAGTCAGCGCTGGGACCTTGTAGTGGTGCGATATAAAACCCAACCCCAACGACGCGGGATTTTCATCCCGACCAAACCCCCGTAGAGACCACACAAGTGGTCAAATCCGCCGGGCGCCACTGGAAACATCTTCTGCGTGTACCAGAGACGCCCGGCAACGCGGACGCAAGAACAGCCGCGGCCCTGGGCCGCGGATTAAAAAAAAAAGGCACCTGATACTTGCGACTCAGTTGTAGATTTAGGGTGGCTACCTTTTCGACGCTCACCATTCACCCAACTTAAATCTGGTAAGATCCTAGAAACAAGGTATAAAAATTGCAATGTACAAAATATACATAATTATATACTAAAAATACAATACAATACAATACAAATACTCTTTATTGTACACAAAAAAAAAACATACAATTAGGAGACTTAACTTAAAGATAGTACAAAAGGCGGCCTTACCGCTAAAAGCGATCTCTTCCAGACAACCTTTGGATGGTCTTTCCTGTATACTATCCTTCACAATCCTAATTCTCCAACCTATCTGCGTGAACGCTTTGAGTATTTGGTGCCTCGAGACAGAGAATGTCGCGTCTCTTCTTCCCTTCTCCTTCGAACTCCTGCCCACTCCTCTAGTCGCTATGACGAATCCTTCACTATTCAAGCTGTCAGACTATGGAACTCGCTTCCACATGAGATACGTGCGAGCCTTTCGTTGGACATTTTTAAGAGACGAGTTCGGGAACACTTCCGAAATAGTAGGTAATGCCTTATTTCGTTTTTATACATATTTGTGTTTGACTTTTGTATGTAAATAACTGTTTCTTTTTTAGATTTAAGTGTGTACGTCTTTTTATTTGTCTTTTTTGTAGGTATAGTAAGTATTTATTTGTATTCTCTACCCTTTCTACCCTATGCTTTGTTTTGTTTAACTTCTCTTCTCTGCTATGTATGATATCTATCCTGTTAACTATGAGGTCTGCTGGAAGAGAAGTCATTTTTGACTTAAGCACACCTTTGTGCATGTTTTAAATTTATCAATGTGATGTTTGATTCTACGATGTACATAAAGTATAAATAAAAAAAAAATTAAAAAAAAAAATGGATAGCGAGTTAAAGAAATTAAAAGGGTAGTGTACAATACGTGAAAGAGAAAAGAAAAATAAAGCTTGGTAAATAATAAAATAAAGATAAGACAGAGTAGGATAACAATATAAATGAACTAATAAACTTACCCAGGTAGTAATAATATCATAGGAAAAGAAAGAATATTTACATAAATACTTAAAATACACAAAATACATAGACATTCTAAATATTGTTTAGAGAAAGGTAGTAATCAGTTAACATATTTTTGAAAGAAGTAAGAGACTGCGCACGTCTGATGTGAAGTGGCAAAGCATTCCACAAACGAACCGCCCTGACCGTGAAAGTTTTGTCTGCGTAAGTAGACGAGTGTGCTGGCTTTTCCAGCATCAAATTTGCCGATGACCTCAAAGATTTTGAATGTGTGTCATGAAGGAACCTAAACCGTTCTTTAAGATATTGGGGAGTGCGAGGATTGAAGAGTATACTATATAGCAGGGAAAGAATGTGTGTATTTCGGCGAAGGCGAATTGGGAGCCACTTGAGCGCTTTCCGAAACTCAGACACATGATCATACTTGCGTAGGCCAAGATAGCTGACGTCGGCATAATCGAGAAGTGGGAGCAATAGAGACTGTGCCAGCGTAACTTTAGTAGCTGTTGGAAGGAGATTTCGCAGCCTGTGCAGCGAGCCATTTGATGCAAAGATTTTGCGTCCAACCTCCTGCACTTGACGATCCCAAGACATCGTACTATCCAAGTAAATACCCAAGTTCTTTACACTATTGCTTACTTCGATTGGAGTTCCGTTGAAGATAACTTGGGGCAACTGTGACAAGTCGATACGTGATATCGTCCTAGGGCCACCTATTAGAATCACCTGGGTCTTTGCGGGGTTTACTTGAAGCCCATGTCGAATGCTCCAATCACATATTATCTCCAGATCCAGGTTGATCGTAGTAAATGCTTCGTGTAAATTCCTATAGTGGCGCTTGTGTGTAAATTTGGAGATCATCGGCATAAAGCTGGTAGGATGAAACTAATTGTACAGAGATAGAATTTATAAAAATTGTGAAGAGAAGTGGAGATAGAACGCCACCCTGCGGCACACCGACAGTAACATCACTCCAGGAAGAAAAAGTGTCTTCAATGCGTACACGTTGCCGGCGGCCATACAGGTATCTGCGAAACCAATCAATCACCGTTGGAGATATGTTAATAGAGCGAAGAGTTCCAAGAAGAATTTGAAAGTCAACAGTAAAGCGTTGCTAAAATCAAGAAGTGACAGTAATGTGACTTTTCCTTGGTCCATACCAAATCTTATGTCCTCAGTGACATTAACTAAGGCGGTAGCGGTACTGTGGCCGGGACGGAAGCCAGATTGGAAGGAATTAAAGAGTGAGTTTTTGGAGAGGAAGGAAGTAAGCTGGGTGTGAACTAGGCGCTCAAGTACTTTAGAGAGAAAAGGTAGTATAGAAATAGGGCGATATATAAAATATTTACATTACAAAATATCGTTTAAAAAATCCTCCGCGTCATTGCCGACTAGGAAGGTTCCCAGAATACTGGCTGTGTTGCTACGTTGGATGGCGATACTTTTTCTTTGGTCCAGAAAATAGCCAGCCTTCTGGTCCTGAGAAGCATCGATTAGGCGTTTAGCAATGTCTCTATAAAGGCGGCAAGCATTCGGACCCCATGACCCCAGTGTCTCAACCCCAAACGGCTCAAATATGTAATCACCTGCTAGGTTAGCATATTTACGCCATTTGAGGTCTTCAGCCGATGCAGCAGCAGCGCCGGCACATCCGGATGTGCTTGGAAGGTGTGAAGGTGCTAAGGTGTCAACGCATGTAGCGTCCCACACCAAAGGCCTTCCCATCTTCCACGGTAGCAACGACATACCGTCCGGTCTCTTTCCATCGCTTCGTGCTAAACCATTTGGTTTACGTACGGCTGGAAGACCTGCGGTGGAAAGAGCCCTACGAATTATGTCGTTTAGAATAGCGTGCCGAGGTATACGACCTGTGCTTCTGCTACAAGAAAGACCATGGTGTCCCAGATTATCGACGGCTACTCCACAGGTGCAATGATGCGGGGATACACAAGGTGTACCCAGCCTAAGGCAAGGAAGGTTGTGTCGTCCAACATTGTACCGATGTTGGGTGATGGGAGCGCCTGGATCCATAACCCTGACTCCCATTCTCCAACACACTAGTAGGCGTGCAAGTTCTGAAATATTGACAGAAGTGTCAATTAGTGTATTAATTCTCAATTTACAGAGGTATAAATATATGTAAACTCATCTATTTGACGATGATCCTCTTGGTTCATTCAGTTATTCAAAAGAATCGTGAACGCTTCCTCCTCCTCCTTCCAACCACTCCTAGTAAATACAATCAAACCATTATCTAATACTTTATCTAAAACCACACATTTTGATTACATACACTGAATGACATATTCCTAAACATATTTTTCTAGACAGTTGTCAATATATGAAAACCTAGCATAACGGTTTTGTGTACCAAACACATAATAATTACAATTGATAATTTTATTTCTTTGCAGGAACACAATTATTTGTTTTATGTTTCAGGATCTGCGAAATAACTCTGTAAATCTTGAATTCGTTGCTCTGTTTTTTGCTAGTTCTTATCACTTTTTTATCCCTTGTTATTATAGTGACCTTCTTATGGAAGAGGTAAGATATTTGATGCGTTTCTAATCCTACTAATATTATAAACGCGAAAGTTTGTGAGTAGGTATGTAAGTATGTATGTATGTATGGATGGATGGATGTTTTTTACTCTTTCACGTAAAAAACTACTGAATGGATTTTAATGAAACTTTACAATAATATAGCTTATACATCAGAAAACCACACAGGCTACAATTTATAAAGATATTGTGTGAATTGCTCAAAATATGACACGGCGCGACGGGAACGGGACGCGACGGAAAACCCAAATTACCACGCAGATGAAGTCGCGGGCGACCACTAGTTCTTAATATTTCTACACTATCTCATACACACAAGGACCGCGAGTAAATATAGAGGACTTGGGCCCTTGAGATGTCGAGACATTACATTTTGTCTTTTATTTGTAGAGTGAAAATTTTCGTCAAGCAATTTACGCCTCAGGCTGGGAGAACTGCCCAAACAAACGTGTGCGTCAGACTGTACTGTTCATGATGATGAGAGCCAATGTATCAATGGGAATTAAATCTGTCTTCTACGAAATTAACCTCAACGCCTTCGCAGAAGTAATTCTACATTTTCAAAAGTTTGTATACCCGACAGTGTGCGATACAGTTTGCATTAATTTTTTTTTTACAGATGTGTCGTCAGTCTTATACTATCTTCAATGTGATGAATGCAGCTTGGAGTTAAACTGATATAATTTAATTATTTGCACCGTAACCGTTTTAATCATCTTTTGCAATACAAGATTTAATGGAGTGTTATCTAGAGCTAATATTATTGTATCCATTTATCGACTGAAAAAAAAAGAAAAATATGTTTATTCAAGTGGGTTACAAGCTAACACTTATGAAATTCAGTCAGTTATAAAGGTTATAATTAAAGTCTAAATTGTTTCTAAACTTACATTTACTGCCAGATTCGCAAAACAAAGGTAGAGCCTGACATAACGAGCTAACTCTCCCTACCATGTTATTTAAATTCTTATTTGAAAACTTTTTTCTGGTTTGGAATTGCATTGTTCGCAAGTAAATATCGTGTGATACAATCTAAAGGAGGCGAGAGGAAGGATGAGGAGGGACAACTGACGATACTTTTAGTCATAAACCAAAAAGCCAGTCGAGTAGTACTAAGCGGCATCACGCAACGTTATAAAAAAAAACTATGCGTGCACTGAGTTTTAAAGAACACAGGGTACATACGTTCGAACACTGTGATCCTATTGAGTCTCACATTCTTAAACAAGTATAATTTTTTTAAATTCCATCATAGGGAATATTTTATAGCCGGGGCTATATCCTTGCTTTAATTTGAAGTCTAGTATTGACTGGTGTAATATAAGGATGCATAGTGGTTACACCAAGATGTTAAGAGGCCCAAGACAACCTCACCTGCAAGTGGTGCACCTGCTGATCTACGGACGAGGCAGGTGGCAAAATAAAGTGCCCGGTTAGATAGAGACAATAGGATTGCCACATACATGGGGCCAGATAATCATCAGCCTACCCCTTCGAAAAAACAGGCGATTTGTATGTTTAACATAATGCCTTTAGCACTTTTTGTGTGTAACTGTGTACGACCATTTGTGTATCAAGCTTAAATAAAAGAATGTAGGTATTTGCCACACATACACACATTGCAGTTAACTGTGCCAATTAAAACATAGCTCACTGTAATGTGTAGCTAATACACATTACAGAGAGCGATGTTTCAATTAGCTATGGACCTTACTTAATGTTCAAAATATTCACCACAGCGCTACATTTGGATATGCATTTCGAGTTAATCAGACATGAATACTAAAAAAATCCTGGTGGACCCACTCCTTTTTGCAATGGAGACATAAGGATTAAAATATCCCGTTGGTTCTATCAATGGGTCTGTCAAATGGGACCATACCTTAACCGTTTCTAATGGTGCCTAACTTGTAACTTGTGTCGCAACTAGTGTCGACAATAGTTGCAACACAAGTACTTAGTGTCATCGTGTATTAGCACCATTATTATATTATGTAGATATGCATATTGCACCGCTACTAAGTACTTACATACTATTCCCTATTCTGTGCCGTCACAGCGTTTTCAGCGCTATCTGTTAACCAATGAAATAACTCTTAAAACACCAAGACTGCGTTGTTGTGTTGAAGCCGAAGGCAGACTACGAGTTAACTGACGTTCTCTTCGCAAACATATAGATGTCACCACTTGTATTGAATTTTTTATTTATTTATTTACCACTTACTACTATCATTACAGGTGATACCTAATACGATAGTGTGTTACCTATTACAGTTACCTATTACATCTATTGCTTACACACCAAAAAACAAAATAATAATAACACATTGCTAACACACTAAAAAACAAGTAACACATTTACCAACCAAAATAAAATAAGCAATTGAAATAAGCACGTAAAATAACACAAACAAACACCATTACCATACATGTACTTACTGTGTATGTGTAATGGATACACAGTAAGTACACAGTACACAGACTGACACTCACTAAACAATATTACATATTATATTTATCTTCTGCTACCGAGCAACATAAGCAGCCAATACTAAATAAGCAGCCCTTGTGAACTCACTCAAGTTACAATCAAACAGGCCTATATGTTCTGACACCATGTTGAGCGCACGCAATGCTCGAGTCAGAGGTGCCTGATACAAAAAGTTGGTGCAGCGTGTGGGACATGAAGCAGTGGCGGCCGCCGCCGACGTCCCACGGAATCACCCGGAACACAGAACCCTACAGTCCCAAGGACATCCGGGTTGTGTATCTTGCCACAAATATCGTCGAGAGCTCAATAATAAAAACTACATCGAAAGATATATAAGGGCTAGCTTCGCGGAAACTAAGAATACTGAATAGGATAAAGCGATTCTTTACACCGTACCAGAGGTGCTGCTGTACAAGACGCAGATTAGACCCTGCGTCGAATACTGCTCTCACCTCTGAGACGGCTCCGCGAAGTATTTGCTGGACGCTCTCGACGAGCGAAAAATTTTTATTCGAGGTCAAAGGTCCAAAAAATGACTTTTTCAGCAAAACGGTGAGTTTTATCATAAAAGCAAGTGGACAAAAATTGTAGATCTTAAAATTATCTATAAAAATATGTCAAAACTTTTTTTCCTACGAGCCACCGTTTCTGAGATATCTATATATACAAATGGGATATGTAATTTTTGTCCCCCCCCCCTTAGCTCTCGAGAATCTATCTATCTTTTAAATTTTATTTATAATTATGTTCTGAACAATTTTACTGATTTTCAGCTTACTGGGACTTTATGCACCTTCACTCTCATTTTTTGGTCTAACTTTACCGGACTATTTTAGAGTTTAGGTTTTGATACCGGAAACCAACTTCTGGAGAAAAGACAAAATAATCCTGCATGAATTTCGTCGAACCGTGGACTGAATACAAATAAGTATCGAAGTATTAAGTTGAATATCTACCTAAATGGATTTTGAAATGTCTATACTTACTAACCTAATCTAAACATTACAGTATAGTTCTTCTTCTTTTTTAAAAACGTAGCTCCATCGATGTTCATCGATGATCTCGCCAATGTCAAGGTAATGCTTGATTAGTTGATAGCCCCGCACAGAAGAACTAGTTATTAATAACTAGCTCCAGGTGCAGGATAAGAAACGTTGTTCGGTATGTGAGTGTCTGGGAATCTGATTTTTGCAGAGCGCCAGAGGTAACCTAAAAAGCTACCAGCCACGCGTTCAGCAAAAATCGAACTCTACAGTATAGTTGGTTCGGCTACTGCCAAAAAAAATTGCTCGCTTATGACCATAATATTTACTATTTTTTAAATTCACATAAATATTTCAAAAAATATAAGTCAAAAATTGACACATCAACTGACTAAAAATTACCGAAATGGGTCCAAATTGAAATGGAACCACTTCGGAAGTAGTAGCTTTCATTTAAAAAAAATTCAAAATCTGTTCACCCAGTCCAAAGATATGAGGGAACAAACATAAACAAAACTTACAGTCGAATTGAGAACCTCCTCCTTTTTTGGGAGTGGGTTGAAAAAGATTTAACGGCATTTTTTAGTAATTGGTCAGAAAAGGATGTTTAGGTAGTTCAGTATTGAGCTAACGTAGGAGTTTTGGAAATTAGGAGCGCGAATATTTGCAACGCAAGTGGAGACGCGGTTATTACATACTATGTTTCATATATTTATTTACACATAACAGATTACAACCGAACAAATACAGAAAATATAAATCAGAAAGATCAGAGTCCAGGTTGCATTCCAAAAGAATGTGTATACAAAAGGGTTCACTATCCATTTGCATAAAAAAAATAACCATAAAATATTTTGGCATATGGTAATTTAGGCTAATTATATTTATGCATAATATTTTTATCCATAACAAATTTTGCATATTTGTCTTAATCATAAATAAAATTAGCATAATCATATTTAAGCATAAAATTTATAAGCATAGCTTTATAAAGGCATAAACGTATCAAACTATAATGAATATAGTCATAATCATCTAAGGCAGAATAAGTAACTATGTAAAATAATTAAAAGGCGGCTTAGGGGTGGCCCAAGGGCCACCCCCGCCATACCTAAACCTACTTGACACTATATAATGTAGGAAATACTGGTTAAAGTAACATTTTTATTTTTCATTCATTTCATTAATTTATACCTATAAAATTTTAGTAATATATACTACTAGGCGAATGTACACTATGCCTAAAAACATTGTGCAAATTATAACTATGCATAAATATATTAGACCTAAATATAATTATGCCACAGTACATATGCTGCTAAAAATCAATTATGACCAAGTATAATTATGCCAAAAAAAGTATGCCAAATTCATTGTGCCAAACCATTTTAGGATTACATGTATTATGTTAACGAAAGGTATACCATACAAAAGAAGTA
Source organism: Nudaria mundana (assembly GCA_963556515.1). Lineage (NCBI taxonomy): Eukaryota > Metazoa > Arthropoda > Insecta > Lepidoptera > Erebidae > Nudaria > Nudaria mundana. The sequence goes on along the minus strand of OY748295.1, from coordinate 11,961,901 downwards.
ACATAAGGAGTTGATATACTTATAAACATATAAAGCATACACTTGTGACAAATAGGACATGATGGAGTTTCAAACCATAATACTCTGATTTAAAAGCGGTTTTACAATTCTTACAAATAAAAACAGTTTAGGTACAAAGACATCGAAGGCTGGGTTATTCCTGGCGATTTCGTTGCACTGACGAGCCATCATAACCAGGGGGTTGTAGAACGAAGGTAGGTACATACTACATTGCAATTTGCTGTCGCCTCAGGCTGTAAATAATATGATTGATAGATTAAGCAATACTTTACGGTATACGAAGATATTTAAAACTGCTATCAAGTAGGTAGACAATATGACAGCGTGAGGTGAATCTTGACACTCTGATTTATTTTAACACATTCGCTGTGATAGGGCCTTTTGGAACCTCGTACATTGTAAAGTGCTTTAGTGCGAGTAGGAAAAATGAAGTTTAGGCAATCGTGTGGGAACTATATCTCAGAAATTTATGAAGATCCGAGAATAATATAGAAACAGATGATATTTTAAAAATATAGGTATGGGTCGTATAAACCCTTTTAAAACCAGATATTAAAACCATCTTCAAGTCCAAACTTTGTATAAATACCGACTAAGTAAACGCTCCTATTCCCGTTAACGTCACAGTAACTGGTAATTAGACACTTTTTCTATTTTCCTAGCTTTCTACTAAAAATATATTGTATATTGTGTATAGCAACATATTTTTAGTAACATTTTAAATCATAATAGTGGCAACACTGGCTTACAAATTTTAGGGGGACGGCAGCATTTGAAAGCAAAGTTACGTAAGTTTAAAAACTTTAGAAATGTGCAAAATTTAGATGGTGAACTATGGAGCTGTCTCACCGTAGGAGAATGCTCGCCTTGCCATAACGGGTTAAAATCTATTGCTTCTTTAATGATTGTGTTCAAAAACTTCGACAAATTGTATGCTGGAGCACCCCTGTATGCGACAACAGGTCTAATCGGGCACCCTTCCTTGTGTATTTTTGGAAGGCCGTAAAACAACGGACAACGAGGATTCATGTTTTTCAAAGTTTTATGCAACGAAGAATTCTCAGGGAATAAGTAAGTCGTGGATTTTATAGCAAGCTTTGTGTTCTGCCTGGAACTTAGATGTAGGATTGTAGGTTATGTGTTGAAAATCATCAGATAAAATGATGTCATTGACCCTTGCTATGTAGTCCACCCTAGGGATCAAAACCACGGTGTTGCCCTTATCAGCTTTGCTCAAGACCACATCCTCATCACTGAGTTTGTTGCGAATCGACTTTTGTACAGCCAATTCGGAGTTAAAAGTACAAGACAAACTAACAGAATCGATTTTTGAGATCAGATACAAGGAACATATGGCGGCGTTCCGCAACGGTTGTCCTGAGAAGTCCCTCTTCGCGAAGCACCTCCTTGACACTGGTCATTCCTTGAACAATAGTAACACCTTTAGAGTTTTACGCTTATGTGAGAAAGGGTTCAAGCTGAGTGTTTGGGAAAGGCTAGAAATAGTTAGAAGAGATGCGGACACCTTACTCAATGAACAAATAGATTTTCACACGTCTCCCTTACTTAATCTGTTTGTGAACAGACAGACACATTAGTTGGTTGTTGGTTTGTATGTGTCATGTGGCATTTCTACACAACTTAATAAAAATAATGAAGATAAAGTCTTGTATTGGTGAATACCTATTTTTGGAACTTAGTTAGCATGATCTGAGGTTTCTACCCACGTTAGTTATTGTGAAAAATCCTACATCACGATAATGAAATTTGCACACGCTTACTTATAAGCAAATATGTTCTAACCACAAATTTTGCTGTTCTCCCTGAGACAGTCTCGATAATGCCTCGTTTAGAGGCGAAACAATTGTCGACGTTTTGTTGTCTTTTTTTAATTCTGCGGAAAACAATGCTATTACAAATTTAAAAGGTTTGAAACATTTTTTAAAACATTTTACTTACCATTGCTTTGTAACCTTTAATATTCAGGGAATTTAGCTGTAAGGTAAATATTATTGCATTTTACATCTATTGGTACTCGCAAACCCCTACATGTTCCAATTCCCGTTAAAAAATACCGGATACTGGTACACATATTAGTTTAGCATCAGCACTCGTTAATGTATCCTTAGTGCCTTGGCTTAAGTCTAATAAGCAGGTGGGACCTAAATACCAGTTCAAACCTAGATACAAAATGAGTTCCGCCTGCTTATATATCTGGTTAAGTGCAGTCTGGTTTCACCTTTATTAGGTTTATCATCTTTAAAAACTTTTCATTTGATACCCCTCTTAACCCTACTCGATACAACATACAAACAAACTTTAGGTTAGTACAATATGATTTTCATAATAAAATTATGCAACATAAAATATAGGTCTCCACTGTTGCTAAGACAACGACACTCCCACGATACAATTTCCAAACAGGTTAGGAGTGAATATTTCTGAGCATATGAACTATGTACACAGATTTCCTGGGGTTAATTCCACATTCACAATGTTAAAAGTACATTCATAGGTCAATTAATATCACGCAACAAACATCAATGTAGCCATGAGTGCCACATGACCCGTACCTTAGTGGTTGTCTGCTCTGCTAGGTACCTCATTATGTGCAGCTGCCTTATTTGCCAGGACAACCACACACATCCCTATTGTATATTTACATGGTGCTTTTGTATTTATTTTATATTAAAAGTATACGTAGGTACATATTATATATCACAGTATATTATTATTATATTATTTATTTTAATTGCGTGGGAGGATAGTGGCGCCATCTCGACAAATGTTGTATTTTTTTTTAAGTAGGTACATATTTTGTTAGGTTTTGTTTTGTGCGGGATTGTGTACCCTGTGCCGTTTATCTATTTATTTTAGTTATGTACCTCTCTGTGTGCAAATAAATATTTTTTCTTTCTTCTTTCTTTCTTTCATAAGTTTGACCGAGTTTTTATTTTTTTTATGCTAATAAGCCAGGGTATACTTTTTATTGACATTTTGCGAACGCTATGTCACTCAGGAGATAAATACCTTTCATTTAAGACTCCATCAGGCCTATAGAAGGGAACAAAGAAATATAAATACATCGAAGGATTGCGTACTGTGGATTTGGGGTCACCGACCCACCGTGTTCAGGCCCTAATCATGATTAGGGCCAGGACTTGACATGATTACTATACTTGACATTTTTGTATTAATTAACACTATCAGACTTGTGTCGTAATTTTATTATAGAATTAATAACTGAACACTTGCATGCCAATCGGGTGGAATACGGAACGCACACGTAAATCTATGTAACACCTACCTATTGTATACCTGTATTCGCAAATAAACTATGATTATGATTATTATTATTATGACTTCCCACCTCCATGGAGGTTGGAAGTCCTGCGGTACCCTTGTCATATACACCGGGAATCGGCGGAGAGGGTACGCGCTCCCTTATCCTCTAGGCCACCTCCTTCGCGAGCATGAACTGCTAAACCTAATACAGCCACGTTCCACGTCCTCCAGCTGGAGACCATGACTCGCATCATGATCTACACCCAAGCCAACAATGAGATTCCGGCGTTGACTCGCCCACGCTGAGCACTCGTCCTTGCCGGTAGCCTCGCAGTGTTGACATTGGGGAGTGACCTCACGATGTATGCAGCACAGAAACTTACCGAAGCACCCGTGCCCGGTTTTTAAATCACCGATGAGATCACCGTGTCGCTTCTGAAGCCACTCCTTCAGGACCGGTCACAAGGGCCCTCGTTACCCCATGGAGGTATCCCGGCTAAGGGACATGTACCCTCAAGGGAGATCGTGCAGTACCCTCTTATTGTGCTAACGGTCAAAGCCTTCCCTCGGTCCCTCGGTCAGGGTGGTTGCACTTCGAGCCATGTGCCTCCACTTCTGTCTTTAACTTGCACTGCGAGCGCATTCCACCGCGGTTGACTGCGTAGGGGATCTATTGAGGTTAACCCAGCGGTTTTGGGAGCTGGGTGCCAATGGAAATATCTTCTGGTGCGTACCAGAGGCAAAATAAAATAAAACGGTTTGGGGACCGACCCCGTGGTCTTGTGCCAGCGACAACACCGCGCCCTTGCATGATCATGACATACCCCGAGGTATTGGCGGCGCTGGGACTGTGCGCGCCAGATAACGCTGTCAATAGGAGGCGCGGCTTTCGTACTTTCTGCAGACCTATTTGTCGGACCAACCTCCTTGAGGGTGCTCCCGTGTCGCATGCTGTAATGCTTTTGAATAAAATAGCAGACCAAATAGATATATTTTTGTGTAGTATGGCAGAATTTGCAAGGGTTGCCTACAATGTGTGCGAAAGATGTTTACAGTAAGGTAAGCAATATCCTAGGTGGGTACTGTTTGCTGTAGATTTTTTGTTAAGTGTAAGTTTGTTTTAAGGTTCTTTTAATTTTGTAAATTATTTTGTACTGTACTGCTGCATGTACCTGCTGAATATTAGTAGGTTTAAGTATTTTTATTTTATCAGTAGGTTTCATATTATTGTAGTTAATATATAATTATTAAGAATTTATTTCTCTAAGTACGCTTTCCCTATAGCATTAAATTGGCAAATGCTGTTAAAATATTATAGTTGATTAAATGAATAAATAAATAAATAAATAAAAAAATTAATGACTAACCTCTCCATAGAGCTTTCTAGATATGTGTCCAAAAAACTTTGTGATAATCTATTTCTTATCCGAGGCTCCTTGAGGATGGACTTATTGGTGCGGAACGCAATCCAGGATATTCTTAGCATGCTTCTCCAGTACCACATCTCTAATGCATGTATTTTAAGGCGATCTTGTTTTCTAAGTGACCAGGTTTGTGGTTTGATTAACAAAAAGACTCTTTAAACAAATTGTATCAAAAAGTAGAATTTTATCCAACTCTAATGTAATAATTTAAAAAGTTACGTTACGATACAGATTTGCAGAAAATCTAATACAAAATCTGGATCATAAAATAACTTTTAAATTAATTATAGTACTGGTGTCATACATAATCATAGGCTTTTATATATCAACTTCTGAAATCATAATTTTAAGTTTATGACATTCCAAATTCAAAATTGAAAACATAATAAAATACGTGCCAGTATTATTTTTATATTGTATTAAGTCAAAAGTTAGTCTCAAAACATATGAGGTAAATTTTGGTTTTCTAATTCGTGACTGTAATCATCAGAATCCTATTTTTGATGTACCCGGTGGGGCCAGCACTAGTAGGACTTTGACTAGAAGTTTCCCCTAGATAGGTATTATGTTGGGGTACAAAATCTTGGTCACATGCTTCAATGACATCTCATATATTGCATATAGCATCCTTAAAGCCACCTTTGGTATGGTAAAATTGTTCTCAAATTCTATTTTCCATTTGAATATCCGTAGGTGTTTTTATAACGTTTGTTATCAAATGCCCTGAAATTCTGGTTACTAACACTTTAGTAACCGGAACATCATCAGGGCCAATTTTTTTCAGTGTCTTGCTATCCCAGTCAAGAGCGTGACGTCACTGACCAATTAAGGTTGTAGGCATGCCCACAACGGTGTATCAATAACGGATTTTTAATAAAAAAAATGTTTTCCTTAAAAATAATACTACTTGAATAACATTATTGTACACGTGCGCCAAACGTATACGTGCGGTTATTAAGGACCACGAGGAACTGTTTGACAGGGATGTGTTTGAGCGTCTACATATACCTATGGCGGTCCAACCACCAAAGCTATATGGGTTGCCTAAAGTACATAAGAAGAATGTACCTTTGCGCCCTATTGTGAGTCAAATCAACTCACCAACGTATTATTTGGCGAAACACATAGCCAAGGTACTGCAACCATTAGTAGGTAACACCACATCCTTCGTTAAAGACTCTCGGCATTTTGTGGACATAATCAAGAGCGTGAAAGTGGAACCGGATGATGTGATGGTGAGTTTCGACGTCGAGTCACTCTTCATCAACGTTCCCGTTCAAGATTGCCTTGAGGTCATCGAGAAGAAACTGAAGGACAATGGTCTGTCCAACAAATACATTGTTCTACTTAGACATTGCCTAGAGGGTAATTATTTTCTTTATGATGGACAGCATTACCTCCAAATCGACGGAGTGGTCATGGGTAGCCCTGTAGCACCGGTGATGGCAAACATTTGGATGGAACACATTGAAGATTCCATAGACATGCAGTTAGCACAGGTGAAACTGTGGAAGCGATATGTGGATGATGTCTTCTGTATTATGAGAGGGGGCCCAATAGAAGTAGAACAATTTTTAAGCCACTTGAACTCCATACACCGGAACATCCGGTTTATTCATGAAATGGAGTTGGACAGATCATTGGCTTTTCTCGATGTCAAAGTAACAGTGAGAGAGAGTGGTTCTCTCGGACACACTGTGTACCGCAAACCCACACACACGGACAAGTACCTGAATGCCGGTTCACATTATCATCCGCGACACTTGAGATCCGTTGCGGTGTCGCTGGTAAGTCGAGCCTATGATCTTTGCGACCCTGAACACTTACAGAAAGAGCTCGCTCATGTTCAGGAAGTGTTTAGCAGAACGGGTATCAGGGACATACACAACACCGTGAAAGGAACAAGGTACAACCCTTGGGAGTAAGCAGAGCACCAGCATTTATGCCGTACGTGAAAGGAGTTACGGACAAAATTGGAACAGTACTACAAAGATACTCCATTAAGACTGTTTATAGGCCACACTCCAAAGTCGTAAACCACCTGCGAACCCCTAAAGATACCATTCCTCTACAGACACCGGGTGTTTATAAGGTAGACTGCAGCTGTGGTAGTTCATACATCGGACAGACCAAACGTTCTATCGCTGAGAGGGTCAAAGAACATATCACAGCTGTAAAAAACCGCCAAATAAACAAGTCTGCGATTGCCGAGCATTTGTTGGAATCGGGTCCCAACCACTGGATTGAACTCCACAAGCCACAAGTCCTATCCACTGACGGACACTATTACTCCAGGATAGTGCGGGAAGCCGTCGAAATAAAAAAGTATCCCAACTTTAACCGGGAAGATGGATATCGACTATCTACGTCGTGGAATCCGGTGATCAGCAAATGTACTCGCCACCTCACCGAACGCCCGCTTGCTGATACTATCAGTGTGGTATGCCGTAGTGGCTCTCCGAACACAATAGTTAGTGACGACGAAGTAAGGGTAGTTGAACAAACCCGCACTTCACGAAGACGACGATGAGCTGAAGCCAGTCCACCCGTGACCACGGCTCTTGTAACAGGGCCGAAACGTCGGGTAATAAAGAGGTATGTATATATCTCAATAATTGCGTAAAAGACCCGTTAGTCTTAAGTTTATAATGTGTACAAAACGCGAAAGTTTAAAAAAGTATTTGCTAACTGTAGAAAAATTTACGTCACTTTTTCAAATGCTCAGAGTTTCAATTGGGTTAAATAACTGTGACCAAACGATCAAAGTGGAAATTGCATATTACTATTTTGACGTACTAGAAGCATAATTTATAGATAGTAAAAAAGCAGGCACACCCAGATGAAGAACTTGATTGTGATATTCTTTTTCCTGTAGTTAAACATTTTCATGTCAGTTGCAGGCGCTGTTTCTCATTAACTACAAAGTACCTACCCCTATACTTAGTTGTCGACAGTTATAACAACGACATTCTAAGCCACGAAGTGTTATGCAGAACATGCCGAAAATGTTAAATTTGCGGTTTAGAGATAATTTCAAAGTATTAAACTTTTGCTTAAAACTGAACCGCTGCCATCCTGATTTAACACACAATGCAGGGTGGAAACTGCAGATTACTATTATTTACGTAATTTTAGTTATAAACGTATATACTTTGTTTTATTCAATCATCACTCATGACTTAAAAGTGGGCAATTTCGGTGAACTATGCAAAAATTTCACAATGGTTATTGTGTTTGTAACTATTTCTTCAAAACTCATTCCACTTATAATTTATCAAGACTCCATCAAAGACATGATTGAGTTTATAGAAAAGGACTACAATGCTTTTACATATACAGATGAAGAGCAAGAAATAGTTTTAAAATATGTTAAAAAAGGCGCTCGTATTGATGTAATTTGGATAATTTTAGTTTTTGGTTCTGTAAGCATATTTCCAATAAAAGCTTTCATGGCTATGATTCAAAACGCTTGGAAAGGTGAATTTAAACTTGTGTCAATGTTTGAATTAGTATATCCTGAACCGATTGAAAGTCACAAAAATGATCCTGTTGTTTTCTGGATACTATTTCTAATGGAATTTTTATTTGGCTATATCTGCGGTTCGACGTACGTTGGTTTTGATACTATAGTCCCGATATGTATGCTACACGTTTGTGGACAAATTATTATACTGAAACGACATATACTACAATTATTTAAGGAAACTGAGAATCCCAGGGAAATAGAAAAAAAATTGAAAGTCATGGTTGTAAAATTACAAAGTCTATACAAGTAAGTCGTTATTACAACATATTCGCTTTCATGTATTGCCAAGTGCCAGATGTCTCATGTTCAAAAATTATTTTACAGATTTGTGGATGTGATGAAAACGATATTTGTGATAGTTTATGAATTCTCAATGAAGGGCACTACTTTAATGATGCCATTTACTGCGTTCCAGATTGTTGAGGTAATTAATATAAAAGTGGTACCATTAGGTACATTTTTATATTGCAAGTCCCCGTGTTGCACCCAGGTGGAGAACCTAGGTGAAGCACGAGTCCGGCCACCAAAAAATGACTTTTTCGCAATTTTCAGCAAAACGGTAAGTTTTATCATAAAAGTACCTTAGTCAAAAATTGTAGATCTTAAAATTATTTATAAAAATGTTTCAATCCTTTTTTTTCCTACGAGCCACCGTTTCCGAGATATCTATAAATATATACAAATGGGGAATGTAATTTTTGTCCCCCCCTTAGCTCTCTAAAAATAGAAAATTTGACCTAGCCCTAAGGGGGACATTCCCCATATCAATTTGGCCTATAACTTTGGACCTCTTAGGGCTAGGTCAAATTTTAAATTTTTTGGCTTGCCTCCGGATCGAGGGCTATCCATAGAGGGGTCAACCATCATTGTAGCATAAGCAGTTCTCGCGAGCTAAGGGGGGGGGGGGGGGACAAAAATTGCATTCCCCATTTGTATATATAGATATCTAAGAAACGGTAACTCGTAGGAAAAAAGTACTGAGACATTTTTATAGATAATTTTAAGATCTACAATTTTTTTATGATAAAACTTACCGTTTTGCTGAAAATTGCGAAAAAGTCATTTTTTGGACCTTTGACCTCGAATATTTTTTTTCCATACACGGGAATGATGGGGAACTTTGAAATTTTATTTATAATTATGTCCGGAACAATTTTACTGATTTTCAGCTTATTAGGACTTTATGCACCTTCACTCTCATTTTTGGTCTAGATTGACCGGACTACTAACGATAATTTGTTTATATTTCAGGACCTGCGAAAGAATTCTGTAAATATTGAATTCCTTGCTTTGTTTTTGTCTGGCTCCATACATTTTTTTTTGCCTTGTTACTATAGTGATCTTCTTATGGATGAGGTGAGATATTTGATTCGATATTTGTGTCATCATCACGCACACACACACATGCTCACACTTACAATAACGCTTTATATTAAGATAAGACTAGAATTGGAGATAGACCAAGACTATCGTCGCTATCGATATTCTTGGATATACTTGCCAGTGTCTCGTCCGTCTTTCAACAGGAGCACTGCGAGGTGTGGATGACTAGGGTCACGAAGATGTTGCTAGGGCTCCTTAACACATTCAATGCAAGTACACACACTATCACTCTACCCTACATCTCTACGCGGCGTGGCGCCATGTAGTAGTACATGGCGCCACGCCGCTAATATTATTATTATAAATAATATTATATTATATTATTTGGCTTATTTTATATTATATTTCATATTTTATTTATTTTAGATGTAGGTATATGGCCAAGTACACAGTGGAATACGAGATACATATTAATATAAGTCAATACCCTTAATATAATATTTATTTATAGATATTATATAATTTTAGGGTGAACATTTTTGTCAAGCAATTTATGCTTCAGGCTGGGAAAACTGCCCAAATAAAATTGTACGTCAGACTATACTGTTTATGATGATGAGAGCCAATGTATCAATGGGAATAAAGTCTGTTTTTTACCAGATTAACCTTGACACCTTCGCAGAAGTAATTTGCAATTTCAAAAAGTTTGTATATTATCGAACAGTATGCGGTACAGTTTGTATTAATTTCAAAATGGTTTGTTTTACAGATGTGTCGTCAAGCTTATAGTATCTTCAGTATTATGAATGCAGCTTGGAGTTAAAATGATATACCTACCTTTTTTGTTAAGTGTTTGCAACCTAACTTTCTATCATCGCTTGCAACACAAAGCTTGTGTGTGTTTCCTAGTATCACCATTAAATGTAACCTTTAAACTAAGTAAGATAGGATAATGTTATGAGTTTACACATTCATTGAAATATTATTTTAAAGCTTATTTTCCTGGGGATTGTGTTGTGAATTTACTTATGCTGTCTCTTCGAACCTTTGTATTCAAAAATTCAAAAGCTATAGATCTAGACCTTTTTGACACATTTGACAGTAGGTTGTTACCACTACCAGGGAATATCGTGTTATAGAATCAAATTGCAGGAGGTGAGAAGAAAGATCGACAACTGACGATACTTGTAGCATCAACTTTATAAAATAAAAAGCCAGGGCCGTAGTATTGCGTGGCATCACGCAACGCAATTAAAAAGAGGAATACGAACATTGATTTTTGAAGAACCAAGCAACATCATTTCGGTTTCATGAGATACCTACTTTTTCACACTGTGATTCTAATGAGTCGGTATACCTGTTCTTAATTTTCGGAACTTCACGGTAAATATTGTACCTAATAGCCGGTACTAGCATCACTTGCAGAGGCTAGGTACTCCCATTGAGATTTCATCTGTAACGATCAGCTGACAAGGCTATGAAACAAAAACGATACATATTACGGCTCACCCTCTATTACGTGGGACCAACAAGCTATTGACGAAGTTTAATCCTGATAAAATAACATCTCAAAAGTATAAGAATAACTAAATAAATTTGTGACAAATTAGATTTGGAAACGAAGTTCCTCACAAAATAATTACATCTAAGCTAGACGCGGGTTTGTACGTGGCATGCATTCTGATGAACTTCACTTTGATATAACACAAACAACACGATGTAATTGTAATTTGGAACCCGTCTCATATCTGGATTACATATAGGTATCATTAGTAATCCTTTATGGTAGTATATGGGTAATATATTTTGTGCTTCTTTCTTAATCTAAGAACACTGTTTTAATTAAAATAATTTCTATAAATATATTTTTTATATTTTATATTTTTGGATATTCTCACACAGCGTCATCTAGCCCAAATTAAGCTAATATAAGCTTGTGTTATGGGATCTAGACGACTGATAAACATACTTATATATTTCTAAATACATACAAATTATACATAGAAAATACCCAAACTCCGAAACAAACATTTGTGGATCACACAAATAATTTGAATCGACCCGGAATCGAACCTGGGACCTCAGGGTCGGCAGTCGCATACTCATACCACTGAGCCACCGAGGCAGTAAAATTCACGTCTTTATCTTATTTGCCGTTAAAGGATGGTTACAATTCTATCGCCACTTCTAGTCATTTTGTGTATACCTATCTCAGGCTCTGTCTGAAGTTGCTCCGTGTACCAGTGTGGATGACTTGGACCCTGGAGATATTGTTATGGGGCCCCTTATATAACCTCTCTTCTTATTATTCATAATTATATTCCCAAAGACATTCTCGTAGATTGATTGAGTATCTACGTCATAAATTGTTAAAGCCTTTCAGTGTTAAACACGGAGAATTTGGATTTCAGCCTGTAACGACTTGGTTCTCCCTATTTACTGGTTGAAATATTATATTGAATACAAATGAATAAATGTAAAGTAAAAGTGTCCTCAAGGATAGTGTGAATGTGGGTTTAGATATATTACAGCTGAAACTATATTGAATATACTTACTACATGGGGCAAACTAAAAGTTTTGCACTGTTAAGCGGTTAATTGAAGAAAACCCGCGGATTACCTATGAGACAATTCAAGGACTATTGGGTAGGGGCGAAGCTTCATAAGCTGAGGACTGCATGCCCGATATATGAGGTAACAAACATAAAAAAATAAAGCAGTCAAATTGAGAACCTCCTCCATTTTTGAGGTCGGTTAAAAATCAAAGTTAAAAGCAGTCGAAATGAGAACCTCCTCCCTTTTTGAGGTCGGTTAAAAATCAAAGTTAAAAGCAGTCGAATTGAGAACCTCCTCCATTTTTGAGGTCGGTTAAAAATCAAAGTTAAATTACAACTGATTTTTTCTATTTTATTTCATGCGCTATTATCACTACAGGCATACCTAATTGTTCGCGGTGGCTGGCTAACGTCCGGAGTTTTTCATTATATCGGCTACAGAGTGAATAATATCTCGTTTTAAATTGTAAATGAAAAATAACTTGGCCCGGGTTTGTCGCTCTGTTGATGTTGCATAATAATATATGCTTTTCCAAAACGCTATCATAATTCGATAATAATGAAACTAATTCTAAAAAGTTACCTATCTCTATTTAATGAATCTTTAGACTCTAAAAGGCAATTCCTGTTGTGCTAAATGACAAAATACATCTACAAGTCTTTGAAAAATACTACGGTTTTGGTCAACTTGCTGATTGTGTTTTGAAATTTCTTCAGCAAATTGGCGTGACAAGTGAGTTTTACTTACTTTAGAAATAAACAAATCTGGCGTTGGTTTAGGAGAAACAACTAACGACTTTCTCTGATCAAAACTCAATGATTTTACCCTTTGGTCTTTTAATAAAACGTTACAGGACCTCAAATCATCACAAGGCACAATTTCTTCCATATTTAACACTCAAATAAACTAATTCTCAAGTTTTAAACAATGAAAAACAATTTTGAAATAATCACTCACTCTAAAAAGCAATACTACGCGAAACTGAAGTAAACAAACGCGAACATAGCATAGGTCACCACGCAACCGATGTGCGACGAACTTCAGAGCAAAAACCAGGCTTTCGAGCTAGTATATTTTGCTATAACAACCTACTAAGTGTTGTGGTATGCTAGCGAAAATATCCATAGGTGTGAAAGAGAAAATGCAAGCCCGATTATAACGGGCATGCATTGTGTCTACTTACAACTTGTGCGAGCGAGATGGTATCCGCGCGCTCAACACCGTACAGAGTACCAGTCAGAACAGCCACAACTGCTCCGGCACAACGCATAAATAGAGGAACGTTTCGTCGGTAAGTGATTGACCCTAAGCGCGCGAAATTTAATTTTGAAATAATCGTTTTGGACGCATTCGACATTTTTTAGGGTATTACAATACACAATATTATTTTAGGGTCAATGGTACAATATTATTATGGGAATTCCGGGCTTATGGGAATGTATGGAACATTCGCCACTGCTATTGGAGATTGGTATGAGTCAAATCCAGAAAATTTTACACGAAGAATTGAAAGTTCGGAAACTTTGTTGTCGTTGGATCCCTCATGAACTGACAGCGGAGCAGAAGCGGGCTCGCGTGGAACGGACATTATAATGCTATGACATTATCACAGGAGACGAAACGTGGATTTAATGTTTTGAACCCGAAAAAAAAACAGCAATCTTGTGAATGGGTGTTTGAAAATGAGAACAAGCCAACAAAAGTGAGCCAGGCGAGAAACGTTGGAAAAAAAATGATCGCTTTTTTTTTCTCAGCTATGGGTCCCATCTGTACAATTCCACTTGAAGATCAAAAGAGTGTTAATGCCGAGTGGTATTCTACCATTTGTTTACCCAGGGTGTAAGAAAAAGTTTGCGAAAGACGACCCAAAAGTCGCGTTCTCCTACATCATGACAACGCTTCTTCACACACGGCCAACAAAACAAAGTCATTTTTGGCTTCCGAAAAAGTACAACTCGTCACCCATCCTGCGCATAGCCCCAACCTAGCGCATAGCAACCTAAAGATTTGATTTTCACTTTTACCAACTCCGAAGGGGCAGTGATAGCGTTCAATCAGCACGTAGAAAACATGTCTTCAGATCTGTCGTCCTCCTGTTTTAAAAAATGGTTCGCTCGCATGAAAAAATGTTTAAAATGTAAAGGAGAGTATTTTGAAAAGCAATAAACATAATATTTTGGTTTTAACATGTTGTTTTTTAAGTTACGCAAAACTTATAGTGTGACCTACGTATAAAATAAACATAAATACTGGAAGCTACAAATTACAAACTAAACTATCTAAAACTAAAATTAATAAATGAAACAGGGTCCCCTAGGCAAAGTGCCTGTAACACAGGACAGCATTCCCGCGCTAGATTGCGAGTCTCACAGAGGTGGTCAAAGTCCGCCGGGCGCCACTGGAAATACCTGCTTGTAACCGGAGACGCCCGGCAACGGACGTTAAAGCGTCCGCGGCACAGGGCCGCGGGATTAAAAAAAAAAAGATTGCGAGTCTGTGCGCTAGAAAACTGTCTTCGTGGGGATCACCAGTTTATATTTACGAGTATGAATTCAGGACTGAAACGCGTAATTTACGTTATGTTCATGACATCAGTCCCGAAATCATAAATAGTTTAATGAATGCAGAACGCGAAAGTCTAAAAAATATTATCACCAGGTTCTTTCTTGCCTACTATTGTATAGTAACGCTTTTTGGTAGGTAGGTACTTACTCACAAATTTTCAATCGTGTCACAGAGTAGAACGGAACAGAAATTCAGCTAAGGAAGTTGGAAACTGAATCTGAGACTGGTCCGTTTGTTCTACTCTGTGATAATTCTTATAATACCTACTTACCTATATGTTTGTTGTTGATATTAATTTATGTAGAGAAAATTAAATCGTAGGTAAGTACCTACGTTCATTGCTAGTAATTAATTCCAGTGACGCCCGGTGTCCAGTGACGCCCGGCGTCCAGTGGCAGCCGATGTTTTGGATAATTTTTTTTCCTGTCGATGCGTCCGAATTGACACTTTTTAATCTGATTAACGGAAGGGGCTTTGGTAAACATAAGACTTCACATTATCAGTATTTTTTTTGGTCACACGTAATGGTGGCAAGTCTATTATTGCCGTTACCCGGTACCATTAGAAAAATCGATAACCATTCTGTGATCCGAATCTAATCTTGTCCTCCACTCCTTTTGCGAGATAGGCCGAAAAAAGGTTTTATAAGATACAATAGAATCGGTATAGCGTTGGAACAAAACAAGCAAGGCGCCCTTCACTATCGCAGTGAAGGCATAAGACGACTTCTTACTATTATGTGATATCACATGTCTGCAGGCAATACTATTTTCACCTTTATCTACGTAATTTTTTAAAATACTTAAAATCAATATCAAAGTTAAAAATTTTACAATGGAATTACACTGGAACTTTTTTAAATGTCGTAATGTTGCAAAATATTTTAATATTTTTGTTTATTTATTTTATGAAATTTATTGAAATATTCTCACTCGCCTAAAATTTGTGACATTAAAATATTTTGTAGAATTTTTTACCCATACATTTTCTATGGGAATTTCAGAAACTTTAGGTCCATGGTTCTCAGGAACCACTTGACCCCCGATCGAAATTATTTCGGCTATGGTGTTTATTCGGTACCAAAATTCTATGTGCCAAATCATAACTTTCTAGCACTTGTAGTTCTCGAGTTGAAAAGTGCGGACAGACGGACAGGCCCGGACTATAAGACTTCTCTTACATAGTATACTTGTCAGTATAGTAAGAAGTCTAAAAGGATTGGCGAAGAAGAGCGTTCAACGCCTCTGTCTACCTCTTCGGGGATAAAGACGTGATCTTGTATGCATGTGTAATATCTTGAATACACATGTATAAAATGTAGGTAAGCTACTAATTGTAAAATCTTTAGAGGTTACGAAATCAAAACAAAAGTGTTGCCGTGGGAAGGTCTAATGTTTCTTTGGAAGTTGTTGAACTAATTAAAAGTTTAACACCTCTTGTTGCTTAAGTTACCGGTGGTGTATGCTGTAGTGAGAAACTTTTGCCACAGAATTCATTTATACTTATATTTTGCATAGTGTAGACGATTTACCTATGTACAATAATACCTCTATATGTAAGTATATGTTTTTAAATTGTAAATATAAGTATTGATTGTTAGGCGACACGTAAATACGACTGAAATAATCTTGATGAAATTTAGTACCTACGGCTAACAGAGAAGTTTTGCAGATGTTAGGCCACTTTTTCCTGAGTCCACTATTATCCCGAATCCACTATAAAGTTGGAGTTAATTTTCAAAAGTAATTTTATCCCGGTTGATATCTATCCATAACATTATCTATTATATTTTTACTCTTACTATACGAGATCTGACCATCGTCATTCATTCGGTCAGGTAGGAGTGAAGCCGAAGGTAAGGAAAGGAGCACCGTGGCAGTTGACAGCAGAATCACAGGTGATCTTGCCGCTATAACTACAAATACTAAACACACAGAATAAAATAGATATTTAAGGGGGCTCTTTTTTGTCCGTTTTCGCTCGATATTAATGGCAACAAATAGACGCTTGATTTTTATAGAATTCAGTGTTACTGCGGGGTGCGTTGCTCTGCGGGGTGCGTTGCCTGAGGGCGTAGCTCGTTACGCCGCCGATACCCTCGTCACGGCGCGGGGTGCAACGTACCAGGAAGCAGCACTCAAGGTCATGACGGGTGTTGCTCAGTCGTGGGTCGGATACGGCGGCTGGAACTGGAGGTGGCCTTGCACAAGTCCGAGGTTCTGTGTTTTCACAGACCTCGGAATGAACCTGAAGGTTCCAGCATAAATGTGGGAGGCGTTAGCATCGGCATCAAGCCCTTGATGAAGTACCTAGGGATCGTACTTGATAGCCGATGGAACTTTGGACCACATTTCCGAAGTTTGGTCCCCAAGGTCACGCAGGCATCGGTCGCGCTTTCGCGACTGATGCCAGACCTAAAGGGAACGCTTCCTGCAGGAGACTGTACCTGGGGATCGTGCGGAGTATGGCCCTATACGGGGCTCCCGTATGGGCGGCGAGGTTGACGGCCAACAACTCAACGCTCCTTAATAGACCGTTGAGGACCTTGGCCGTCAAAACAATAAGGGGGTATCGCACGATCTCCGGAGAGGCTGCATGTCTCCTAGCCGGGACCCCTCCATGGGACCTAGAAGCAAGGCCAGGCCCAGGCCTGCGTCTCGGGAAATCGAGGACCAGCGGTCCCAACTCCGCCAGGATCTCATGGAGTCATGGAGGGTGCGAATTGAGCAACCCAACTGGGGTACCACCATCATCGCGGCGGTGAGACCGATCATGGACGATTGTCTGCAGAGACAGCATGGTGACCTCACGTATCGTGCGACGCAGATCGTTACCGGGCATGGATGCTTCGGTAGCTATCTGTTTCGCATCCATCGTGAGGTCACACCCCGGTGTCAACACTGGGAGGTTTCCGACGACGACACCGCACTCCACACGTTGGTGGAGTGCTCAGCGTGGGCGAGTCAGCGCCGGGACCTCGGAGGGTCTGGGCGTGGATACCCTCTCGCTGGAGACCATCCTTCAAGCCATGGTCTCCAGCGGGTCTCCAGTAGGTGGAACGCGGCCGTGTTCTTCTGCGAGCAAGTCATGCTCGCGAAGGAGGTGACCGAGAGGGAGAGGGAGCGTACCCGTTCCGTACGCCGAGTTCTGTAGTCAGCGGCGAGGGCGCCGCAGACTCATCTACGGCCAAGACCATCGACCTCCATGATCGGGGCCTGAGGACGGCGGGATCGCCACCCGCCGTCCTTACAGAAGCAGGCTAGAAGGGTTGCGTGCTGCGGGGCCTTTGTCCCATAGCACGCAACCAGATTCACTCACTGACGCGGGATAAAACCCTACCCCAACGACGCAGGATTCTCATCCCGACCTAACCCCCGCAGAGACCACAGAGGCAGGCCTCCGTAACTCGCTCAAGGCCGCGCGCTATATACCTACCGCTCGGTGTACTTTCGAGAGTACAAACTGGCAGAGGGCTGCCGAACGCCCGCCTGAGCGCTCGCATCGCACCGCACTGCACGTTTCCCGCGCTTACGCTTCGAAATGCAGAAACCACGTAATTATTGTACGGATTATAGTAGGTATGCACTATTATAATAACAACAAAATGCATTTTTAACTTGGGTTTAATTTACTTACATTTCCTTTTGTTTTTCGTGCACCGGGATTACGTTATGTTTGGCTAACAAAAAAAAGCGGCCAAGTGCGAGTCGGACTCGCCCATGAAGGGTTCCGTAGCAGCAAGTAACATAATATTTTAATTTTTACGATTTATGGCGTATTATAAAAAAAACTACTTACTAGATCTCGTTCAAACCAATTTTCGGTAGAAGTTTGCATGGTAATATACAACATATATATTTTTTGTTTTATCATTCTCTTATTTTGGAAGTTAGAGGTGGGGGGGGACACACACATTTTACTACTTTGGAAGGGTCTCTCGCGCAAACTATTCAGTTTAGAAAAAAAATGATATTAGAAACCTCAATATAATTTTTGATGACCTATCCATAGATATTATTTATTTTCTTTTTAGCGCTCCGTACCCAAAGGGGAAATACAGAACCCTATTACTAAGACTTCACTGTCCGTCTGTCTGTCTGTCCGTCCGTCCGTCTGTCACCAGGCTGTATTTCATGAACCGTGTTAATTTGTATACCTTGAACCGTGACATAGTAAAAAATGTATTTATGTTGCCGCTATAACAACAAATACTAAAAACCAGAATAAAATTAATATTTTAGGGTACAACGCATACAACAAACGTGATGTTTTTGCCGTTTTTATTTATTGATCAATAAAAAAATATAAATTATAATATAAAACTAAAACATATTGGATTGACTAATAAAAAAAATTGTTGATTCGTAACATTCGTTTTATTACAATAATCACCATAGGTACAACCCTAGCGCATTCTTACGATGGCGTTACTCGCACGGCAGGCAACACAGTCTCGACTCTATAAACGCGTGTTTAAGGTACAATTCTCCTCGTTCTGTGCAGCAGGTATTATTATTAAAATTTTGTAGATTAATATAGAGTAGGTATTTTCGCTTTTGTATGGGAGTGATGTATCTGTTACGTAGTAACTATTTATTAATCTGTGACAGAGGCGAATTTATGTATTTATGTACCTACAACGGATGTGATTTTTGGAGTTTAAAAACAAATTGCTGCAATTACAAAAAAACTTGTAATGTTGGAATCGTAACAAATACATGAATATATTTTCTGCGCGCCGTAAGTCGCGATATTAATACAATATGATCACAAAATTAAATTAAAAGGTAAAACGCTCCTCCTGGAAAGGGTCGCTAGAAGTCGCTTTTTCGAGTCCAGCCCAACACTATAGTTTTTGTTATTCATATTGTAAAATTATTTAAGAAAATAATACATCTATAACTAATTCGAAAATAGGTTTTGCAAAATGTGAGGATATTTTTGTGAAATATTCAATCCACAGATGTTGCAAACTGCATTTTTGAATTTAAATTCGCTCACTGTTATCTAGGGATAAAATACATTTTATTTCCCAGTGTACAAGTTCAAACGGAAATTAAAGTACGACTTTTACTAACAGTATTATTTGATATTATTAAATAAAAATAAGATATCAATAGGAACGGCCGGTTTAGTATTCTCATAAAATTAGGTAGGTATCTGCTATACTCAAGAGTTCTTGGTCAGAACATTGCTCTGGAAAGGGAAACGACACTGGTTCAAATCTGACGTCTTTCGTCTACTATTTTTCCTTGGCGGCTAGGGCGCCACAGATTCATCTACGTCCAAGACCATCGACCTCCATGATCAGGGCCTGAGGACGACGGACTAGCCAGCCGCGGCGCCACTGGGAATGCTGCCAAGTGCGCACCTGAGGCACCTGGAAATGGATGTAAGGGCGGCCGCGGACTTGGGCAGTTGATTAAAAAGGTTTATATTCATCACTCGCTTGACACTTCCAATTTTGTAACTCCTAGTCTTCCTTGTATCCTAGTCTTTATTTATTTTAAGCTTACTAACTACCTGTAAACCTGTTATGTAATGAGTGGCTAATGACGACTTAAGCAACGAGTGGTGCCAGAGTTGTTCAGGTCAAGTTGCCCTTTCATGTAGATTATAAAGTACTAGCAGACGCCCGCGGCTTCACCCGCTTGACAAATTATATTACTAAAAACGTTCCTCGAGTATCAATTTTTCCCTTGGTGTAAACTGCATCAAAATCCGTTGTGTAGTTTTAAAGATCTAAGACGGAAGGAAGCGACTTTGTTTTATAATATGTAGTGATTTCGAATAGTTGAGATCGAATGCCGTATTTTCGAAACAAGTATTTTATTTCAACAAGACATCAAGTGCCAATCTTAACTGGAGTAATTCTTTAAAGTTATAAATAGAGTACTTATAATACTACACTTAAATCTGGAGTTGCTACTTGTGAGATTTATGAGTATAATATACGGGGTGAGGGCGATAATGGCCGTGTTTCTGAGGCAAATAGTTTTATTATACGGTAACCTGTTAAGGGGTGATACCTTATACTTGTCGGATAATTTTTTATGATATCTAAGCAATTTATTGAGAAGGGCCAATATATTTACAAATGTAAGGTAAAGAACATGTACTAAGGCAGTGCCAAAGACATGTCTGCGAATCTGCAGGACAAGCCGAGCAAAGAAAATTTGGGTAACAAAGGTTATATTATTTTTCTAGAGGATTTTAAAGAAACCATAGCTCAGGAGGTACAAAATTAAAGGATAGAAGGAAAGCTTTGAAAGAGGTGGTTCTGGATGCAACTGGGCGTAACGATGATGATGATGACCTGAGAGCACAACAGCTGAAACATAACTTAAAAAAATACACAAATTTCCCAAAAGAATTTTATGAATGTTTAAACTTTTTTAACTTATTACATTGTCTTCCTGTTACCGCAACCCATGAAACAGATGTTCTCATTTTTCATGCAAATTGTTATTTTATAACAAGAAGTTGAAAAACAGACATTTTTATACTAGCTTACGCGTTTAAATTTAAATATTGTTGTTTAATTATTAAGGTTATCAGTTTTCTATGCCAATTTTCTCTATTTTTTTATAGCATGCTTGATTGCTTGTATATTCATTGTAGATATTAATTATTATTGTAAAAAGTTGCAGGTACATTTTAAAGCATCAAAAAAACTGAATCAGGACTTCCTATTAATAGATGCGTCTTCATATTCAGACTGCGTCTAAAATTACGATTAATTCTTCGTATCTGTTAGCTGTAAGCTAAACTAAACTAAATTTAATAAAATAATTTTACAATATAAAGTGCTATTTTTTGCCTCAAGCAGACAGCTCAGTATTACACCAGCAGGAAGACACCGGTATTTGCCTGTTTTCTGGACCTGTCAAAGGCATTCGATCTGGTCTCCTACGAGGTTCTGTGGCGCAAGTTACAGAGTGAAACATCTTTGCCGGTGGAACTTATAAGGTTGTTTAAGTATTGGTATGCAAACCAGACCAATTGTGTTAAATGGGCAGAGGCTGTTTCTGGGGTGTACAGACTTGAGTGTGGAGTGCGGCAGGGGGGGCTAACCTCCCCCCGCCTGTTCAACCTGTACATGAACGAGTTGATGCAGAGGCTCGGCAGCACCAGGGTCGGTTGTCATATTGATTTAGTTTGTTTTAACAATATTAGTTACGCAGATGACATGGTGCTGTTGAGTCCCTCTATTGGGGCATTAAGAAATTTAATCGCTGTGTGTGAATCCTATGCGGTGACTCATGGACTCAAGTACAATGTAAAAAAAAGTGAGTACATGGTATTCAAAGCCGGTACTAAAACATATACAAAATCGGTAATATCATTATGTTGCACACCACTCAACAGAGTCAACAAGTTTAAGTACTTGGGTCACTGGGTCACCGAGGACTCAAAGGATGGCTGTGACATCGACAGGGAACGGAGGTCGCTGGCTGCTCGTGCAAACATGCTCGCCCGCAGGTTCGCGCGCTGCTCGCAGGCAGTGAAGATTACGCTGTACAAGGCGTACTGTCAATCTTTTTACAGCTGCGGCCTGTGGGTGAATTTCACCCAGCGGGCATACAGCGACCTTCGTGTCCAATACAACAACGGGCTTAGGGCAGTGTTGGGGCTGCCGTGGCGGTGTAGCGCATCGGGCATGTTCTCGACCCACAATGTGGCTGTCCACATTGTGGGTCGTCTGTAGCTGTCTTCGCGAGCATTATGCGCAAGCGCTGCACGTCAGCGCTTGTGCGCCTCCGCGGCAGCGCCAACGCTCTCCTGAATGTATTTGCGGCGAGATGGGACTCGCCGCTGCTCAAGAGATGGATACAGATCCATGCCATAAAGGTATGAGTCTGTATCCATCTTCCCTATTTTTAATATTTGTCTATGTTTATGTACTGTGTATTACTAACACTAGATTATAAGGAAATTGTTACTAATACATATGGATGTAAGTCTGAAATAAATAATAATAATTATTATTATTATTATATTATAAATTGGAAAAACTATAAAATGGAAGTCTTAGGCCGGAATTGAACCAGGGACTCTTCCCTTTCCAGTAGAAACGTTCTTTCAATTGACCAATACCCCACTAGCGCAAGACCTCTAATATTACGATCACTATGTATCGATATCGCGACTTATGGCGTCGCCATCGCCATCTACCAGCATTTGAGGAACTAATCACTAAGGTGGGCTGCGTGTAATTTTGCAATTAGGTAAAGTCACAGCTAGAGGGCTCTGATGCCAATCAATGAAAAATATTTTTATAAGCAACGAAGTAGGTATGCTAAACTAATTTTAGTTTCAGCTTGAACGACTAGTGTGAATTGGACAATATTTAGACACTTACTAGCTTCGATCAAACATGTTTTATCAACCGACTTCCAAAAAAAGAGAAGGTTAATTCGTTTTTAAATGTAAGCTCATACTTGTCAAGTGATCCCATTTCAATTTGGTCTCATTCCGACAATTGTTTGGTCCCATTTCGATAATTTGTAGTCGGTTGTTGTGTTAATTATTGATGTGTATTTTTATTCTATTCATTTTGTTTTGGGAAACGAAACCATCATCTCACAAGATTGAAATACTTAAGCTTTGGTCCTAATTTCCTGTAAAATCCAAGGTATATTTTACCGAAGAAAAATAAACTTAAAGTTCCGGAGATTATCCTTCAAGTAAATAAGCATTAAAATTTTAAGCAGTAAAAATAAAAGTCTTTGATAAAGATGAGAGGAAGTATAAACGACATAAATATTTTGATATCACAATATTTTTGGAGATCAAAGTAGTAAAACTATAAGTCATAAATATTTATTAATATAAACACATCAAGCACTAAGTACGCTTGCCCATACGTTATTTGATGTGGTGAGTGGTAAACCTGAATAAAATATAACAAACTACAATTTAAGTTTAAAAGATCATCTGTACGTTAGATAATTTTTAACGTAAATAAATATAAATATGTAGAAGTGATACATAAAAAAGACTTTAGAGCGTTTAAAAAATAAACAGCGTTGTTTAAGTGCAAGATAGTGAAAACTTACTACAGTCACGATACAGGGGCCCAAGTCGCGTAAATAAACGTAAGACGCTATGCTGCTGCTATACTACTTCGATATAACTGTAATTGGTCAAAAATCAAAAAGTACAATTAAATCTGTCAAATATTACGAGACTACGCACGCGAATACCCACTAGCGCGTCACAAGCTAGCAGGCAGGCGCACGTTCGCCAGTGGACTGCGATTGTGTTAGTAGACTACGAAGACTGTAAAAATTTGACTTCGACGTGCAAATATGATGGTAAATCTTTTTTTACAAATGTTCCAATTACCACTACAAATAAGTTAAATTCTTCAAAAAACGTTGCCAATTTCTCTTCTTAAATCTAGTGTTGATAAATGTAGAGTTAACTTTGATTTTCGGTATATTGATTCTGTCACTATACTTAAAACTTTTAAACGACTAAATATAAAAAAATACTGAGGATCTTTGGGGCATTTCAACCAATATAATAAAATCAATAGTGCCCGCTATTGCGCCTCACTTTCCACCGCATTCATATTCCATAAATCATCATTCACCGAGCCTTTTCCGAACTCAGTTGGGGTCGGCTTTCCAGTCTAACTACGATTCGGCTGAACTTTGATATTTTCCGTGAAGCGACTACCATCTGACCTTCACAACCCATGGGCGATATCGAAGTTCTGTAGTTAGACCGCGAGGATTTTTGATTTAGGGCTTCGACACCCCTAACGACTGCCATAGATGTTCGTATGATAACCGGGACCGACATGGTCATATTCAATAAATGTATAGATGAAAATCCGTTTCCTAATCTTATGAAGTACAGAAAAATCATTCCTTTATTCAAAGCAGGAGACAAAAGTGATCCATTGGTGATGCATTGGTTCACAAGTAACAACGTGCTGCTCAATGCGAAGAAAACAAAATGTATAAAATTTACTATGCCCAATGTTAGACAGGTGGATACTCATATTACTATGAATAATGAATTAGTTCAAATAGTCAATATGCCGCAGTTTTTCTTGGGATAACTCTGGATAGTAAACTGCAATGGGGTTCTCATATCACAGTTCAGCATTATTCGCAGCGTATATAGCGCAGCATTAGCTGCCTATGCGGTTAGAAAGATAAGGTCACTGACTGACAATAAAACGGCACGATTAGTTTATTTTAGCTACTTTCATAGCGTTATGTCATAATAATATGGTCTGCTGCTGTGGGGCTCAGCTGACGATATTGAGACAATATTCATATTACAGAAACGAGCTATATTATACGACTAATCTGACTCAGACTCCGTGACTCGCTGAAAGAACTATTTAAAGAAATTAATATTTTAACAGTTGCTTCTCAATATGTTTACGACAACATGTTATATGTACGGAAGAACATAGATCACTTAAAAAAAATCCGATAACCATAATTTTAATACAAGAAATAAAAATAAACTGGCAATGACCAAAATTAGACTTCATGAAGTTGGTAATTCGTTTGTAGGCAAATGTATAAAAATATTTAATAAAATTCCTCAGGATTTGGTAGACATGCCCCTTAATAAGTTGAAAATAGTAGTAAAAAAATGTTTGATGAATGCTAGTATAATGTAGATGTAGACGAATATCTTAATGATAAAAATGCATGGTCACCCTTATCTTCTGTTGTTAGCCACAATCTTTATATGTATAATTCTACTGTACGTGTGTATGTCACTGAACTCCTCCTAAACGGCTGGACCGACGTTGATGAATTTTTTTTTGTGGTTCAAGGGGATTCAAGAATGGTTTAGATTCACAATTTGTTTTATTTTTTGACATTCATATGTGCTCTTTATGTGCCTAAACTGAATAAACGAAATTGATTCTTTGGTTGATTGATTCTTTGATTCTACCTGTACATTGCTACAGTGGTACAGCTCACCCGATGAAGCATTTTCCGAAGTTTGGTCCCCAAAGTGACGGCAGCAGCAGCCGCGCTCTCGCGACTGATTCCCAACTTAAAGGGACTCAACGCCTCCTGCAGGAGACTGTACCTGGGGATGCGGAGCATGGCCGTGTACGGGGCTCCCGTATGGGCGCCGAGACTGACGGCCAACAACGCTACTATTTTACACAGATCGTTGAGCATGATCTCCCTAGAGCCGCGACCCCTCAATGGGACCTGGAAGCGAGAGCCCTTGCGCTATTGTTTCAATGGCACAAGGAGGCGCTGGAGCGGGACCCCAGGCCTGCGTCTCGAGAAATCAAGGACCAGCGGTCCCAACTCCGCTAGGATCTCATGGAGACATGGAAGGTGCGACTTGAGCAACCAAAGTGGGGAACCACCACCATCGCGGCGGTGAGACCGATCATGGAGGAGTGGCTGCAGAGGCAGCACGGTGACCTCACGTACCGTGCGACACAGATCATCACCGGTCACGGAAACTTCGGTGAGTATCTGTTTCGCATACATCGTGAGGTTACACCCGCGTGTCAACACTGTCACACGGCGGAGACACGGCATTCCACACGTTGGTGGAATGCTCAGCATGGGCGAGTCAGCGCTGGGACACGTTGTGGGCCTAGGCGTAGATACCCTCTCGCTGGAGACCATGCTACGAGCAATGGTCTCTAGCGGGAGCCAGTGGAACGCGGTCGTTTCCTTCTGCGAGCAGGTTATGTTCGTGAAGAAGGCGGCCGGTAGGGTGAGGGAGCGTACCCTCCCTGTTGAGTTCCGAAGTGTGCGGCGCGGGCGCCGCAGACACATTTACCATTTACCATTTACCTCCATGATAAATATGATAAACAATACTAACTGTTGGTAACAAGTACCTAATAACATAAATAATACTCTTTATTGTACACAAAAAAGAAACAAATATTTCAATTCAATTCAATACACTTTATTGTACTCAACATGGAGAACTACAAAAAGGAGATATAACTTCAAGAAGAGTACAAATGGCGGCTTTATCGCTAAAAGCGATCTCTTCCAGACAACCTTTGGATGGATAGCGAGTTTAAGAAATTAAAAGGGGTCGTGTACAACTATCACTCACGGAACATGAAGAATAAAGAAATAAATATTTCACACTTGCCTTAAAAATAATGTACAATAGGCGGCGTTATTGCTAAAGAACAATTTCTTTCAGGCAACCTTAGGATGGATAGAAACTGGAAGAGATGATAGGGGTTGTGTACAATGTAATATTAAAGTACTTAATAAGTTAAAAAAATATAAGAAGAAATAATAAAGTACCTACTTATAAAAGTAATAATAAAGTAGTACTTATATTATATTAGTTGTTAACAACTAATATAATATAAGTACTACTTTATTATAGCAATAATAAATGTCAACTTGGATTGAACATTTTAAAACGTGGTTTATAGGAAGATCCTTACTCAATATTTCAGTAAAAACATGTCAAGAATACAGTTCATGACTTTGTTGGGCCAAAATAGAGTAGGTTTTATGAGGTGGCGAGCTATTTTGTCGTCGCTTCGTCAGTCGCCCTTTGATCAAAGCGTGCACTAAAAAGGAAAATTGGTCACCGTTTCGGATATGCGTGGCTAAGGGGATATAATATGTTTATTATTATGTTTTAACGAGTATTTTACAATAAACAAACACATTACCATTCGTTGGTAAATGAGATTCGGGTAGGAGACTTACCTCCGTTTTCTTAGACACACACACCCACATATCACGCCTATATCTCCGAAGGGGTAGGCGTGCATTACACAACCACAACTTGCCTGTATTTCTAGTCCCACGTAACAGGGGGCAAGCCTATTGCCGTCACCGTACACACATTATCATGGGTAATGTCCAAAATGGCCGAATGAATTTAATAAAAACTAGTACCTACCAATATTGTAATTTGAAAAAAGAAAAATTAAACCCGTTGCCTTGCGATGAAATGTTGATGAAAGGCAACAAAATCTTACGTGCCAGCCGCTATGGCACAGCCAATTAAAGTCCTGGGCGTCTCGGACTATATTCGTAGACTCCAAATGCCACTTCACTTTACTCAATCGCTTTTGAGTGATTTGGTAGTTATAGTTATTGAAACTAACTCCACAACAAATTCACTCTTATAAGTGGAGAATAGAAATGTCATCTCAAGTAAGCTCACGACTTTACTTGAAATTGCACTCGAAATCGCGCTCTATCATAAATATATGCAGACACGCAAATGATTTTATAATGAAAACTCGAATGATTTTAAATGGGAGAAAAATGTACACTCCGGAGATAGAGTACGGGGTTAAAGCGCGTAAACTATTGAACAGATTTAGATGAAAATGAAAATTTTCGCGGTAATTGAGAACGAGAACCTTCTCACACGCATAGGTACGTTTACACGAGAAGGTAATTAGGCAAAACACAACCATATTTAATTGTAATTAAATACCTATTTAATTCATAATAAACAATTATTTGTAATATAAAGTATTATTTCTATACCTACTAACAATGTTCTTATAATTAAATATTTATATGTAGTGTATAGTTATGCATAGGTAGGTATTGGAACCGAGATGAAACCAATATTACTTATTTTCTGGTAGCTGCCTACCTGAGATGAACTTCCTGACCGAAGAGCATGCCAGCGTATTTTTTTTTTTTTTAGCCAGCCAATTAAACCAATGATAGCATCACAGATTCTGGTCACGTGACCAAATTTATTTTGTTATATCATTGGCCGAGTCAGGTTTGGTTACCCATTGGGTTTGCTAACAGGCTGCTGAGGTGATTGAGCGTTTGTGATGAAACTTGTAATTCCTTAGTCAAGTTAATATAGTGTTTGTCTCTCCCTGCAGCTATTTCCAACAAAATGGCCTTCCTTTGTCATTGTAAAGATTGATTGCAGGAATTGTGGAAGTATTTCGAATCAACATATTTATAAATCTTTTGAGTTACAGCCACTCTCTAATCTTACGCTTCTCGACAAGAAATATAGGTTCGACGTCCTCAGGCGGTTTTTGTACACCGCTTTCACAGAGGACTGCGATTTTTTTTCAGTAAACTCTGGATAACACACAATGGATGGTTTAGACAACTTGTAACGATGGAACTTGTTGCTTATAATATATTTATTTCTTCAAACATACTTGCCCGAAGACATTACTTAATTGTGTAAATGACTTCTTTCATTTTAACTTAAAAGTTTTTGAACTATATACATATTAAACACACATCAAGGAATTTATAATAATACTAGCGGACCCGACAGACGTTGTCCTGCAAAAAAAAGAACCAAATTGTGAATCTAAACCATTCTCGAATCCCCTTGAACACACACAAAAAAATTCATCAACATCGGTCCAGCCGTTTAGGAGGAGTTCAGTGACATACACACGTACAGTAGAATTATATATATAAAGATAAAACATTATCACAAATCTAAATGAAATCTTTAACAAATATACTTTCAGATAACAAAAACCACAACGTTTTCGAACAATTCTTAAAACCTTTTTGTTCATAGAATTGTTCGAAAACGTTGTATTTGGAAAAGTTTTACATCTATAACAATGTAGAAAGACAAAGTTGTTAATTGGAATTTCATTAATAAATTTACTATGTTTTATGGGTGTCAACCGCATCTAATTATACAGCAGTTTGTTTGCCAAGTTTTGGCTTTACATTTTCATTAGGCGACGGTCTATCAACGCTAGTGTGTTATTAATAATTAATCCGTAATAGCATCATTTCTCTTGGTCTTACGTAATAATATAACCGTCGTCACAGCTACTTCATGTTGTCTTTTGTCAAAATTAGTCTATAATTATTGTGAAGATGTATAATTTCTTTGTAAAATATAGAGGTAATCTTTGGAACTGCTGATTCGATTACAAAAAAAAATCACTACTTCTTTTTTATCATGGTAATGTGTTCCCGTGAGGAATGGGAACGAGAAAACTATTCCAGCCGTTAGAGTCGCAGGAATCAGATAGGTATACTAAAATCCGCAATCGTCAACATCAGAAGTGGTCACTAAACGACTTGACTGAATCAAGTTGATGTTGATGTTGAATGGATTCGATGAAGGCAATAGGCAATAGGCAATTGAGCTAGTAGATATTGTAGTGTATAATAATAATAATAAAATAATTCTGGCAACTCTGAACATCTCATACATCATTTTCATTCTTAAAATATTTTAATATTTTTATTTACATATTATTGCCTAAATTTATACAATTACTTCAGATACCAAATTAATATAAGCAAAAAGTCAATAAATAAAGGATTTTATACTATTTTATAACAATAAACAAAGTCTACAAAATTAACATAGAAGATTTGACACATGTCATATGAATACCTACGGAAATATCAACAATATTATGGCTAAATTCAAAATGAAGTGATTGAGATGCAAACAAGAGCCAGAAGCAGAAATGCGCAACTAACACCCTCGGACTCGTCACTAAACTCCGCCTCGCAGGCACCGGACCGCACATCGCCGACACAGGTGCTCGCTGAGGCGTCGAGCTCTTCAAGTGACGAGTATTTCTCTCCACCGACGTCGCCAACACCTGTACGCCGGCGAGGGAGAGGCCGGCCGCCGAGCAGTTTGGGGCCCCGAAGCCTACCAGCTTCGAGTAGGGTCCCCACTACCGGTGGTATTGTGCACCGCATACGATGGACTTCATCCATCAATGAAAACGTCATGCGGGCATATTATGAGGCCACAGATGGGGAAACCAACCTGACTGCGTACCGTTCAAGGATGCTTCCTTTGTTTCAGGCTCTTGAACCAACAATGACCGTTGCCGTCCAACGGCTATCGGATCAAGTGCGGGCTATCCAACGATGTAAGTTGTTGGATCAATCTGTGCTTGATCGACTACGCCTGGAAGTATTATCTACTCGTACAGCTCCAGTGTCAACGAGAGCACCGTCACCTGTGACACAGACGGTTGCTACAAGTGTGACGTTAGCGACGCCCGCACCCGACGCGGGAAATGATACGAGTGATACATCTATCCAGGTAAGCGAGCAATTGAGGAGTACTTTGGAAGATGTGATCTCGCAGTATAGGTTTATACCTAATTGTAGACCGCGGCTACCACGCTTGCCAATGCATAAACGAAATCTGGCGTTGATGGGAGCCCTGAATGCATTGCTAGAGCCGTACTTACGGACTAGCAGTGATTTGCTTGATACTCGCTCGATTCTTTACTGTGGAGCCATTGCCGCTTGTCGTGTTGCACGCGTTAAATTCCCCGAAGCTAACCGTGCACCACGACTGGATGGTGTTCCCGTATGGCAGGCAAGAATCGAGCGACGTATCGGCACATTTAGGACTCTCATTGCAAAGCTTATCTCTTTCAGCCGGGGAAATAGTCGTCCCCGGGTCATGCGTTTCGTGACTCAGGCATTTGCTGAGACCGGTATTCGTCCCCAGCAATACTTAGCCAATGTCACGGAACGTATTGACTTTCTGAAACAGAAAGTGTATGCATGGGCAAGCCGTATCCGTCGTTATAGAGAGCGTGTAAATAGATACTGGCAGAATCGCATATTCCAAAGTGACCAAAGGAAGGTGTACCGAGAGTGGGAGGGAACTGGACAACGTTTGAACGACGGACAACTGCCAGATGCTCACGCCATGAATCAATTTTGGCGTGACTTGTGGTCGGTGCCCGTCGAACATTCGGAGGGCGACTGGATCCGTGTCGTCGAGCGTGAATGCAGTATCATCGAACCCATGGAATCTATTACCATAGACTCCGAAGACGTTAGTTGTGCAATGCGTACGGCCCCGAACTGGAAAAGTCCTGGGCCGGATGGATTGCACAACTTTTGGATAAAGTGGGTTCAGAGCTCGCATGAACGCTTGGCAACACAGTATCAAGAAGCCCTTGAGTCTGGTTCCTTACCCGCTTTCATGACCACTGGTATCACCTTCCTGCTCCATAAATCAGGTAGTAC
Source organism: Nudaria mundana (assembly GCA_963556515.1). Taxonomy (NCBI): domain Eukaryota; kingdom Metazoa; phylum Arthropoda; class Insecta; order Lepidoptera; family Erebidae; genus Nudaria; species Nudaria mundana. Next base: position 11,930,237 of record OY748295.1, on the reverse strand, counting down.
CACGGAACCTAAAAACTATAGACCCATCACTTGCTTACCTACCATCTACAAGCTCCTTACATCTATTCTGAGAAGTAAAATAAACTCGCACATAGTATCTAATAATATCTTAGATAACGCTCAGAATGGATGTAGGGCTGGGTCTCGTGGTACTAAGGAGCTACTCCTCATTGATATGGCCATTAGCCAGCAAGTCAAGCGGAGTAGGGGCGCCCTCTCTACTGCCTGGATTGACTACAAGAAGGCCTATGATTCGGTGCCTCATTCATGGCTGAGGAGGATTTTAGAGTTGTATAAAATTAATCCGACTCTTAAATCCTTCTTAGTCTCGTGTATGGGACAGTGGACCACAGTCCTTCGTCAACCAGGTAGTGGTGGGCACGCCTCTGACCCGCAAGGCTTGATAAGGATCGAGCGTGGTATATTCCAGGGCGACAGTTTGAGTCCATTGTGGTTTTGTTTAGCACTGAATCCACTTAGCACATTGCTGAAGGATTCAGGGCTAGGCTATCGGTTTCGTAGAGGGGGTGAGGTTCTATCTCACCTGATGTACATGGATGACCTCAAACTGTTCACACTGAAGCACCAAGATTTAGTGACATTATTAAAAACTACGGAAGTTTTTAGTAATGCCATTAAGATGGAGTTCGGTGTTGATAAGTATGCGGTTATGCATGTACAACGGGGGAAGGTTGTAAATTCACCGAATTTACAACTTTCTGAGATAATAACTCTCAGATCTCTCTCCGAGACCGAAACATACAAATACCGAGGTATGTCAGAATCATTGGGTGTAGCGGTAGATGATATCAAGAAATCGGTGAAAGAACGTTTTTTTGGCCGCCTGACAAAAGTTCTTAACAGTTCTTTGTCCGGTGGTAACAAAATACGGGCTTTCAATGGTTGGGTGATACCTTTATTGTTATACTCCTTTGGCATACTTAGGTGGACTCAAACGGAACTAGACGCCCTAGATAGGCGAGTCCGTCAACAACTCACATTGCATCGAATGTTACACCCACGATCATCTGTCATGAGACTGTACATTCCACGAAAGTGGGGGGGTCGGGGATTTTTGAATGCCAAGAACCTCCACAACCGTGAAGTGTGCAGTCTGAGAGATTACTTTCTACAGAACGGGTGTGACATTCATTGCGATGTCGTGTTGGTTGACAAGGGCCTGACACCTCTTTCCTTGGCTAACGAGAACTGGCGTAAACCAAAGGTACTAGGTACTGAAGACCGTAGGGACGTATGGAAGAGTAAGGAGCTACACGGGCGGTTCTACCGGGTCTTAACAGGACCCGACGTAGACCTGCTCGCATCGGTGAACTGGCTGCGTTTTGGGGACCTCTTTGGGGAAACTGAAGGTTTTGCCTGTGCAATTGCAGATGAGGTTATCAAGACGAACAACTATCGGAAATACATCATGAAGGACGGTACGGTTGACATTTGTCGAGCATGCCACCGTCCTGGTGAATCACTTCGCCATATTATTTCCGGTTGTTCGTATCTTGCTAACACCGAGTACTTGCATAGGCACAATCAAGTAGCCAAGATCATCCACCAGCAACTTGCTCTTCAATATGGCCTTATTGAGTTTGAAGTACCGTACTATAAGTACACACCAGTGCCAGTTCTTGAGAATGGTCGTGCATTGCTCTACTGGGACCGATCAATCATCACGGACAGGACTATTGTTGCCAATAGGCCCGATATCGTGTTGGTTGATCGGACCCAGCGTCGGGCAGTGCTCGTCGATATCGCCGTCCCGCATGACGACAATCTCGTGAAGGCAGAGAAGGACAAACTTAGTAAGTACCTCGATCTGTCCTACGAGATAACCGCCATGTGGGACGTAGACTCGACGATCATTGTCCCGGTGGTCGTTTCGGCAAACGGATTAATAGCGAAGAGTCTCGATCAACATCTCAAGAGACTCTCGTTAGATTGTTGGATCAAGAGTCAGATTCAGAAGGCTGTTATCCTCGACACGTGCCGTATTGTTAGGAGGTTTCTTAGTCTGTAGCCTCCAACGCCGGTAGTTTGGGTCCTACTCCGCTACTGGTGGGTCACTATTTTTTTTATTTTTAAATGTATTTGTTTCTTTTTTTTATAAATGTATTTAAAAATGTATAAAATAAGAATGTAAAGGAATAAACGAAATAATAATAATAATAATCTTTATTTCTCAAAAACAGTTACATCTTAGTTCGCATTAAATCTATTACAGTTTTGTTGTAAAACGAGTTATAATCACTGTTGACCAATTTCTAAACATACATAATAAGGCTCTGCCTCCTAAACTAAGTAAAAAACTTGTATCTTAAGAGACAGTGATAATGAAGTTTGATTAAAAATATTGAATGCTGTTTTGTGCCTTGGTCGACAGTTATAGATTTGAACATGATATGAATTAGCGTTTGAGTGTGTGTGTGTGTGTGTGTGTGTGTGTATAATAGTTATGTTTATCATTATACAACCACACAATATACATAAAATCCAGCTATTAGATATATGCGCCAGATAAAACGGGTTTAAGCAATGTAAGTCAAGAGTGTTTCAGTGTAGGCATAGGTTTGTTGTTTTAGCCACTCAGTCATCCTGGACTTAACCATTTGTTGATTTAAGTCAATTATATTTAATATCTTATTAGCTTTTTTGTATATGTTGGTACTTAGTATATAATATTGATGTTCGGCGAAAACGGTATTATGTGAATCGTATGGGAGGTGGTAAGTACGTTTGTTAGGGTCCGAAGGGGGCAGAGTGGGATACCTCCTCAGAGTCGCTCTGAGCACATACAGTTGGCGGACTGTAAGGACCTCAGCCTCGGAGTACAGTGACGATGTTGCATATCTAAACGGTTTCCTCATCATTGCCTTTAAGACTGCTCGTTGAGCTCTCTCCACTCTCAGGAGGTGGCTTTTATGTGCACCGCCCCAAACCATGATGCAGTAGCTTAAAACAGATTGGCATAGGGAGAGGTAAACCATTTTTAGTGTGTCTAAGTTTGCTGATTGTCTTAGTGTTTTAAAAATATGTATGAGACGTAAAGTTCTAGCAGCAACTACTTCAAGTTGTTTACCCCATTTTAGATGTTCGTCCAGGTATACACCCAAGTATTTTACGTGGTCAGCCCTTGCAATTTTTAGACACTGACACGAGGACTGCTGATTGGTGCAAGTGTGTGCGGTAAGTGTGAAGGTATGTGGTGGTCTATTTACACGTGTAATACTAAACGGAACGAAAAAAGTTTTCTGAAAGTTGATCGTTAGTAAGTTCGAATTGAGACACTTCATAATAACCGATAGAGACGACTCCGCAGAAGCCCTGACACTCCCCCATGTTGGACCTGTGACTATGACGGCCGTGTCATCTGCATATGCGTATATTTTAGAGTTGGGAAGGTTAATTTTACATAGGTCATTTATGTATATTTGGAACAGAATAGGGCCCAGTATGCTCCCCTGCGGAACTCCAAAACTCACACTTACGTCGTCACTAACGTGAGTATCTATTTTGACGCGCTGTGTACGATTATGAAGATAATCCTTAAAAATATCCAGAGCTATTCCACGCACCCCGATGAGTTCCAATTTGGATATGAGTTTGGGAATAAAAACTGTGTCAAATGCCTTAGATAAGTCTAGAAACATCCCCAGGCACCTCGTTCTACTATCCAGATTTCTAGCCACTAATTGCGTCAAGTCTAGTACAGCATCCTCTGTTGATACTCCCTGACGAAACCCATATTGGTTGTTGGCTATAATTTTGTGCTTATCAAGAAAAGATTTAAGATACTTGCTTAGTAGTTTTTCAAGGATCTTGGACAGAGCTGGGAGAACCGATATGGGTCTATAGTTGCTGACAGAACTCTTATTCCCCCCCTTAAATATGGGGTGAACTATAGCCTTTTTTAGAGTTTCCGGAAACACGCCTGACTGCAAACACATATTAATAAGATAAGTAATTGGTAGTACAAGAGTATGCCGACATTTTTTTAATAAGGAAGAGGATATCCCATCCCACCCCACTGCAGTATCCTCTTTTAATTGAAGAATCAACAGTTGCACTTCAGATTCATCTGTGGCTAGAAATGCGAGTGAGTCAACTGGAGAATTCGTTGTGGTCATACCAGTAGAAGCTATCTGGTTGTTCAGTCCTGAATATATGTCACTGTCCTGTAGTCGAATGTTATCAGACAGTTTTTTACCTATGTTGGCAAAGTAGTCACACACATCGTTGACGGAGGCCTTAGGATTCTCATGCAATTCCAGTAGCTCACTAGGTATATTGGACGACTTATGTGTATTTGTAATATCCTTGATAGCATTCCAGAGATGCCTGGGATTGTTGCTCCCTCTTTCAAGTTGTAGTCTTTCGTAGGTAATCTTTAGCTTGTGGAGTAATGAATTACAAAAGTTGCGATATCGTTTATAAGTGACTTTTAAAATGACATTATCTGGGTCTTTTTTAGATTGATTATGTAACCTATCTCTATTTTTAATGCATTTTAGGAGACCAGGTGTTATCCAGGGCTTAACTATTATTTTACGCCTTGATATTTTAACCACTTCTGTATGTTTGAGTATGACCGATTGTATGACATTGATGAATTTTTCAAAGGCGGTGTTTGCATCGTCATAGCTGTATATAGAAGAGAAGTTGGTATTTTCTAAGTCTAGCTTAATTGCATCGTAGTTATGTCGAGTTATAGAATTTTGAGGCTTTCTAGTTGGGATGGCATTTTCGATATTCACAACAATTGGTTTATGGTCTGTTGCATGTGTGTCTAAAACAAGTGTAGTTGTCGGTAGTTTAGTTTTTATAAGTGAATGGTCATAGCATTTCTCAAGGCGAGTAGAGAAAACATGGCTGGGCAACAACCCATGCGATGCATTCAGCATAAGGTACTCAAGGCTATTTTCATCTCTGTGTCCCTGTCGTATGTCGAGGTTTATATCACCTAAGAGTATATATAATATTGGGGTATGTGGAATAGTTATTGTAGATTTGGTTGAGACTGCCTAGGAATTTATTATATTTGTCCTTGGTTTTGTAAGATGGGGAGCGATATACGGCTACTATTGCCATTTTATTATCTACTTGGCATACCAGGCAGTTGCCACATTGGAATTCTGGTTCCCTAACATTTACGGAAAGTCCAATTCTTGAGTAGATTACTACACCATCGTTCTGATTCGAGTTGATTTGTGTGCTATGTGATTGGAACCCCTCAATAACCGGTAGGTCAGTAACTACACTAAGCCAGCACTCAGTCATTACAATAATGTCATAATTTATTTTGGTTTGGTTTAATATTAATAGAATTGAGTTGAATTTTTTATTTATACTACGTATATTTATATGGAATAGTTTTAAACTCTTTACAGAGTTGTTTACATAGTTAAAGCTGCCATCTGTGGAACATTCAATAGGGTTTCCTACTATAAAATTTTCAAGTTCGTTGTTAATGTTGAATAGTGTGTTAGCCATTCGTAAATACTTGTTTATTACAAATAGTGATACATTTGTTTAGTCCGGGTTTATTAAAACGATTTATTTTTCTGCACGTTGCGACAAGGCTGAGTATAAACATGGAAGAATTATACTTATGATTCATGAATTTACTGGTTAATTCAGTTAGGTACATATGTGTTAGTGTTATGAGATAATAACAATAATATGTGTGATTTATAGATTTCTGATTTAGATCATACAAGACGTCAAGTAATATCATTACACATCCTTTATGGTTGCTTGTAATCTGTGTATAAATGTGTGATATATTAATTAAGTATACGTGTATTTGGTGTATGAATTTTTGCAATTGAATAGTACATATATATTGTAATTTAGGTTTTACATGTTCTATAAGTTCCCTTACAGGTGCTATTGATTTATATATTTTAATATATATGATTATACAAGGTGGGTATATTTTATGCAATTGTAAAAGTGTGTTAAAGAAGTGTGTGAGCATTATTACTGAGTAATTGTGTTTTAGTTTATAAGGTTGTGTTAGCTTAGAAAAGTGTAATTGAGGAAGTAGCGTGTAAATGTGTATGTAATTATTGTGATGTTTGTTTTGTTTATTAATAGCACTGTTAAATAACTCAATAGATATTCGAGCATTACAACAAGTACTACGAATGAATTTAACACTAGGTTTTAAGGTAAGTGTAGTAGAGTGTAGGTGTAGTAGGTATGTTATGTCGTGTGTGCAGGATTGTTGTAACTTAAAAATGTGTTTTTGTGGGGGAAATGTGCAGTGGCGATTAGTTTGATGTACATTTTGTTTATAGATAGCATAACCAAAGAATAATAAAGAAATAGTAAGACTATGAGCTAGTTTAACAAAAGGTTTGCAGAGTCATATTTCTTCCTGTACGGGAAGGCATTGCTCCGTGCTTATCAAGACATGTTTGTCACCTTCTTTTTTACGTAAAAAGACAGACCCATTAGAGGTCCAGCAAAATTTATATGAGTGTTTTTTTGCGAATTCTCTGGCCTGGAAAAACAGTTTCTTTGTACTCGCTGGAATCTGTTCAGCAACGTATACAGGGCAGTATTCCCCAGGCACACCCATGATTTTGGTATTTAATTTATCTTCCTTTTTTTTACCTTGGTTGAACGATCGTACAGCGGACAGAAAAGTTTGTTGGGCGGTTACTGTGGTAAATTCAGCAATGATTGGTCGAGGAGTTGTGGAGGTGTTGGGCTTCCCAGGTAGCCGATAAACATCGCGCAGATCTGTATCCGATATGTTCACTCCCACCACCCCTCCAATGTTTCGTACAGTTTTTATAAAGTTTGTGGCAGTTTCGGAATTGCCCGCAGGAATGTTTCGGAGTTCAACACCGGACGATCGCGATCTTCGCTGAAGGTCTATTATTTTTTGTTCCAGATTTTCAATATACTTTTGTTGTTGATGACGTTCTTTTCTTAAGTTTTCCATTTCCCTTTTCATGTCTTCAAATTGTGTGTTCATGAACGTCATTGACTGGACAATTTCTTCGTTAGATTTGTGAATTTTGGCATTGGAATTTTGTATTTTAATATTCTGAGCTTTTATTTCCCCAATATCACTAGCCAGTTGAGACATAATCACTGTTTGTTCTGATAACTGCTTAGAGATAATGCTATCTTGTTCGTTTTTCCAGTGGGTGAGTATATCATTCCACTCATGTGAAGTTGTGGAAGATTCACCTTGTGGCGAGCTAGGTTTCTGACGCTTTTTCCTATTACCGCTCGTATACTCGAGCGATACCGCGGAACTAATGTTAGGTTCAGTATTAGACTGAATTTGACCCACACTGATATTTGGAGATACAGGGGTATTGGGCGGTGTGCGTTGAACCTTAGGCATTTCGTAAATTATCTCAAACTGTCCGAAAGTACAACCAAAATACTTTTTTTGTATCCTTTTGCATTCGCAACAGTAACTTGTTTGTTTACTCTAATGACGATGCTACGACTGGCGATGGTATGTGTTAACCGGTTAAGTCAGCCGTTGGAGTGACGTCACTTGTACCTTGCGCATCGATATTTCGCCGCTTGCTACATGCACTCTGTTGGCGCGATAGACTAGCGCTCAGGACTCGTCGATGCCGATAGGAGGTGTTCAGGTTCGATTCCACCAATCACGTTAACTTTTTCGATTGACACTAATTGTTATTTAGAAAAGTAATTGTATCTCGTTCTAAGGCCGCCCAGTGGGAGTTGACATCAGGTAAGAACACTTGATGAGTAACAAGGATTTGAAATTTACTTTAAACCACCAATCACAGAATTTAGTCCACAAATTTATAATGACAATGACACACGCGTTTAGCAGCCGACTCCATAATATATCTTATGGACTCATGTGATACTCACGTTTGATTTTCTCATCGTCTATTTGTACTTTATTGCACGTTATTCTTCGACAATTGGTACATCAATCGTTTTAATTATCATGTATTTATCTCATCCAGGGGCTCGTGGTCTAGTGGTAACCGACAATATTAATACATTGCAAAGGTTAAGCAACATCTAGTCAGGCTGGTCTGATGGGTGACCATTTCTTAAGACACTAAGACCCCTCCATGCCTCGGAGAGCACGTTAAGCCGTCGGTCCCGGTTGTCATACGAACATCTATGGCAGTCGTTAGGAGTAGTTGGAGCCCTTAAAAATCCGACCGGTCTAACTACATAACTCGATATCGCCGATGTAGTCCATTGAAATGTTACATTTTTTTGGGGCTAAGTGTGCAAAAGTCAGAGGACGCTATTTTATGTTTTAGATGTGAGGGGGGGTAGTGTAAAGTTAAATCCAAGTTTGTGGGGTTTCCGCCATCTTGAAAAAGGGTTGCAAATAGTTATCGCGCTCTATTGGGCAAACTATTCACCGCACAAAAAAAATTGCGAACACATTTTGGTCGCAAATTAAATTCTCTACAACTTTGTCCTACAACTTTTTGTCGTAGAATTAAACATTACAAAGTTATTAACAAAAACAGATTAAAATTTGAGAACGATATTTTTTTCCTGGTCATTTTACAGTAAATTTCACCATCAGATTTTACGGATGATTTGTGCATAAAACCTCCACGATATTTGCCAATTTCTGCTGGCTGCTTTTAATCTGGTTACTTTCTAAATTCGAATTCTCAATAGTCTTCTTTATCGATACAGCAGAAATGTTGGTCTTTAGGTTTAGCTCTCATCTAGGGAACATACCTACAGTATAGATCCAGCTCTTAACCGGAAATTTACCGGTCTGCTGCTCTAGGTGTTGGAAGGTCGTGATGCTGTACTTGTACTTGTCGACAAAGGCTGGTCTCCGCAATTCCACGTCTATTGCGCGGGTTTTGCGTGCGGGTAGGACTCTTCTACTCGTTTACGCGAGCCAGCCGATCTCTTCCAGGAACGCCAGCAGGCCCCGCAGGTTGCGCAGAGCTTCAGGGACGGTTTCTGGGTTGCCGAGATGTTTCGCCCTGTAGTTTCTTACTTTCTCCGTGAAGACTCTGAGCTCTGTGAGGTTTTGGCCTTCAACGTTGTCATCCTCGAATAACTGGATCTTGTACTTCTTGTCAATGACAAAGATTTTCGGTATTCTATCCGATCCCGCCATAAGAATGGGAGAGTCGTTATAGATAATATCCAGAAGTTTTGTGTGATGGGTGCTGATGCCCCTCCATAAATTAAGAGATTTCAGTCTGAGAGCAGCTGCGGAGGCTTCTTGTGTTACGTGAAGGTGTAGCGGGGGTATGCCCAGCATAGCCTCAACAGCAGCGGTCGGTGTTGTTCTCATGGCCCCTGTCACCGCGAGACAGGCTTGCCTTTGGAACTTTTGTAGTTTTTTCTGACATGTAGTTTGCTGGCATCTGGGCCACCATAATAGCGCTCCGTAGCATAGCATGGGGAGTATGACCATATTATATAGCCATAGTGTTACCTTCGGCGAGAGGCCCCAGGACTTACCTAGCATCTTGCGATAGTGCCAGAAGGTGATGCTAGTCTTGTTTCAGTCTGTCGTGATTTGTCCACGTATAATTGTCTATGATGCACTGCATCTGAATTTGTATTATGTTCTTTTACCTTTTGATGTGCGGTGTCATTATTATGTAATATATTTTCTCATATACAAGTAAACACAATGTTTTCAAGTATTATTTACGTTTTAATTAATTGCTATAGCCGCTAGTCCACTCTATAAATGGTAGCAAAGCATATCTAGTGGCAAATGGAAGAAGCATATTTAAAATAGTAAGTAAATGAGAAAAATTAAACATTTTAAAATGAGCTCGAGTATCAGAAGCATAGAACCGTTGACAAAATCAAATTACGATACCTGGTGCTTACAAGCACAGGCGATTCTCAGAAGATACGATTTGTTACGCTAGTGGTGAAAAAACGTTAGCGGCAACTGCGACTGCCAAAGAAAAGAGTGCGTTCCTAAAGGAAGACTTAAAGGCAAGGTCAGAGCTATTTTTACTTATATCTCCACCAGAACTTAAATAAATTAAAGGGTGTAATACATCCAAGGAGGTATGGGACAAACTAAAGTCTGTACATCAAAGTTCAGGGCCGGCAAGAAAGGCTACGCTATTAAAACAACTAGTATTGAAGAAAATGACTCCACAAGAAGATGTGAGAGACCATCTGAGTAATTTTATGGTAGGTAATTTTTTTTTTTTTTTTTTATATATATTTATTTACAATAAGAATTACAATATACAAAATATACATAATTATAGACTAAAAATATTTACATTACAAAATATCGTTTAAAAAATCCTCCGCGTCATTGCCGACTGGGAAGGTTCCCAGAATGCTGGCTGTGTTACCACGTTGGATGGCGATACTTATTCTTTGGGCCAGAAAATAGCCAGCCTTCTGGTCCTGAGAAGCATTAGAAGACATGGATTTCAAAATTCATCCAGAGTTATTAAGCATAATGATGTTGTACAGTTTACCTATAAATTTCGATAGCTTCGGAACGGCAATTGAGTCGAGAGATGTTCTGCCAAGTCCTGACAATTTAAAAATAAAAATCGTAGAAGAATACGAAGCAATAAGGCAAACCGAAGCGAGTGAACCTCAGACTTCAGAAGCATTCTACACAAAGACGAAGCAAAAGGTACAATTTTGCAAGGATTGCAATAAGAAAGGGCATTCCACAGAAGCTTGTTGGTCAAAGAAGAGACCCAATAACCCCAATAAAACTAAAGGTCAAGAAAAGACATATAACATCTGTTTAACAACAGGAAGTTCGAAATGTAAAGGCAATTTATGGTGCCTTGAAAGTATACTCCATGACTTAATCCCCGCGACTGACACTCTAAAGCTAGCTTCAGAAAAGCATACGACCGAAGTTAAAGGGAAAGGAAAAGCCGAACTTTATACAAAGGATCGACGCTATAAAACTCTCTCTGACACATTATATGTACCTGATTTGTCGAATAATCTAATTTCTGCAAGCAAAATTACGGATCATGGCTATAAGCTTCTATTTGAAAAAGAACAAGCCAGTGTCACAAAAGGCGGGAAAACTGTATTAAAAGCTAACAGAAGAAATGGATTATACTATCTTGAATTTGATAAATCGGAAGAGACAGCAAACTTCACGCCTAGTGATGAAAGCGAAATTATGAAATGGCACAAGAAATTAGGTCACGTCAATGAAAGAGACCTAAAAGAGATGGTTAAAAATAAAATGATGCGAGGACTCGACTTTAAAGAAAAAACTTTGGGTACCTGTGAGACTTGTATCAAAGGAAAATTTTCCACTCTAACATTCTAAAGCCAAGCTAATTATTATTCACAGTGACGTGTGTGGCCCATTTGAGAATGAATCAATGGCCGGATTAAAGTATTTCGTAACATTTATTGACGATTATAGATACTGCTGTATATTTCTTAAAAGAAAAGAGCGAAGTAATCGATAAATTCAAGGAATATAAAAACTATGTTGAACTGTTTCATAACAAGAAAATTCAAAATCTTCAATCTGAGAATGGAGGCGAATACAGGTCTAAGGCGTTTGACAAATTCCTCAAAGATAACGGTATAAGCCGAAGACTATCTGCACCTTATACCCCACAACAAAATGGCATGAGTGAAAGGAAAAATCAGTCGCTGATGGATAAAGCCAGAGGTCTGATGCTAGATGCCAATATCTCTGCAAAATTTTGGGCAGAAGCAGTAAATACTACAAACTATTGATAAATAGAAGCCCAGCAAGAGCTCTCAAAGGTAATTCCCCATATGAGAAATGGGTACAACGAACACCATCAGGAAATCACCTACACGTATGAGGAAATAGAGCGTTTGTTATGAACAAAAACCGAAGAGGAAAATTCACAGCCAAAGCCACAGAAGAAATATTCTTGGGATATGCGGAATATACAAAAGGTTTTAGACTCTATACACGTTGATTTTATTACCGTCAGCACTACGCAAGGGTTAGCTTTCGGAATAATTTTTGAACCAACTGGCATCATTACTTTGAAAAACAAACACATTTTTTTTAGAAATCTAAAAAATAATATTTAGTTTCTAGACATCAAATGAGAACCCGTTGTAGTGGACTCACTCTCTTAAAAACTTAAGTTTTACAACGATAGTTACGGTACAGTTTGTTTTCATTCAACAATGCGCTGGCACAGAAGCAAAAGCAAGCGTACGCCCGGCCCCCACCTAGCGACGACACTGCGGGCTGCGGCTCGCCTGTCCAGTATACCTCGTGACAGTGCCGGTGTCTGTTGCGTAATCGTGTGAGTCAGTGAGTAAAATGAGTCGTCAGTACGAATATTCGAACGTGGAGTATCTAGCAATGGTACAATTGTATGCCATTGCTAACCACAACCTACAAGAGGCTAGGCGATTGTACTCCCAGCCGGAGCACTTAAATGCGTTACGGCTACGAGGAGTCAGTGATCTTCAAGTGCCGACACGCGGGACCATCTTGGCCGCAACCCAGCGCTTACTCGACCACGGACAGTTCCGGACACCGTTACATGCACAAGCCCGAGTACGTTTGAATGATTATTCCCAAATGGAAGTCATCAAACCCGCGAAGAACTACGCAGTGCGATAGTGGACGCTTTTGATATTGTGAAAAGTGATAGAGACACATCGAAAAGTTGAAAGACAATCAATTAACACGTGCACGTTTGTGTATCGAAAGGAATGGACTCCATATCGAGCAGTTACTTCGGTACAGACAACTGTAAATTTGTGTAAATAAACTGTAAATAGGTATGTAAGTTTGATTTTATTTGTAAATAGCTCCAATTTTTTAAATACGCCTGAAATACCGCCTCGCAGTCAGTTGTAGTTCAGTGTATTTTTATTATTCAAAAGTCATTAAGTCGCTATTGTTAATAATAAAGTAGGTATTACAGACGGTCCTAAGCCCGTGTAAAGTACGAAGGAGAAATTGGAGTGTGTATTTTATGTTCAAGTAGGTATGTTTCGTAGTGATACTGGCCATATCGGCTGCGAGGGGTCATTGCTCCCTAACACATGATTTGCGCGGTACTTAGAAGCGCTCGAAGGATGGATGTGTGTGTGTGCGATACGTGCAGCCTTGAGCCTGGCGTCCGCGTCAATTCATCAATGAAATATCGTACTGCTACTAATGTTAAACTTGATCGAGTGAGAAGAATTACAGAAATGACTAACTTTTTTATTATTATCAGTACAGTAAAATAGATGTTAAAAAAGGAATCCAAATATTATTCCGAGAGTGAACCCTTTCGACTGCTGACGATGATAAAATCAGCGTGTATACCCGAAAGGAATCATGTTGTTAGCAGTAGAGATGTAAAAGTAATCGAAAATATGCACTATGGCGGTACTCCTGCTGAGAAACGCGAAGATCTTACTCCAGAACCTGAAACAGAACAAATTGAAATTGAAATTCCAGAAAAAAGAAACAAAATTAATGAGAACTTACCTTTTCAGGAACCTAACCCTCTTTATTCCAGCTCTAGTCAAGATCCTGTTGATGAACCATCTCCCTCAAGTGGAAGACCACAAAGAGACGTGAGACCACCAGCATGGACCAAAGATTATGAGTTAAGCCACTGCGTGACCATGTTTACGTCAGAAAATAATGACGACTATGACTGCTCTTTACTCACATACAAAGAAGCTGTGACTGGCACCGACAGACGAAATTGGGAGAAAGCGATACAATCTCAATATCAAATACAGAAAAATATCATCTGGGTATTAGTTGACAAGTCAGAAGCCAAAGGACACAAAATACTGTCGAATAAATGGGTATTTCGGATTAAAGATGACGGTACGTACAAGGTTAGATTAGTGGATGCGAGCAGAAAGGAAACCTGGATTTCGAAGACATTTATAGCCCAGTAGTAAGTCATTCTGCATTAAAAACTTTATTAGCAATTGCCGCATCTAAATCTTACTACTTCATGATATTTGACGTCAAGACAGCTTTCTTATATGGAGAGTTAACCGATGAAGTTCATATGAAATTATCTGTTGGCTATGAGACTGACTGCAATACTACTGAAGTAGTTTGCCGATTAAAAAAATCATTGTAAGGATTAAAACAAGCTCCATTTACACGGAACAAAACTTTTACCCAAGCGATGTTTGATTTGGGATTCAAGACAATCAAAACAGATAGATGCGTTTTCATAAACGAAGAAAAGTCAATAATAATCGAACTATTAACGAATAGTTCGATTATTATTGACTTTCTTGTCTTTTCCTATGACAAGTCTATCATCAACGGATGATAGACTTGTCATAGGAAAAGACAAGAAAAATATCGAATTTATTTTGAAGAAACTTGAAATCAAATTTGAAATGAAAAATAATGAAAATCCAAGAAAAAACTCAAAAGAAGGAATAATTCTTACTCAGAGATCCTACATAAATGACGTACTGGAAAAATACAACATGAAAAATGCCAAACCTTGTGACACGCCCGCAAGTAGCGATTCAAACTGTCCAGGAGAAGGAATATCCCTATAGGGAAGCAGTGGGAAGTTTACTGTACCTGTCTACCAGAACCAGACCAGATATCGCACAAGCGGTCAATCTAGTTAGCAGGAAGGTCGAAAACCCCACTAGAGAAGACGTCACAAAAGTCAAGAAAATATTCAAATATTTAGTGGGAATCAAAGAGAAAGGCATTTTGTTCAAACGAAACAAACCGATAGAGAACATCGATGCTTACAACGACTTGGATTATGCTGGAGACCCATTGACGTAAAGAAGCACTTCTGGCTCCGTGATAATGATAGCCGATGGACCAATATCATGGACATCCAAGAGGCAGCCTATAGTAGCGCTATCGTCGACTGAAGCCGAGTACATAGCCGCAGCAGACTGTTGCAAAGAGGCATTGTATCTCAAATATCTATTACAAGAAATAACCGGTTTGGACATAAAAATAAATTTGCATGTTGATAATCAAAGTTCGATTCAACTTGTGAAGTCTGGATCCTTCTACAAAAGGTCGAAGCACATAGACGTGTGGTATCATTTTGTACATGAACACTTCGAGCATGGATTAATAAATATTAGCTACTGTCCCACAGAAATTCAGTTAGCTGACGTAATGACAAAACCATTGTCAAAAGTAAAGTTTGAAAGCCACTGTGCAAGATTAATGTATGTATAGAAACGTGTCTCGGCCACATGAATGAACATAAGGAGAAGGTGTTGGAAGGTCGTGATGCTGTCCACGTATAATTGTCTATGATGCACTGCATTTGAATTTGGATTATGTTCTTTTACCTTTTGATGTGCGGTGTCATTATCATGTAATATATTTTCTCATATACAAGTAAACACAACGTTTTCAAGTATTATTTACGTTTTAATTAATTGCTATAGCCGCTAGTCCACCCTATCACTAGGCACATCGTTGTGCCCAGACTACCTTCACTTCAGGCACGTGGCTGTACCCAGTTGGTCCACTACAAGAACATTGCTTCGCCATACCTGTATCACACTAGTGTGACGGTGATGAAAAAAAATCTTCTGTTCCACACTGGTGTGACAAAATGGTGTGACGGTTAGTCATCCCCTATCCAGGCTGTTTATTACTAGAAGAACCTCAGAAGAAACAAATATTTTCTATATTCTTTATTAAAATAATTTTGCCTTATCCACATATTCACTTAAACTTACACGCCCACTCCACAACCATTTACACTCTTTTCCTTCTGTAATATAAATTTGTATTCTTCCCTAATGGAACTAGAGAATTGAACTACTGGGATACGGTGATCTTTTCTTTCCCTCCCATCCTCTCGTGACAGTATATTGACTAAAGTTACTTCTAAAGCTATAAGAGATTATAGTACCATTGCCAGTTAGAAAGTTTATGCTCATTAATTCATTAGTTCTTTCATCAGTTCCTTTGACGTAACTACCGGGCCGATTTGTGTCTGTGAACAAATTGGGCCGTTGTAGTTTCGTCGTAGTCTGTGGACCCATACCTACTTGATTGATTGATTGATTTCTCTATAAAATTTTTTGAAAGTTATTGGCAGTAGTTTGTAATGTGTCGCGATTTTTGAAATCAAAAACAAAATTAAATTTTTTGAAAAATAAAAAAAATGCTTTAGTTACAACAAGCTGATCACCGCGGCCCCCCGTGATATTTCTCGTGTGAAAAAAAGCATTTTATGGCAAGGACACTACCAGCGATATTACCAGTAGTGTCGTTTACAATTAACGACACTACCGCGCCCAGTTCTACTAACGTAACTACTACAAAGTTCAGAAAAAATCTTTATTTACCTATTTTAAAAAAGCAACAGCAATCTTAAGAAATGTAACTCTATTATTTTATTATTATGTTATGACTTTATATTATGGTCAGTCTCTCTAATCTTGAAGGCTCTTATGTTGTTATCTATTCCTGTAACATTTGAGGTTTGTGTCTTTTATAATGGACAATGATTTTCATCTGTACTCGGTGCACCTGTTGACCCATTTTTTTATTTTTCATCGGGTCAGAAAAAATGTATCACGCGCTTAGTAGGGCAGTATAGATATATCTTACCAGAGCCGCTTGGGTCCCTTAACTCTCTATTATAAGATACACAAATAACAAAAGTACTAGGAATACAGAACTTCGTAAGTAGTTGTTGGCTGTACAATTTGATCTAAAATGGGCGCGGTAGTGTCTTAATTGTAAACGACACTACTGGTAGTGTCGCTGGTAGTGTCCTTGCCATAAAATGGATAAAAAGTAGCTTATGTTACTCAGGGATAATGTAAATTAATGTATCTATATGTATTATAAAATCGGTTCAGTCGTTACGTAGCCCATTCAATTCAAACAAACAATCAAATCTTTTTTCTTTATAATATTAGTAAAGACAACATTATTTTTTTCCCATTATAATAATAGTTTAAATATAATTTCACTTTCATATATTTTTTTATGGCCCCAACTAACATCTCTCCCGAATCGCCTTCTAAAATAGTAGTCAAATATTTTATTATTACCCACAGATTTTTAATGGTACCTATCAAATAACAATAAAATCAGAAATAAAGTTGTTAAAAAGGTGTGAAGAACGCCAATGATTTAATAGAAGATAAAATATCACGAATAATTTTAGTCACGTGTTTTAACATTTTCGGCGATTTCATTGGTTATATAAATATCACAACGCAGGCTGTGCCAAGTCAGCTGTTTTACGGACGAGTTTGACGCAACGCTACATTTTATACGACCTTTTTTGTTCATTTTTAAGGTAACACCTGCTTTTGTTCGGTTACCTGTTCAGTTTTTATGTATGCTGGTTTAGCCTGACCATAGCCTGACTAATAATCGTATCGTAAACGTTCTAACCACTGATTTAGAGAGATTTAGCTTTTGAACACACCTAGCTGATAAAATGACAGAACCTGGCTGGATTTATTGACTGAGGGAGCGAAGCGACCGAAGGTTCCTTTTCAACCTGCAGACTGGGGAGAAATTCTTTCGTCTGTACCCATCTACGGGTTCTGTCAGATCATGTTTGAGGCCGTATTTATCAACCGATTTTCATGAAACTTTACACACACACTCCTTGCTTACAATGAGTAATATTTGAATGATATTTTTTTGATTGGATGACAAATGAAAGAGTAATAAAGAAAATTGAAGAAGAAATTTTCTAAATATAGCCGCTCCCGAAGTCTACGGTTCACAGAACTACTAAGTAGTATACTTCTCATATCGGAATAGCTAAAGAGCTAGGACAGTATAACTGTGGGCGGCTTAGGTATATTACCTACTCACAAAACATGCATTATATTTTTTTACCAGGAGTCTACAAAATTGTTGCCTACGTGTTGTTTTTTTGTGTATATTATGGTGTAAAAAGATCCTTTTACGCAAATAAATGTGGGGATATTTTGTGTTAGAGGAACATTGCGAAAAAGTAAAAACAAAACGTGCTAGAATCCCTAAACGACATTTGTGTTGCACGATTTTATTCATGGAAAAATAATAGAATTTGTAAAATGATTTGATAACACTAGAGATGAAAGATATTCAGGTTTTATTTAATGTATTTTGTTTCATATTTCTACTTTCTCGTTTTAATTTTGAATATAAAGCATTTATGTAGGTATCTGTGAAAACCGCAAGAAAAACCGTCTTCATTTTACTCGTAGATTATCGTGTACGGTACGGTACGTACACACAAACAATAACAACAACGTAAAGTATAATGTTTTGTTTTTTGATTAGGCAGTATTTTTATATTGCCCACACTACTTTTGTGTTAATTTTATTGAATGTATTACTTAAGGTAGGGTAGGCAGAGATGCACTACACAGACACACCTACTTTTTTGTAAGTACCTAGACCTACCTAGTTTGGTGCTAGCCTTTTTCCGTTACCGGACATGATAAAATAAACTAATAACCAATCTGTAAACTGAACCTTAATTTTTTTTTTTTTGGACATTCTCACACAACGTCATCTAGCCCAAACTAAGCTATAAGCTTGTGCTATGGGATCTATACAACTGATAAACATACTTATATGTTTCTAAATACATACATAATATACATAGAAAACACCCAAACTCCGAAATAAACATTTGTGGATCACACAAATATTTGATTCGACCCGGGATTCGAACCCGAGACTCCGGAGTCGAAAGCCGATGCACTACCGACCACGCCACCGAAGCAGTCGAATTCCATCATAATCAGTCTGATAACCTTTACCGAAAGCTTCTCTTAAAAAGTTCACTTTGTACCTGCTTGTCTATATTCAAACACAACCTTGACATTCTACGTACCAATTTTAATCGATTGTGTCACCGAGATGTACATCTAAAAAAATGATTATTGTGCCACAACTCTCGATTATTTTTCGAAGCCCAACGGTCAATGTGATTTGAACCTGACGATCAGTTTATACAGTGACAGGCATATGAGAGAGAGAGAGAGGGAAGGGCAACGCGTCAATGCCTCCCCGCGAACGCGGCAAAACCGGCATTTATCGCGGTACTTTGTGGTACTCCGCGCGTTCCTTGCTTGGATGTTACATCGCACATGTATTCCGCGAGTGTTCTGTGAGAAACTTTTGTGACGAGTTTGGATGGTTTTCGTGGCTTTGCAATGGCTAGACCACTTGTGATGTTGTTAGTGATGTTGACAGGCTACGTGGTTGCTGACAGGAAACTTACCGTCGTAGAGAAGTTAAGAGAAGATACGGATTTGTCTCAGGTATTTGAAACTTCTAAACGAGCTCTTGAATAGTTTTGATCTAGCTTTTGAACAGTTTCACGTGCAGTCTTCGAAGTTAGATATTTTAGTACGGCCGTAATGGTAAATAAAGTTAAGTTACTTATAGTATAATAATGGCAAAGGTGCTAGTTTTACCTTAAACCCTACATCTTTCCAACAACTCTATTTATCATGTAAGTCTTAGAATTTTGTACAGTAAGTAGATCAAATACACTTTGGTAATTTTAATAATATTTTTGAATATGCTCACACAACATTATCTAGCCCAAATTAAGCTAATTGCTTATGCTTTGGAATCTAGACGACCGTTAAACACACTATACTTATTTCTAAACAGATACTTAATATAGGTACCTACATAGAAAACACCCAAATGCGTGATCCGCAAAATAAACATTTTGTGAATCACGCAATTATTTGATTCTACAAGGGAATGGAACCTGGGACCTCTGGACAGCAGTCGCATACACACTGCGCCTCTGAGGCATTAAAAGCAAATTAGTCGCACAAACCTGGCTTAAAGTCTAAGATGCATATCTAGGAATGGAGTTACTTATTGGCTCCAGGAGACCTACCACCATGTCTGTAAGCAGTAAGTAAGTATTCCTTTGACGAAGACGTTCTTACGTATTCGTAAGAACGTCAAAGAAGCATTATAATAATACTGCTTAAAGACATTGTGGTATGCCACCAGTATATAGCAGTAAGTATAGTATATACTACTATCGCTTCGTTTACATAATACAGCGGTTAAGTAACATTAACAGCTGCACTTACTAATAACGAATGCGGTTACAAACCCGATGGCATCTGGCTTTGAACATGAGTCATACTGTAAATAAATAAATGACCTGTTTTCCAACAGTAAAACAAAGCCTCTCTCATAAGACTTAGTTTCGTTTCTGCGTTTTGGGTCAATGGCACGCAAATATACTTATCGATAACCGATAAGTTGCAGATTGTTCGAGATCAATCTGCAACTTATCGGTAATCGATATTTAAATATAATATAGGCTATATAATATATATTTTTTTAAATTCCGTCGCCCAATGTGGCGGCCGCTCTCACGTCCGTTGCCTGCCGGGCGTCTCTAGCTCACAGGCTATATAATATAAGGCTATCTACTGTTTGTTAAAAGGGTGTGTCCATTGAGTTTCTATATTATAAGAGATAGTGTACCCTGATAGTCTTATTTTACAGTATAAACAAACTCTACATTATATGGAGTGGACCGCTCATAATGTAGAGAGCGAATAGGCTTCTGCCGACTCCTATATGGTAAACAGGCGTGATTATATTATGTATGTATGTAGGTAAGTAATGTAAGTACCAATATTTACTATCAAAATATAAAAATGTTTGCAGGCATTCTTGGAAACTTCTTAGTTAGGAACGAGGAGGTTTTTAAATGAATTTCCGTATATTTTTGTAAGTACATATTTGTACATATTTACTAAACATTTTAATGTGCACCAACATGTTTAAACAAACAAGAAAATAACTAAGTAAATTGGCAAACCTACGAATTTATAAGCGAAATAAACCTTGACAATGACAATAACTAGTTAAGGCCAAAGAATAAAGTTTGTTGAGGTCATTGGCTTCTGTTGATTCAATACCTATTTGCTTCTTGTTTATTTGTCTTGACTTCTATAATAATATTTCAATAATACAAAAAAAAAACTAGAAGAAGATTACCTGCTGACAATTTGTACAGATGTTATTAAATTGTTAAAAATATATTTTTCTGACGTAATTAATTGCTGCTGATCCGACAGATATTTAGTTTTCCTAAATTTTCTGTTGTATATCATTGTGCATAATTTCTCAATACTTTTTTATTAATCTTCTCCTCATATTATAAACTCAACAAAAATAGAATTAACTTAAATGGATCAGCCAAATAGTAAAACAGTGTGTGTTTAAATAGTGTTGTGGTCAAAGGAAATGTATATTTAAAAAGAAAATCTTCTTGTAGTTCATATTAGGTTGCGTTTGAGTAAAATTTACATACTTTGCTTAAGGCGGGCACCAAAAGGCCACGTAAAAGTACAAGTTTAGCAACAAAGTCGTTTTCAAACTGCAGTTTAATTCTATTTCGTTGGAAACGTCCCGCGGGAGTTGGGGTCGTTGAAAATAGAGCTATAGAGCAGAATTTATTTACCATCCGGAGGTACCTACCTATGACCATTGTACTTATATACCTACTATTCCCTATTCTGTGCCTATAGTAAGTATAGAAGTTACTATTATACAATACGTTTTTAAATAAACAGTGGCATCTCCTTAATTGTTGATAATCTACTGCCACAATTATTGTATAATTTATTTACACAAATACAAAATTATGTCCTTTACTTTTACAGAAACTGTTAAATAAACCAATTTTAAGAACTTGGGCGTATTATTTGCCATTGACCCCCCCCCCCCACCCCTTCGAAGAAACGGGCATGAAGTATGTTTACCCAGAGTTCTTCTTCTTCAAGTGGAGCGTGAAGATCAGGCACATCACTAGGTTGGCAACTTGAGGGCTAATTCTAATGGTATTATTTATTGTGTGCTATGAGATTCGCCCACAAATGCAAGAAATCGCTGCTGCTTTCCATCAGGAGAGTGGCGTCAATTTCACCAACCTAATCATCATTCGCCGAGCCTTTTCCCAAGTTTTCTCAGTTGGGGTCGGCTTTCCAGTCTAACTGCTATTCGGCTGAATTTCGATAAAAAAAACCTAAGAACCTATCTAGTTATACTGTAAGATATTCTTAAAGAGTTTCATCACACCATACTGAAGCGATATTACTTAATATTTAAACAACTAATATATTGCTTTATTGCGCACTTTGTATTATTAAACATATATCCATTAATAAATGCCAGAGTTATATAATTGATATAAACGTCTCAAATGGCCGCATCCGTTTGTCTTATACATGTTCAATGTAGTTCAACTTTGTCAAAGGACAGCTTGGATTTATTAATGGTCGTACTCTCTGTATATAATTAGTTTCTTACTGGGAACGACTATTGAATCAAAGCAATATGTACTGATTGAGATCTCATATTACATTTTTTTAATTTAAATTGAGCTCTTGTTACTAGACAAAGTTTTTGTTTGTAATCTATCGCAAACGCACATTACAATCCCGCGGTCATTCCCTAACAAGAGGAATGCTCAGACCACTGAGCTACGATGACCAATACCGACATCATCCAATATTTGCCTCGTATTATAATGTCTAGATCGCGCTATCAAGGTTAGCGTTGGTTTCACCTACCGAAATTCTGTGATTTTTTTTAATAATTTAAGAATAGTTTAAGCAAACTCATTGCTTTGAAATACAGAAATATATTTACTCTACACGAATTGGTATCTATGGAATATGGAACACAGACGATTGTATCAGGCCTTTGATTGTGTTTGACCTAGCCCTAAGGGGTCAAAAGTAGTACCTGATATTAATAATAAGAAATTTTTTTTTGTCTTAATCCACGGCCCTGTGCTGTGGATTAAAACAAACGTCCCTTGCCGAGCGCGTCCGGTAAGCACTGAGAGAATTCCCAGTGGCGCCCGGCTGAAAGATAGAACCCTAAAATGAGACAGGATATAATTTCCATGTCACCTTAATAGGAATCTATGGGAAATGGGAATAGGTCAACTGTTTTACATGGGCGAAACCTTGATTCTTTTGGATCTCATAAAGATCTATTTTGAACCGACTTCCAAAAAAGGGGGTGGTTCTCAATTCGACCGTTTTTTTTTCGACTGAACTGATTTGATTTTTTTTTTATGAAAAGTTACTGTTTCATGAGTGGTCCCATTTTAATTTGGTCCCAATCCGATAAATATTTGG
The DNA here is from genome assembly GCA_963556515.1 of Nudaria mundana. NCBI lineage: Eukaryota > Metazoa > Arthropoda > Insecta > Lepidoptera > Erebidae > Nudaria > Nudaria mundana. Next base: position 11,907,149 of record OY748295.1, on the reverse strand, counting down.
TCCCATTCCGGTAATTTGAAATCGGTTTTTGTATCAATCTGTAATGTTTTCATTATCTTCGTATATTCTACAGAAAGCTACGAACGCACCTGTTTAGTAATTATATCATTACATTTTGTAATAACTTCCTTCGACATTAGTATTCTTATCAAGAAACAGAAGTTCCATATTTAACGTCCTAAATTTTCACTCGAGTGGGTGTAGAACGGAACTGGAAACTTCAAAAAGTTATTGCGAGTTATGAATTTTCAAAGCGAAGACTTTTCCGTCCTTTATCGGTCCATTGCAATATAACCATAATAATATATTGTACAAAGAAAAAGAATTAAAAAGAAGGTACTAAAGAATGGTAAGTAAAGTCCTTTATACCTATTATTATACTTAATTTTATTTATTTATTTATTATGATTCACCAACATTTGTTTACACTCTTACATGGGTAACAAATACATGTAAATAAGTTGAAACTAAATGTAACAAATATTTATAGGTAAATACAGCATGTTATACAATACCACCACACTTATCTACTAAACATAACGTAGGTAGGAACCTAACGCTAAACATGTCTGTCTTAACAGCTGCAGTGAGTGATAACAACCGATATACAATACTTAATGTTATTACAGAACTAGCATACACAAACATCCCTTAAAACCGTAAATAGGTTTTTATGTAGAAACTAATTACTTAGTTATTTCAATAACGGAAAAAATTTAATGCAATGTTGTTATAAAACTATCACTACCCATGTATAATAAAACAAAGCCCTCCGCAGCGTCTGTCTGTTCGCGATAAACTCAAAAACTACTTTAACGATTTTCATGTTGCTTTTAACTAACAGATAGATTGGTTCTTGAGGAATGTTTTAGTATAATAATTGAGCGAAGCGAGCGTAGCGAGCGTAGCTCCTTATTAGGTGACTCAAATGCAATTCGATGTGAAATTGTTTCTCGACAACTACCCAACCGATTTTCTTGATTTTTTCACTCAACAATCATGCATTCTCAGGAGCTGGTTTTGTTCGAGACCGAATTTTGATTTCCTTGGACCCTCAAAAAAAGTTATTGACCAAAAATATGACACTAGTCGCTTCGCTCAATTGCATGCTGCAGCGCAGTACCAGGGCAGCGACCGTAATTTAACGGGCGAAGCTGTAGGTAGGCGTTCGCTAGTTGTTAATAAAATAATGTATTGGTATTCCACAGTAGAAAAATATTTTAACCAAAGGAATCTTAACAATACCATATTTATTCATCATCATTCACCGAGCCTCTTCCCAACGCAGTTGGAGTCGACTTTACAGTCTAACTGCGATTCTTCTGAACTTCGATATTTTCCGTGAAGCGAGTGCCATCTGACCTCCACAACCCATGGGCGATATCGATGAGGTAGTAAGACCAGCCTGGTTTTTTTATTTAGGGCTCCAACTACCCCTAACGACTGCCATAGATGTTCGTATGACAACCGGAACCGATGGCTTAACGTGCTCTCCGAGGCACAGAGGGGTTTCAGTGTCTTAAGAAATGTCAGGTCACCCATTCAAAGACCCACCTGAATAGATGTTGCTATACTGCTATATTTATTCATGTACTTACTATTTATAAACCGAAAATGTCAGGTCTCTCTCCCTGGAGACCAAGACCTTTTATATATTTATTTCGCCAAACCTTTTGCTAGTCTTCAATTACCGTAACCGTTCCCGAGTACTTTACCACCATGTAAATATGGCTGTGGTCATCATCCTCGCAGCCCATTTGACCCACTGCTGGGCATAGGCCTCACCCAAAGAGGGGGGAATTCAGCCTACATATACCACGCTGGCCAGACGGGTTGGTATAGGGTTTTTTGTTGAGTTTTCCTTCTCTAAACATACACACATAAGATGGCTATAATCTATCTATCTATATATAGAAATGGGGAATGTAATTTTGGTCCCCCCTTAGCTCTCAAGAACTGCTTATGCTCCAATGATGGTTGACCCCTCTATGGATAGCACTCGATCTGGAGGCAGACACCGCAATTTTATATGGCGGGGGCACTGCCGAGCGGGGATATAGAAATGGTGCATGTAATTTTTGTCCCCTTAGCTCTCGAGAACTGCAAGAAAAAATCGAAAATTTGACCTAGCCCTAAGGGGTCAAAAGTTATATGCCAAAACCTATGGCGTGGTGTGGCGCAAAGCACCGCGCAAGACACCGTACTAGTATAAAATAAATAAAAATGTCTAGGTAAGTATGTGAGTTAGACCCTGAGACGGTATTAAAGTCTTGAATTTAGTCGGAGAACTGTGACTAATTTGTCTATAACTTCGTAAATGACTGTTGCATTGTGCTCTTACATTGTCTAGTACTCTTAAACCTAGACAAAATTATGTCTTTCTATTCAAAAGGTTGCAGACAGGAATTTTATATGCCCGCATTTCACCAGTCATTTGGTTGGTATCGTAATAGGAATGAGCCTATTGCCGTATTTGGTATATTTGCCATAGCTTCATTCATATTGCATAAAAACACATACATTTTTCCCACTGTTATAACACTGTAGTAGTTATCGACAATATGGCGGCAAACCTCAACACGGCTGAAGGCGAAAGACTTTAGCCTGTTATTGCAAGTAGAATTTTACCATAATGTACTATTTTTCTATCCAACTGTGTTATAATGGTTTAAAAAGTTACTTAACGATACAGATTTACAGAAAATCTCATCTCAAATCAATCAATCTCAAATCTGTATCATAAAATAACTTTTTAATTTTATATAGTAAGTACTTAGTACTGGTGTCATAATCTTTGATAGTACTGTAAGTACTATTCCTTATTCTGTGGTACTGGTACCATAGCCTTTAATGAGTGTCAACTTTTAAAATCATAACTGGAATTTCTCGATTCGAGCGTAGATTAAAAATCGAATAAAACTAAAAGCTCCGAACTCACACGTCACATTTTAATGCTAAAGGCGACAACCAAACTGCCTATCGGATTCGAATCCTTACTGTCTATAATACATTACATATTAAAAATGTATCGTCATATTACGTTTCATACGACCAGCTAAGTTACTAATGTCTAAATTCTTGGAGCGACACGCAGTCACTCGAGATCGTCTTACCCGCTTCCTCTGAGATAATTATTGTGGACAACGGGTCCCTTCGTCAATCAACGAACAATTTAATTTCATTTGAGCTTCCTTTGTACATGTTACGAGTAACGATGAATATTATATTACCTTCAGCGAAGCTTGTCATGTGGTTCCTAATGGCTGACTAATGCTGCTTAATAAGTAGGTAATGCCTCGGTGGTGCAATGGTATGTACGTGTATGTGACAGCCGTCCCCGAGGTCTCCGGTTCGTTTACCGGGTGGAATCAAATTATTGTGTGATCCACAAAAATGTGTGTTTCGGAGTTTGGGTATTTTCTATGTATATTTAGTATGTATGTATTTAGAAATATATAAGTACTAGTGGTCGCCCGCGACTTCGTTCGCGTGGTAATTTGGAATTTTTCCCGTTCCCGCGGCTTATAATTTGTTCCCGTGGCGTCACCCGTAATAACATCTAACTTCCCAAATAATTATTTTGGAACGAATTTCATTTCCATAAAATATGTTATAGTGAGTTAACCTTAAAAGATAGATATATGCTAACGACCTTTTTTTAGAATTTTTAAAGAGAAACAATTCTTTAGTATATTATTTTAACATAACATTAACCGTTTAGCCAGCGCACGTAACGGAAGTTCTCAAAAGAAAAAAATTTTGCCCGTTTTTGAAACATATCACTGCTCCGCTCCTATTCATCGCAGCATGATGCTATATAACATATAGCCTTCCTCAATAAATGCACTTCTTAAGAAAAAAATAATTTTTCAAATCGTACCAGTACTTCCTGAGATTAGCGCGTTCATACAAATAAACTCTTCTGCTTTATTATATTAGTATAGATGTTTAGAGAAGGAAAACTCGACACAAAAACCCTATACCACCCGTCTGGCCAGCGTGATATATATAAAGGCTGATTTCCCCCCTTTTTGGCGGAGGCCTATGCCCAGAAGTGGGCGTCAAATGGGCCGAGATGATGATGATGATGGTAAAGTAAGTAAGTACTAATTACTTGAATACGAGGAGAATTTTGATGCAAGTGTTTTAGACAAATAATCTTGTTACTAAACACCTGACATGATGAATGGGAAACTAGGAAAATTGTATTTGCTTGTGGCAAAACTCCTAACTAAGGCCCCAAGGCAAAACTATCCTTAATCTTACTCGACTTCTATGTACACAAAAACAGAATCCAGTACGAATTAATCAGACATACCCAAATTCCTGATTCATTGTAAATAAGACGAAATTTATTGGCTACTGAATACATAAATATATCTCCGGAGATTGTTATATTTAAAATTTATGGTATCTGTATGACTGTTTCATATCTACAACACGAAAAGGTTTAATGAAAATTGTTTCGTACATCGAGTTGAGAGAGGCATTCGAGGCTTCAGTAGGAATTCGGTTACATTACTCAGGCTACTGTAGCATACCGTTCAAAGTATTCTAATTATTCTTATCTGTAGAATTGGACAACAAGTGGACAGTTATAGCACTAAAATTTAATTCTTACCGTTGAAATTCGAACTATTTCGATCGAACTATCTCTCTCCACTATGTAGAGTATATTATTATGTAAAAAGTTCTTGGACTTTTTACATAGGGACTATGAAAGACATTGTTTGTGTTTAAAGAAAAAACAGTGAAGATAGAATAGGACACGTCAATTATTGTAATACTTATTTAGTTTGTGATAGTACAAGTTTCTAAGTAGGTAGGTATACTGTTTTGTTAATAATCTATTCTATACTAATATTATAAAGAGGAAAGATTTGATTGTTTGTTGTTGTTCCGTAACTACTGGTTCGATTTTGAAAATTCTTTCATTGATATGTAGCTACATTATCCCTGAGCAACATAGGCTACTTTTTATCCCGGTAATAATTTGGTTCCCACGGGAACCGGTAAAGAGAAAACTATATCACGCGAGCGATATTTTAAACATTGTATATTCTCATTCTTCATCAGCTAAATTTATATCAACAATATCACAATTCTTTGGAAAATGACCACCGCGCATTCAATATAGAGTCTAGTAGGCATAATAAATCAAGGAAGAATACACTGTTACAAATGCTTGAGGATTAATTTTGCGAAATCTTTTGTTGAACTCAGTGGACCTAATGTAATTGAAAATGATGTGAAGGAAAATGATTTACCGGTATGTACCTAATACCTATTGTATGTAATTACTTAATTGCAATATACGTAAGTAATTTATCATTTTACCTTAGCCAAGACTGTGGCTACGGAGTCTATCGGGGACTAGTCTAAAAATGGAACATTATTATGTACCTATCCCATCCACTACCTCTATAAAAAGACAGATATTCTTCACTTCGTCTGTTGGAATTTTTTACATTCATTTGGGTAAACACAGCCTTAAATTACCTACGTAAGTACCTACTTGCATACTTCATTTTATCTGTGCCTTAGCTCTTAAGAAAAGAATACACTGCAAACATACATACCCTTGGTAAATTGAGGCTTAATAATTGGCTAGTCATACTAACAATCTACTATTAGTAAGCTTAATTGATGTTAGGACTTAGGTGCAAATCTCAAAAACATGTTTATAATGTTCGCGAGGTCTACTTTTTGACCAAACAGTCTGTAGACCTCTCGAACATTAATTACCATAACAAGAACACTAGTTTAATAAGTGTATTACGCTCTCTAGAATTGTGTCTAATAGAATATCGTTAATTCAAAGAACTTAGATACATATTATACATACACCTAGGACACTGTTAAGGTGAGTACCAAATAAATTCTTCTTTCCACATTCGTTAACATTTTTTATCGGTAAAATGAACGATACGCTACGGTTGTATTAGTGTTTCATTAGGACCATTAGCCTTTTCAAATTGCAAACCAGAGACGCGAGAAAATGTTTCTGTATTTTTTTTGTTAACTACATAATTAATAACATAGATGTTTTGTTTTGTTGTGGAAAAGACTGACGTTTTTGTTGGATAGCACCAACCGTAGTTATGAGTTGACTGAAACGTCGGGAAGCAATAAGTTATCGTAGGTAACCTACATTTTATATTCTCACCATACTCTAACGATGTGAAATCTTCAAACAGGTACATTTCGAAGTTCGTGGTTAGAACAACAAAAACCAAATCATAGACATGCCATAAGAAACTTGATAGTTTTTCCTCGTTTCGAATCTTATTATGCCGATGTTGTAATAAAATGTGAAATGCATGCATAACGTGACAATATCTAAGAGAACACATCCTGTCGCCACTTCCTGCGTTCCTGGAGGTGACGAAGTATCAATTGGTGGGGAATTCAATATGAGCGTGTACCGAACTCTCGATGTTATACGGGCGTGACGCATCACGGATAAATTTGCTTCGTTCTTATTCTGTCCACGAATTTATACCTGAATTGTATATTATATATTGTATATTGTATATTATATTATACCCAGACCCATATTAACGTATTTTATTGAAGGCCATTTAAGTGTAGAACTTGTTTAACACTATTTTGTGTCTACTGCCGTCTAAAGACACTACACAACTGAAGTAAAACTTACTCAACTTTAAATGCATGGTGCTAGAGCAATCTTACCAAGAAATTGGGTGCTAAAGTCAGTGTAAGTGCATCATCATCAGAAAACGGAATAATCAAAGTCACACTTGCTCAGACGCTTTTCCAACCCATTTTGGACTACGCGGATGGCTGCTATTTGGACGCTACTGAGGAGCTGTTAGACAAACTTGAGCGCTTGCAAAATTTATGTATCCGTTTTGTTTTCAATCTGCGTAAGTATGATCACGTTTCGCACTTTCGCAAGGAACTCAAGTGGCTCCCAATCCGCCTTCGTAGAGACACTCGGACATTTTTTTTTTTTTTTTTTTTTTATATTTAGGTCGACAAATTGACGCCACTCGCCTGATGGTAAGCTGAGGCGACGTCTGGCAATTGAGGGCGACTCTCACAGTACACAGGAATACTATAGAGAGTGGCCCTCAACTTGACGACCCTGTAATGTGCCTCTTCACGCTTCGCTTAAAGAGCCCAGGGTTATATGTAGGAGGAAACACGTGCGCAGGCAGGGCGTTCCAAGCCACCATCGTTCGGCAGAGAAACGATCGTTTAAAACGCTCGGTTCTCGCGAAGACGGTTTCCACGGTATGAGGGTGACATCTCTGCCCGGCACGCGTTGTTCGGGATCGGAAGGGAGAGGGTGGGATCAGGTTGAAGAGCTCTTCAGAACACTCACCGTGGTAAATACGGTAGAACGCGGCCAAGGAAGCAATTGTTCGGCGCTGGGCTAGCGGCTCAAGGCTTCCCGTTACCTCCGGACAGTCTATAATGCGAACAGCGCGTCGCTGCATAGCGTCGAGTGCGTCCAGCAAATACTTCGCGGAGCCGTCCCAGAGGTGAGAGCAGTATTCAACGCAGGGTCTAATCTGCGTTTTGTACAGCAGACACCTCTGGTGCGGTGTAAAGAATCGCTTTACCTTGTTCAGTATTCCTAGTTTCCGCGAAGCTAGCCCAATACATCTCTCAATGTATTTTGTGTTATTGAGCTCTCGACGAACGTCTATGCCAAGGATGTCTAGATTGTCCTTCATTGGTAATATTGCATTCTGAAGAGTGGGTAGGGGAAGGAAAGGGGATTTTTTCGCTGTAAATGCACACGCCTGTGTTTTGTGGGCATTGAACTCGACCAAGTTCTCGGCACCCCATTGGGAGATACTGTCGAGGCTTCGGTCGAGATCACCCACGAGATGTCGTCTCTCCTCCTCTATCACAGATCGCCCCGCCGTCGGACGAACCGAGTAACTCCCGTGCAATGTACTGTCATCTGCATAGCAATGAATGTTCCCGAGGGAAAGCATATCATTGATATGCAGAAGAAAGAGAGTTGGTGACAGTACGGACCCCTGCGGTACCCCGGCATTCACTTGCAAAAAGCGAGAAGCCTGGCCATCGCAGAGGACCCGCACTCGGCGCTCGTTTAAAAAACTGGCAATCCAGCTGCACAGTTGAGGAGGTAGACCATATCCCGGAAGCTTGGAAAGGAGCGAAGCATGCCAGACCCTATCGAAAGCTTTGGCGATGTCCAGGCTAATAGCCAAGGACTCGCCAAACTTTTCCATAGCCCCACCCCATACATGCGTGACGAATGCCAGGAGGTCACCCGTTGATCGTTTTGGCCTGAAGCCATATTGCCGATCATTGATTAGCGAGTGATCCTCCAGGTATCGCATGAGCTGCTTATTTATAAGAAGCTCGAGCACCTTGCAAATGACTGAGGTGACAGCTATGGGTCGATAGTTGCCTGGATCGGATCGATCCCCTTTCTTGGGGATCGGTTGTACGTTCGCCTCCTTCCAGGCCTCCGGCACGAGGCCTGTAGAGTATGACAGGCGGTACAGACGCGTTAATACTGGAGACAACTCAGCAGCACATTTTCGTAGCACCACCGCCGGAATGCCGTCAGGGCCACTGGCTTTCCGCGTGTCGAGTGACCGCAGCACTGCCCGTACATCACATTGCCTGATAACAATATCAGGCATAGTGTGGCCACAGTTGGCGATGGCGGGGGGCTGCAGGCCACGGTCATCGACCCGGGAATTAGCCGCAAAGAGGTCTGCGAGCATGTCCGCCTTCTCTTGGGCTTTGTGAGCCAGTGATCCATCAGGAAAACGCAGTGGTGGCAGCGAGGGTTGACAAAAATTTGACTGTACGGCTTTGGCCAGTTGCCAGTATCCACGGCTGCCCGTGGGATGGGATGTGAGCTCCTGACCAAGCCGCGCGACGCGCTGGGCATCCGCTCTCTTGAAGGCCCTCTTGCTGAACCTAGTGGCCCGATTGTACGCTGCTTTGAGGCGGTTCACGTTCGGGTCACGTGCCGCCCGAGCCCTGACCCAGGCGCGATATGCCGACTGTTTTTTCTGGACAGCCTCGGCACATTCACGCCCGAACCAGGGGCGAGCTTTGCGGATGCTGGCGACATCAGTGAAAGGGATATAATATTCTATCCCTAGACTGATCTCGCCAGCAATGGCAGCAGCGCTATCCGAAGGCGCCTTCCCTACAAAGCAGCGCTGGCTCCACGGGATGGACGCAAAGTAATCGCGGAGACCGTCCCAGTCTGCCGACGAGTAGTGCCATAGTCGTCGAGTCATTTGTTCAGCACGAGCAGGCGGTGGCACTTGGAAGCTGGCGTGCACCACACAGTGGTCGGATGTGCCCAGTGGGGCGCGTACCGACACACTGTACTCGGCTGGGCGACTCGTCAGCAGTAGATCCAGCAAGGCGGGCGTGTGGTCTGACCTGTCAGGTATCCGGGTGATCCCCCGTACCATCTGGGTCAGCCCGTGGGAGAGAGCGAATGCATGGGCGGTTCGTCCCGCATGATCGGTCCTAAGGGACCCCAGCCACTCAACGTGATGACCGTTAAAGTCCCCCAGGAAAACCAGGTCAGCGTTCGGGAACCGCACCTGCGCATCGTCAGCCATCTCGCTGAGGTATTCGAAAAGCCTTGTTGTCCCAGTGTCCCCTGTGTGGGAGCGGTAGACGCACACGTAGATCTGGCTCATGGAGCCATGATCCACGTGCAGCCAAAGGACATTATGTCTCCTTTTTAATATCCTGCATAATCCCGCCTATCCTTCCTACCTACGGGAGCGCTTCTCATATATGAACGCACCCGGTACCCTGTGTAGGTCCCACCTCAAATACCGCCTAAATTATCCCTCCCACAAAACTGATTTTTATTCCTATTCCTTTTCTGTTCATGCGGTCAGGCTGTGGAACTCTCTCCCCCCGGACATACAAAGCTGTAGAACTCTTACTCTATTTAAAAAGAAAGTGAAAGCACACTACCTCTCCTCTTTATCTTAGTTATATATATCGGGTAATAATATTATCTATTGTAGTCTCTATATGTAAGTATATTATAGTACAGTATGTATTTAGTTTATTTTTATTACACAGCACACACGTTGCCTTGTCATATTTACATCTCCTCTCTGGCCTGCTGGAAGAGATTCCTTTAGGAATAAGTAGCGCCCTTGTACTAACTGCTCACTGTTCTGTTTGTATTATTCTTATTGTTTGTTTTTATCTGTGTGTTGTACATAAATAAATAAATAAATAAATAAATAAAATAAAACGGACTACTTAGGCACTGGCAAACAAAAAAGGTCCCGGTAGGCGGCAATAAACCCATATTTGGAAGGACCCACAAACTTAACTGTCAAAGGTAATGTCGTCTCGAGTATCTACGAGTATCTTTAACCTAACCCTTCAAAGAGTATAATTCGTAGATACATGCATAGTGTAACTTTCAATATAAAATACAAAGCCTACGATTAAAGCCGTTGTTGAAACCCTTTTTAGGGTTCCGTAGTAAAAGCCTCGGAACCCTTATAGTTTCGTCATGTCCGTCCGTCCGTCCGTCCTCGACTTTCGTCCTAAACGGTTAGTGTTAGAAAAATAAAACTGCACGAATATGTATATTTACTACGCCGAAAAAGTGCTAAAATAAAATTAAAAATAATTACCTCCCCAACATATAAAGTGGGAATGATATTTTGTTTTCTTACGTCTACCCCATTGCGTGGGGTATCACTAGATAGATCTTCGTTGTCTTACAAAAATTGAGAGGTTTGAATTGAATTAGCGTTTGCGAGTTGAATTAGTGCCCTCTAAAATCTAAACGGCTAGCGTGAAGAACCCGAAAAAAATCATGATGGTAGTCCATGTACTGAACTTTGAAGGAAAACTATAGCGGATTAGATAGCTCTGTTAGTTCAGGAGTTATAGAGGCAATTATGGGTGACTACGGAACCGTATTCTATGCGTGGCCAGACACGCACATGCCTGGTTTTTTTTTAGTAAATACCGGTGACCATTGCCAAAGTGCTTATGTAGACATATGTTATGTACCACTACTTAATAATCTAAGCATAAAGTGTTTATTATGTAAAAGTAGGTACTTCTATCTGTGCATAAAATTATACAACGAAGAATAAGTAACAGTACAAAACCGCAACAAATTTTGTATCGAATTGCAGCAGTTATGTTGGCAAAACAACGGTTTTTTCAACTCAGGTAAACCGTTTTGGGGTCGGCAGGTGTTTTAAGTTTTGATTGTGAGTTGACGCTTAGGTACACAGGTAAGAAGTAGGTACCTATGTTTTGTTCTAAATGTGAGTTGTATCTATGCTCATTATTATTTTATGACTTCTTTATTTTAACTTTGTTCCCGCTCGTAATCAACTCTTATTGGGCCATCCGGGGATTTATATACACCGTGAAAGTACCATCGTTTACAAAAAAAAATATTTTGGGCTCAGTTTCGATAAGAGAACCGACTGGAAGTATTACTTTGAAAAACAAACACATATTTGTTACAACAATCTTAAAATTTATGTAGTCTCTAGACATCAAATGAGTACTCGTGGTAGCTCACTGCCTTAAAAAATGTTCCTAGTGCTTTCCAGAGACACTCAGCAATAGACGTAAGCTAGGCCACGGGCCGCGGATTTAAACAAAAAACTACATCAATTTTTATAAAAAAAATGTGTTTGTTTTTCAAAGAAATTCTGTTATCGAAACTGAGTCCACTTTTTTAAACGGTGTTACTCCACGGTGTATAGTACCGTAGGTAATATGAAGGAAATAAAATTAAAGTTTGAATTGTAATTTGACAATAAAACTTCCGTCTCAGAATAATGAAAGACTGAACTTTTTTTATGCCATTTCATCTTTGTCAAACTTTATCTTAATGTTTTCCAACAATTTTCTCAACGAAAACGTAGAAACGTGACCCTACTATATTGTTTAATTTATAATATTTGACTGCCTCAATTTTTCATCTCTATAGATTAAACTAACCTGGTAAGGTTATGGGATCCATCAAGTATTAAAGTAATTAGCGCAGTAAACTTAAACTCAATGTCTTAAGATACTTCAAACATTATAAGTAATATTTACTCACCAAATTTTAGACAGTTTTAAAATAATCTTGACATAAAACCTCTCTGGAACAAAACAGAATTAATCATTCAAATAATAACACATTTGATTTTGAAATTGCCTGTGTTTGAGAAGTTGGTTAACATACAATTGTTCTAATATTTTGTCCCGGACTTTACGTAGGTAATTTGATTCAAAGTTGTATTACTTTCGGTAACGCAAATATGGGGAGGGGTAAAGGATTGTTCCTTGACAGTGATGCGGGTGAATTTCACTCAAGTGATATACCTCTTACGTAGATTAATGTGAATTCTGATAAAATTGTATTCTATTCGCCTAAATAGTTGTTTACGTTCGTTTCTTTATATACTAGCAAATGTTTGCGACTTTTTTTTCGTGTTGTAAACTTGTAACGTGTACATTTTTCTGTGATACTCCCCTCCTGTTGATCTTAGTGTGATGTTAAATAGCCTATGTTACTCGCGAACAATGTAGCTTTTGAAAGGTAAAATATTTTTTTAAAGAGGAGTAGTTTCGGATCCTATTCAATGCAAACAAAATAAAAATAAAATCTTGCCTCTCTCTAATATTACATATACCTATGTAACGCGTAACCTATGTAATAGTCCGAGACGCCCAGGACTTTAATTGGCTGTGCCATAGCGACTGGCACGTAAGATTTTGTTGCTTTTCATTAACATTTCATCGCAAGGCAACAGGTTTCAATTTTTTATCAAAATTACAATATAGCTGCTACTTTTTATTAAATTCATTCGGTCATTTTGAACATAACCCATTATTAATGTGCCCGGTGACGTCAAAAGGCCTTGCCTTCAAATATTACGTGGGACTAAAAATACTGGCAAATTGTGGGTGTGTAATGCACCTATGCCTACCTCTTCGGGAATATAGGCGTGATATGTGTGTGTGTATGTAAGGCGTAAGCTCAAACTAATGATTTATCAACCCATGCGTCGTATTATAAAACCTGTAACATAGAATTACTAACAATAGTATTAAATAAGTATTTAAAGTCAAAGTTGTACCTACTCAATGTGCTCAACAAAGATTTAATTAAATCCTTGTAATCCGATAGACGTACCAATAGAAACTGTTTTAGATTTTGCTTGCAAAGCTAAAACATTCCACAGTTGCAGTTGAGAGTTTCAGTAATTCATTGCAATCTCACCCTTTTTACCATGTTTCACAGTTTAAACAGTATCGTGAAAATTAAATAGAAAATTATATTCGCATTTAAACATTGTCTTAGTCAACGTAGTATAAAGTAGGTATTTGTTGTCTAGTTTTGTGGCTTAGTAGGGACCTTTACGTCAACACTTTGAAGGAAACTTTGATTGTTTTTGATCCCTTTAAATACGATTAAGCTAATCGCGAACAAAACATATTAATATATTTCGGGACTTACACGCGTAATATACCTTATGATTGGCCTGAATCAGCTTAAATCTTATAGTTTGTCATATTCTTAATTTAAAAATTGCTTATACCTATATGCTGTACCAAAAAAGTTTTTAAATTTTGAAGTACAAAGGGTAGAAAAGGTCGAAAGACCCTTGTGTGTATTATTACCCTTATCACATACCCTCTCAACAGAATCTTACAATATATTTTAGTAGGTACTAGACTCCGTGTTACAAAATTCTAAAAGACTGTAATATTCAATAGCTTTGACAGCGCGCTCTTTTATGAATATCAAGAGGTTATTAATAAAGCTGCTTCTCTGAATGATTTATTTTCTGGAAAGTGTTACGTATTCTCTAAATAAAGTGAAATTTTATACATCAGTTACGAGAAATTGTCAAGTTCTTCGGAATTAACACGACGTAGATTATGTGGTATATTATGATGCCTTTATATTGCTCGACGTCTCGATATATTTTTTTATTTTATTGAAAACATTTAACGAAATCATCAGAAATGAGATGATGTAGCGAATTACTGACAAAAGAAGGAAGTACTTATTCTGAAAGTATTTTAGAACATTAAAATTCCGATATGAAGAAGTTAATAAGAAGTGTCTATTTGACATGACGTCATTCACCATAATTGTGAGAAGTTCATGGTAATACCCGTCAAAAGGTAGAAGGAGGCTTGTACAATATCGTATTCATTGATATTCGTGAGCCCCAAGGAGACAGCACAAGCTCGTCAGTCGTGTATTGCTGCAGGATATTTCACCAAACAGCTGGCTTGAGAAATAAGCTCTTTTGTATTCAGAAGAACGAGCCCATACACCGAATTGCTTACAATTCCGCCGAATATCTGAATATTGTCTTCGTGTTTGTTTATATTTGGAGCCACAGGTAGAGACAAATATTACACTCAGAGGGTCTAGTACCAGTTCCTAACATTAATTTGCTCGAAATACGTTTTCGTATTCCCCATACATTTCACACCAGCGCCAGCGCCCCTAGCGGTAACGTCAGGGAACTATGTGAAATTTTATGGAGGAATACGAAAACGTATTTCGAGTAAATTAACGTAAGGAACTGGTACTAGACACACTGGTTTATATTTCAAGTAATAAACTGAGATATATTGAGTAACAAAAGAACAACTTGAGTTTTTTTAAAGCTTACTTTACTTACTTACTACTTACTTACTACTTACTTACGTTGCGTTTGTCCTTTTAACCGATTTAAAAAAGGAGGAGTTTATGTCGACTACGTTTTTTTTATTTAATTCTTTCAGATAGTACAATCCATTTATGTTTGTTATCTTCCGACTGGGTGAACCGATATTGTTTATTTTTTATAATTTGATAAAAACTTATAATTAAGATTCTAATGGAATAGGTTATAATAATTATGTATAAATAAATTCCATATTTCGTATACTTCTCAGTTTCTCACACACACACACACACACACATATCACGCCTATATCCCCAAAGGGATAGGCAGAGGCGCATTACACACCCACAATTTGCCAGTATTTTAAGTCCCACTTCAGTTTCTCAGAAGTTACATTATCATAATATTAGCGAAATGTGATCTAAAAGTAAATTACATTAGTAAAATGTGTTACTAAAGTGAATGATTGGGTATGAGTAAACACCACTGATGATGCCATAAGGCGAAACAGGTCAGGGTTTACAAAAATAAAAATGTGGAATAGCGTACCTACAAGGGAGTTTTTTTCAAAAATGTATATGTATAAATATCATACATTAAAATTATTAGCATTATTTAGTAGATGTATACTACAGGTTACATTTATATCAAACTATTAGACCCTCTTTCAATGAGTGTTGTAATTACTCTTGAACAGTACCGTTAAAAATTGCTACTTGCTACACCTGATACTTGAGTGAGTCATATGAACAAGCTCAGTCACAACTGAAGTGCCTACAAAGTATGTGAGCATCTGACTTGTTCAAACCGTGACGTGTAAAGTCAGCGAGCCCTTGTCTCTATTGTCTAAAGGCCAGGCGCTGCATGTTATCTCTTTGCTGTTCAATTCCTTTTTATATGACTTCATCCGTAAGAACTATGCGTCTCGTAAATGCTTGTTTACATTTCTTAGGAAAAGTTTTATTCTTTTTGTAAATAATTGGTTTTCTATAAGATTATCTGGAGTGTCTTTTTATCGTTTGATTTCTTTACTTTTCTTAGCAAGGAATATAATATTATTATGTTATTAAATAAATGGAAGTCTTATAAATAGGTTTACGTTTAATAAAGACAGACATACCGCCTATATCCCCTAAGGGTATTTACTTTCTTGTTTATGAATACGTATAATTGGTAAATTTGTGCTTGTTGGTGCCTAACTTTTGTACTTGTATAATTGAAGAAAGTATTTAGACAAAGTTCCTTTCGTATGCCATAAATCTGAAACCAAATACCTATATCAAATACTAGCAGTTGTTTATTTTATTTATTTTTTTTATTTTTATTTATTCATTTATGTACACACAGTATAAACAATATTGTGAATAGAGACATTTTAAACATGTATACAAAGGCTCCACTTATCTCTAAAGAGATCTCTTCCAATGGGCCTAGGACAGGAGAAGTGAGTTCAATCAGTTGGTGGTGTGTGTGCAGGTTGGTACGGTTGTAAACTTAAGGTTAATAAACTTACATACACTATAACTACACAAATACACAAATACATACATATTAACTTATCATAAACATACATACATTAACATACAAATAGTTAAGGAAGGGAAGCGAGATAGTGTTCCTTCACTTTCTTCTTGAAGACAAAAACAGTTTTGCAGTTCCTTATATCGTCCGGAAGAGCGTTCCACAGCCGAACAGCATGAACAGAAAAAGAGTAGGAAAAGAAATCGGTTGTTAATTTTTCTAGTAATAAGCATAGCCTATTTATACCTAAGAGACAGTATTTTTTGAGTTTATTAGTTACAAAAATGCAAATCTATAATTTTAACTTATAATATTAATATATGTAGACTATTTTATTTAATTATTTAGAACAGCTTACGAGATATACACCAACACATTACATAATCATCTTAAGTTTAAGTAACATTTTGGTGCTATCTCAATTACAAGTTGCCACGGCATGCATTGTGCTGAATTACCAACGACCTCTGGTCAGCTGAGTAACATATTGAACCTTCTTTATACATTAGACGTAGGTAATACTCTTCGTATACCTACATATATTGTTTTTATTGTTGGACATGCTCACACAACGTCATCTAGCCCAAACTAAGCTATAAGCTTGTGCTATGGGATCTAGACAACTGATAAACATACTTATATATTTCTAAATACATACATAATATACATAGAAAACACCCAAACTCCGAAATAAACATTTGTGGATCACACAAATATTTGATTCGACCCGGGGATCGAACCCGAGACTCCGGAGTCGAAAGCCGCACTGCACTACTGACCACGCCACCGAAGCAGTCAAGACATCAGAGTGTCTAGTACAAGTTCCTCAGATTACTGTGGAAGTTTTGGCATACAGATTACGGCTCATCGACTTTAGTAAGAGGGGTGATCAGGGAAGGTTATAAATTAAATGGTGACGTATTAAATGGACCATCGCACCTATACATTAAAATGAAATAGTTACCATTGTACCTCCCCAAAACATATCCATAGGTAATTCTGAATAAAACGTTTTAGAGAAACAGCAAAACTTCGGATGCTTGGTTCCCAACTTTGTTTTAAAATGTCGCGATGGTACATTTAATACGTCACCATTTAATTTATAACCTTCACTGATCGCCCCTCTTGCTAAAGTCGATGAGCCGTAATCTGTATGCCAAAACTTCCACAATACAGCTATAACTCGGTATGATTACTCACGGTGCCTCTTCATGCATTCGCTAGGGTTGTTAACATAACTTTTCAAATGTCGCTATTAAATTAATAATCGATGATTTATGTTATTCTACAGTGTTTAATGATTCGATTGAAAATTGGAATTTATTGTTTTGTTCCAATTTGTCACTTTGTTATAAAACTTTTTAGATTATTTGAGGACAATTTTGGTTTAATGGATTTAAATAAGCGTCTCTCTACTACCTCTTCGATATTACCGTCTGAGTGTCTAGTACCAGTCCTTACGTTAATTTGCTCGAAATACGTTTTCGTATTCCCCATACATTTCACACCAGCGCCCCTAGCGGTGACGTTAGGGAACTGTTTGAAATGTATGGAAGAAATTAACGTAAGGAACTTGTACTAGACACTCTGTAGGTATACGAAAAGTATTACCTACGTCTAATGTATAAAGAAGGTTCAATATGTTACTCAGCTGACCAGAGGTCGTTGGTAATTCAGCACACTGAATGTCTTTTATCCCGCAAACATTATGAATGCTATAATGTCTTGGTAAATTGCTTTATTATCTATATCTACATCGTAGAGTACGTATTATGAAGGTATTAGTGTTTGTATAATGTGCTTATTTAAGATCACAAAGAACATCGTAACGTCTCGAAGGGAATATTGAAATTCTTTGCATATCATAATTAAAATTATCATCACAAGAAATGTTAATGTCTAAGTATTTAATATATTCATGTTACTTTTGGGAGTTTTTTACTTTGTCATATACTCGTATCATTAAATAGAGACAAAATAACACAATTCAATTCAATTCTTTTTATGGCCTCTGCTTGCAGCAACTTGTCAATATTCTCTCTTTGTAAATCAACAAATAAAAATGTAAAAAAATAAAGTTGGGATGTGAAAATGATGACGTCGACAAAATAACACAGTTCGTAGAATACAATAGAAATCAGTTATTAAAATTGTAATCTGTCAGATTGAAACGTCACAAACTTATTAAATATTCAGTTGTGAACAGTAGGTAAATATGGCGTTACGACGAAAGTGATTGATTCGGATTTATTATGGTGCCAATGGTAGTCTAATATTGACTTGCAAGTTACAATCTAAGGTTAGCAAGCTCCCATTTGCTTAAATATACACAATTCTACATTATGCAATGTAAATACTCGTTAAATTTAAACACTGTACCTACTGTAATATCGAATCTCATTAGGTAAGCACATACCCGTGCATGGCACAAAAAGTTTTTAATAATATAATGAGATTTTTACTTAAAAGTGTGTGGTGATTAGGTACTATATTATTTAAAAAACCAGCCGAGTGCGTGTCTGGCCACGCATTGAATAGGGCTCCGTAGTTACCCATAAAAACCTCTATAACTCCTGAACTAACAGAGTTATACCATTCCTTATAGTAATATGGACTACATCATGAATTTTTTTCAGGTTCTTCACGCCAGCCGTTTAAATTTTAGAGACGGGGACGGGAGATGGGGGTACGCCCTGTTTTTGCAATAACATGCCCTTTAATGCAAATATCTCGCTACTTAAATAAAAAAACCATTTTAGCAACCTCTCAATTTTTTTTAAAGTCCTATCTAATGACGACACACGATGAGGTAGAAGCGAGAAAAAAAATATCATCCGTACTTTAGGTACGTAAAGTGCGGATGATATTATTTTCTCGCGTAACCACAAAATAAATTTTTTTTTTCATTTTATTTTACACTTTGTCGGCGTACATATATATAATATGCAAAGTTTCATGTTTCTAGCACTAACCGTTTGGTAGTAAAGTTGAGGACGGACGGATAGATGGATTGACATGACAAAACTATAAGGGTTCCGAGACCTATACTACGGAACCCTAAAAACGCTTCCAACGGTATAATTGGAGTAGGTATAATTACAGATTCTGATTAGAACATGAGCTTAATGTACTTAAGTACATACATTTTTCCATCTAATAAATAAATGATTTGATAAGAGAAATTCTAAGCAGTCGTCTAATTCATTTACTAGTTTACTAACATAACCCTTTTTCTTTATAAAACCCCATTTCCGGGTCGTATTGCACCTTAATAGAAAGCCTGGCTTGTTAGTATTCACCAATTCCCTAGAGTTTCTTAGAAGGTTGATTGTATACGGCTAGGAAAGGAAATACGTGCGAAACAGAAATTGGAAAATAATAGTTACCGCTACGGATTACGAGAATAAGCCTGTAGGGTCAACAGCTCTCCACTGAAACTTTATTATACCCTAGAGACTAGTGGTATTACTTTACATATATAGGTATTACGGTAGCTTGTAATCACATTTATTTTCAGCAGACTAAATTCAATTTTCCTTGTTTTCGTCATGACAACTTTATCTACAGTTAAATACTCACTTCTTCATACAATGAGCTTTTTTTACTTTATATATATATATATATATATATATATATATATATATATTACTATACCTGTACCGCTTTTATTGGTTCTACCTTCTTCATTATCTCGTGAGTTAATAGGACTTATTTAAAAGCAAAAGTCACACAACATATCCTTAAAATTGAAACGGTACCGTTTTTTATGTCAATATTCTGCACCGCGGTTCCCCTTCGCGGAATCACAGGGCACATAGTAGAAGTTTGTGCTGGGGTCGCCGGCACCCTGGGGTTATTCTTTCGAGAGCGTACCCGGGACACCAGGTATGATAAATAAAACACCCTCGTGGAACTGTTTCCTCGTTACCTCTTCTCACGAGAGCGATAGTTTTTAATTCACTGAAATAAGAATTGTATATGTTCTGAAATCTAAATATCAAACTTATATTCACAAATTTATGTAGAATATTGTGGGTTTTATTCATTTTATTAATCTTATTTAATGCTTCACAAATCGTTCTTACTTCACGTGGCGACTTAATTGTTACTTTAGTCCCCACTTAATCCCTAATGCGATTAATTGGTACTGTTAACAAGATTTGTCGGGCTGTGTTATTTCTAAGCACATCTTTACAAGTCATCATCACTTAACTGCGTAATATTGTATTCTTAGTAGCTATTGTACCATGTCCCTAAAATTAAGATGCTCATTTCAATTAACAAACTTTGCCAATCAGAACTTTGCAGTGACGACCCTTTAGTTACATTACTTAAGAACATGCCATTAAAATTAATGAGGTCACAGGTAAATATAGCAGAGGTATGTCAAGTTAATACCTCAGTTTGAAAGGGTGTGTTAAATTACTTTTTGATTACCTATTGGTTAGTGATTATGGGATAGCCATTGATGATGGTTGTTGAATTATAATCACACCCTGTTTCCCCGAAGGTATGAGCAGAGGTATATTATATGCCCACTATTCGCCTGCAACTTAGTTGGTCCCACGTAATATAATTATGATGACCCTAGTGCCATTAAAAGGACACTTGCCAGAGCCTCATCCGTTGATCGGCAGGGGCACCATTTGCAGGTGATGCTTGCTTGGACATCTTTGATTTAAGTAAAACTCCATAATGCACCCTTACATCAATATTTGCTGGGTGATTAATATTATTATGAACAGATGTGAAGGCCATAAATTACTTATTTGCCGGATTAGTTCGTACAAATTACCAATATTAAATTCACCATAAATAGACAATAAATATAGCAAACAGCATAATATTTTGTGTATATTCCATCAGACTATTTGTCATAGCTAATGGCTTTTACGATAACACTGTTATAATCCTTATTTTTTGTCCCATGTTTGGATAAAAAATAATGTTTTATTTTGTGTAACATGTATTGTTGATCGCTTCAACTGAGGAGCATGCAAGTGACAATGGGTACCGCTCTATTGTTATGGATAATTGAAAATGCGGGTATAATTGACTCTTTCTATGTTATTACGATGCTTCGACTAGATGAGCGGTGAATACAACATTGTGATTTTGTTTTAAATACATTTATTTAAACATAGAGTAGGTTTTTCTTTTTTTTTAATTCCGCTAGTTATTTTTTTTTTTTATTATTTTATTTTGGGTTCGCCAAATTGACGACGCCCGCCTGGTGGTAAGTCGTGACGACGTCTAGCGATTGTGGGCCACTCTCTCAGCACACAATACTATAGAGAGTGGCCCTCAACTTGACGACCTACTGATGTGCCTCTTCACGCTCCGCTTAAAGAACCCAGGATTATATGTGGGAGGAAACATATGCACAGGCAGGGCGTTCCAGGCCACTATCGTTCGGCAGAAAAACGAACGTTTAAAACGCTCGGTTCTCGCGAACATGCTATCCACTGTGTGGGAGTGGCATCTCTGCCCGGTACGCGTTGTTCGGGATCGGAAGGAAGAGGGTGGGATCAGATTGAAGAGCTCTTCAGAACACTCGAGTCCGCGGCCGCTCCCATGTCCATTGCTGCGGGCGTCTCTGGTACACACCAGAAGGTATTTCCAGTGGCACCCGGCAGAGTAGGTACCTCTTACTTATTTTTATTATAAAAGTATAAGATTATTGCTAGTTTTGCTCTCGGTCCTACATCCCTCAGAACCTTAAACTGCGTCAACAGGTGCACTATTTGAAGGTCTGACTGGATGTCAGGAGGTCTAAGATCTTGGTAGTACATGCGTTCGGTTTCCCCGATACTGTTTGTACTTAACAATTATTACATATATTACACTTTTATAATTCTTCTATCGGAGCTGAGGTACCCGCCACGGCCCTCCCTTGAGTTTCATTTTCTTTCTTCCATTGAGCTGTAGTATCCACCTACATTTTGACTTAAGGAGCATGCATAAGCAGTTAAGCATTTGTCAAAATTTAATGCAAAAAATATTTTTAGTCAAGTAGGTATCATGCAAATAAGTATTTGATGTTACTCTCAAATAAAAGTGTGGTAATTACTTGGTCAAAGCAGCTCAGTTTTACTGAAATAATGAACTATTTTATTTAACTTGCTATTAAATTATTTTCGAACCTTACTCAGCTGCCACGTCCACAACAAAAATTTAATTAAACTGCCTAACAACATTACTATCACAATGTGAGAAAACTTTATAAATTATTCCATTAATCCTGCATAACTAAGTTACGGTGTTGAGGTATAATATAGGTAAATTGAAGGAAGCACTTCAAGAGACTGTTCCGGTTTCGAGCGAAATGCCCCGGTCGAGCATCGGTAAGGCTTCCGCCCTCCGACCGCAGTAATGCCCACTCAACTATATATTACATCAGCAGAAACTGTAACATGACCCGAATTAAATGCGAATATCAAGTAATCCCCTGATATCCGATATACAAGCGTGAAGGCCAACTCGAAAACGTTAGAACAACTAATAGCGCTTATACTACACCTCTAAAGGAAACTAACACCTAATGTATTAAGGATATGATGGTAATGTTTGGAGAGTTAAGGGGAAATAATTGTGTTTTGCACGGAATGATTTATCTGCGATAACTTCTTTTCTGTGCTTTAGGGCCTTTTGGCTTACACAGTGACGTATTTTTTTAAATCCTTGTCCACACTGGACATAAGTTGTTTATATGCTGCCTATATATGATATATATGAACATTATATGTTCGTAATTTTGGCTGGTCCTACGTAGTGCGGGGTTTTGTTGTCATATCTGGAAACTTCAGGTTGGTTTATCAGAACCTCGTTCGTTAGTCAGCAGGCACAACTACAGTTGAGGATGATCTGCATAACAGAGTTGTTGGTTTTAAGTCTTAACACAGACAACGTATCATTTTTACTTTTCTTCCTTTATATTTTTTTGTTCAGTATTTACATTACTTTCAAATTATTTATTAAACAAACCTGTTTTGAAAGTTTGAATCCAAAAAACCAAATAATTGTCATTGCATAAATAATATTATGAGTTGAAATGAATGATTACAGTTTTACCAACTCGGTTGAGTTAGATTTATTCGGGTCCAGCAGTAAATAAATGGTCGTGTTTCCGTCAAACCATCAATAAAACGTTCACAAACATATCACTCAGTAAACTTGAGGCAGTTTTGATAGATTTTATGACATTGTTGAAATTTATTTCGTCTTCAAACGCATTATGTAAAATTTATTTTAAAATTTTGTTTGAAACAAAGTTAAAATGTTCAGATGCCGCTCTCTTTGTTTTCAAAGAATAAGCCTGTGATGTTAATATTTGTGACATCCCGTTCAATCTGTGGATTTCGTTGAAGATGGGAAATAACAAAGTAAGGATTGTGGGAGCTTATCAAGATCTCGAGCAATAGTTGATGTCGCCCGAGTGCTCATAATGCATGCACGCGAGCACATAGTCCCGGATTGCCTGCGGCGAAGACAAGGACCGACTTACACGGAAACTCTTGGTGGTCTTTAACATACAATTTATGTTTACTATGTGGTTGTGGGAAATTAATGGCACAGTGGTTCTATTTGCATTCAATTATCAACTATCCATACCTAGTTACTGATAATTAAGTTGTATTTACTAGATACACTTAATTCGCTTCAAAGTTATAGTTAATTCTATAAACATACCCTTCTAAGATTTCTACAAAAATAGCTATAGATAGAGTATTTGGAGCGGACCCTCTAAGCGGGATTAAGGCTCGATAGATAATGATTTATGGAACCCAGAGTTGTATAAAGACATTTTGCTAAACAAATATAAGCTGTAATGTATAGTAATATAAAAAACTCATAATACAGGTAAATTGCTAAATAAACTTTGGAAATATATTCGGGAGCCATGGTCGCGGAGTTCCTCCGTGACCATGGCGCTTGCAATAGTGCCGAAATATCGGAAACTCGACAACAAAATAATACATGGTAAATATCCCGAATATATTTCCAAAGTTTATAATAATAACGACCATGGCAGTTTAAATAACTATAAAATTGCTAAATCTTAGAGAAACCTAAATTGCTAAATGCAATACTTACAAACATCACATCCAATCCTATTCAGAAAATGCTTCCTTCATGTAAAATTCATACTAAATATATTTAATCTCATCTGCTTACATTTTCTGTGGCAAATGAGGCGGCCGTCAAGGTGTATAATAAAGAAAAGTCCGCTCGTAAGCTTTTTAGATCCTGGGTCCCGTTGCTTTTAGTAGTGCCAACATTAGTTAAATAATATAATTATTATTATGAAATAATTCTGAATGTCTTAATTTGCCTTGCATTTACTGTAATCAGCTACTTTGCATTCGATCTACAGATTTCTCTTCTCGATAATCTCTCTGTCGTTGTACTGTGGGGATAAGAGACAAGCATCTTTCAAGATCATTTTGAAGATTTTACGGATTATCCCAAAATAGATTAAGGGTTGATTGAAGAGTTTGCATGATTTTACAATATGAATCGCAAAAACTATAGGTAGTCTTGGGCCGGACTTGAATCGACGACTGTTCCCTTTCTAGTAGGAACGTTCTATCAACTATCAGTTCTGGACAAAACAGTTGCCGGTTAAAGTCCAGCCCACCAATACTATTCATAAAAAAAAATCTGCGAAAAATTTAGCAAATATATTTATGTATTTCAAAGCAATGAGTTTGCTTAACCTATTCTTTGGAAAGGCCTTGGGTTCGACTCCTGCCGATGACATTTCAGTTATTGTGATTTACAAAATTTCTATCTAAATAAGAATAGTTTAAGCAAACTTATTTGCTTTGAAACACAGAAATATTGTATTTTTTTGTCTGAAAGTATAAGCTAATATCCGAAGCTACTCGTACCTACTGAACCTGTCATCTTACGGTTGTCACGGATAGACTTAGCTTAACTAGTATCAACATAAATGCGTGTTTCCAAAACAAAAAAATATTTAATGTGCGGTACTTTCAAAATTACCGAACAGCTGCATTTGAATCTGGATTTGAATCTTCCATCCAGGTAAAAAAGTATTCACCAATAAACTATTCCACGCGGGTCATCGTATCTTAAATATTTCAAGGGTAAACCTACATAGGTAACCGGTTATAGTCTATCTAGACTAGACTATATGCAATAGGTGCCTCAAAATAAATAAAAGAAAGTCAAAAGTGGAACCTGGAAGGTCAAAAGTGGAAACGCGTTTCCACTGACGCGGAGCTGGGCGGAGAGGAGCGGTGAAGAGCGGTGAAAAGTGGTCAGTGTTTCCACTGAAGCGGAGCTGGGCGGAGAGGAGCGGTGAAGAGTGGTGAAAAGTGGTCAGTGTTTTCACTGAAGCGGAGCGGAATGGAGCGGAGCATACTTTTGGAATCGCGCATTTTTGCGCTCAGTTACACTCAATCTCTCAGGAAGACCATACGTCATGTTGTCGTTTAAAAAGAAAAAATCTGTCCTCCGCACCGCCCCGCTGTCTGCCGCACAACACCGCCCCGCTGTCCTCCGCTCCGCACCCCAATGCTCGTTGTCCTCCGCACCGCATCACCTCGCTGTATTTTTATTATGAATATCCGCTCAGCTCTGCTCCACCCGCTCGTGCTGTTTCCATTGAAGCGGAGCGGAGATTTCGAGCGCAGTGATTGGTCAATTCGTGCACCGCTAAGCTCCTCTCCGCCCCGCTCCGCGTCAGTGGAAACCCGGCCTTACATGAAAAAATACTTAAATATTCCAAACTTGTACCATCCTCGTAACAAAAAATGGCGGGTCAAAGAAAATTCTCACAAAGTTGTGTGTACAGAATATTTTACAAAATGATCTTATTTTTATTTTTGAATTGTTTTGCAATTGTCGGAATAGTATATTGCTAATACCTACTTGTTATAAATGTGATTATTGTGGTGTAATTTCCATCACTAAACACGATTTGCTTTCGTACCCGTTAACCCCTCTAGATTACCTGTCTAAAAGTGTGTGGTCTCACGTTCGTTAGTTCTGGACTGGTCTCGGATTCACACCGTCAAAACACAAAAGGAATCTCTTCTTCAGTGAATCTCTTTTCTCAATCTATCGTCTATCTATCTTTGTTGTTCGTTTGCCTTGCTAAAACTCAAGAGCTCACTATGTGTATCCACATATTCATACATAGATGACTTCATTTAACCTTTACTCAAAAACAATCGCTTTGAAAGAAAACAAAACTTTGCAGTATGAATATTAACTGTAGCATAATACGCTCATAAGGCAGAAGACATTTAGCATTTGCTATAATAACTGTGGAAACATTTACAGCCTGAAGGAAATTACCATTACAACTTTACGGTGGTTAGGAGAAGCAGTCGACTTCATATAAGCAAAATGTTGTGAACATGCGGGTTCCAACTTCTATTGTTCTTCGTATTTCCCTTCAGTTTTGTCGTTTTAAACATTTGATACGTGTCTCAAGTCTCAACTTTTGCTTTGTTTGAAAGTTATTTACAAATTTTTGGTTTGCTTGACGAATTAATAACATCTTCAAAAATGCTATATATGAACTACTTGAAACAAATTGAGTAGGTACCTATGTACTGTGCTTCACGTAATCCGGCATTGTACTGTGTTCTACTCACAATAACTCCGGAGTAATCATTACCTATTCAATTCTGTTCCAGTAAGTACCTACTTGTATAAATAGGTTTTATAGACAATTATGCGCGACTTGAGTTTACAACGGATTAAGTGGCTGAGAGAGACTTTGACCAATGAAACGAGTAATTGAGCTGTCATAATATAATTTTGATGGTTCGCTTTAATGGAGTAAACTTCGAATTTCTTATTTGGCTTCTCTCATGCTTTATCTAGTTTATCATCATAACAATCAACTAACGTAAAAGTTACTTTTCTTTTCTCATAGACATAAAAAAATATAAAATGCATCAGCCTATAAGTGAAACTTTCATACTGTTTTTCCATATTGTTTAATATTGTTTGGGATACAGTAAAGATCCTATTTCTTCAAAAAGGGTTCGCTAACTGTTTCGATTTTAAGATTTTAAGATTCTTCAACCTTTAGAGGAAACACATCAATCTTATATTATGAACCTAGTTATAAAATATTACATTAACATCATTTTTACAATACACACAAACGAGGGTTTCCATAAAATAACTGATTATATCTTGATGAAAATTATTAAATCAATAGTCATTATGAACTACGTGACCAGCTTTTGTAAGGAGCTCGCCGCTAAAGAAAACCTCAAAGTGAAACAATGAGTGGAGTTTAAATCAGAAAACCGTTGTAATTTGCGAACACGTTAACAAAGGGACAAAGGCATATCAAAGGTGGCAAAAGTCAGTGTACTGATGTTTCATTCGATGAGGATACAAGGTCGTTATCTATTGAACAAAGCGCTTCGATTGTTCAATACATGCTGATTTAATCAGCTGCTGCTTAATGCCAATCGAGCGCCGGCTGTGAGGGGACAAGTGAAGCTAATTACACATGGCTGACATGCTGTCGTGCTTATGTGACATTTCGTGCATATGGCACATTCATTTACAAAGGGTTTATTGTCAGTTTTGGACTTGAACTTACTACGAACTTGTTATATTATAGATGAGCAAATGTATTTCCTGTCTTGATAGTTTGAGTGTTTTGGAAAACTACTAGGGTATAATTTTGTTTCAATTGGATATTTAAATAACGCTACAGAGATTATTTATGTAATTTTGCTATGAAGTTCAAGTTATTAAGATACTTAGCAGTGTTTTCTTTATCTATTATATGCCTTAACCACATTAGGAATTCATGGATACATTAAGAATCCCTTGTAAAATCTTTTTCTGCATTTAACGGGACGAATATGTATTCTAGGAATACAAAGCCATTTTATATTTGGGGAATATTTTTAAAAGTGAGGATTTAAAATGTTAAGAAGAGAGTGAATTTCCAAGAATCTTTTCAAGAAATATTTCAGTCGTTTGTGGGCCCGACATGACCAACATTGATTGAATAAATTATAGAGGTGAACTTCTAAGCAAACTGGGATTACGCAAATTTCTTCAGGGAACAGTGTTAAGAGAGTTATGACAACTGTCAGAGTGTACGTACAGCGCGTGGGTAGTGTGGTTGAATTTATTGTTAAGTATAAGAGAATATGGCTACATATTCGGTGGCTTTCTTATTTTTCATACATTTATATGCACAGCGCGACTCGTCTGTCTTTAGTTTTGCAGGTAAATGTGACGTATTTAGACAAAGTAATTGAATTACTAATGAACAGGGACAACAATTCTTTAGGGAAAAAAACCATACTGGAACTAGTGATATTTTTTTTTATAATTAAAAAGTAATTTTAAGACTGCCGTCTCAGGAATAAGGCATTAAATTATCTTATGAGTCTTATGACTCACTCTTGGTAAAATCTGTTTTAAAATCGATAGTTTTGTATTTAATAATCTCCTCCCTCGACAAGCTCCTCGAGCGGAGCGTCACAGAGGAGGAGGCGAAGCTCCGCAAGCAGGTTGCGAGACTGGAGGTGGAGCTCACTGCCTCCCGAAAGGAGATGGAAGATCTCCGTCGGGAGGTCGCTGAGTTGACCAAAGCAGTCAAGGCACCTCCAGGTCCCATGCCACCTCCTCCTCTGACGG
Organism: Nudaria mundana; assembly: GCA_963556515.1. Classification (NCBI taxonomy): domain Eukaryota; kingdom Metazoa; phylum Arthropoda; class Insecta; order Lepidoptera; family Erebidae; genus Nudaria; species Nudaria mundana. Next base: position 11,878,323 of record OY748295.1, on the reverse strand, counting down.
CTGGACCAGCGCCGAAGACGGCGCATAGGACCGCGCCCACCATGGCGCCCGGCTCGCCGCCGAAGCCTGTACCGACTACGGTGCAGGTCCTGACGGCGATCGAGAGGCGCCTCGCGGTCCTGGAGGACCGGGCGTACCGCCCTCCGCTAGCGCGTCCCGCGTTTTCATACGCGGCGGCTGTTGGCGGTGCTCCCGCTCTGGGTCCAAGCGGCACACCCGCTGTCCGCCGTCCCGCTCCGCCCCCGTCCGCTTCAGCGAACCGGATGCCGGCCGAGACCGCGGCCCAGGCGCGGAAGGCCAAGGGGCGCGGCAAGAAGAGTGGCACCCCTGCCGCCTCCTCTTCCTCTATCGTCGCTCCCGCTGCTTCCTTACATCCCTCCAGACGGGAGGGATGGGAAGTAGTGGGGGCCAAGAAGAGGAAGACGAAGGCCGCAAAGAAAGCGGCCAAAGCCGCCGCGGCGAAGGCGCCGAAGAGGCCCCGCCCTCCTCGCTCCACCGCCGTCGTCCTGACGGTGACGACGGTAGGTGTGGAGAAGGGGGTGGGGTACGCCGACGTACTGAGGACTGTGAAGTCCTCAGTCAACCTCTCGGCCCTCGATATACAGGGGGGGCTCCGGTGCAAGACGACACGCACCGGGGCTCGCCTCCTCGAGGTCTCCGGCGCCTCCAGCGGCCCTAAAGCTGTCGCCCTAGCGGCTCAGCTTAGGGACGCGCTGGACCAAGAAGCCGTCCGCGTCACCAGACCCACCAAATGCGCCGCATTGCGCATCACGGGTCTGGATGACGCGGCCACGACGGAGGAAGTTGTCTCCGCCGTCGTGGAGGCGGGCGGCTGCCCCCGTGACCAGGTGAAGGCTGGAGATATCTCCGTCGGCTCCACCGGTCACGGGATGACAGTCGTCCAGTGCCCCGTCGCGGCGGCACTGAAAGTGGCGGACGGACGAAGCCTCCTCGTAGGGGGCTTCCTAAAGGCGCAGGTGCACCTCCTTCGTGCCCGGGAAACCAGATGTTTCCGGTGCATGGTGGTGGGGCACTTAGGAGTGCAGTGTACAGCGGAAGTCACCGTGGGCAATCGGTGCTTCCGCTGCAGCCGGCCCGGTCACAAGGCAAGTGCCTGTGACGCCCCGCCTCGCTGCTTTAGATGCGAGGCGGAGGGCAAGACCGCGGATCACCGGGTCGGCAGCACAACTTGCGCCGCCTCGAGGCCAAAACCTCGTCCGTCCGCTGAGAGCGGTGGGGGTGCCGCCCTTGCGCGGCCAGTTGTTTCGCGGCGGGATGCGGTTATGGACGTCAATTAATGTCTGACGCCCGTATCCGTATCCTGCAAGTGAATTTGAACCACTGCCGTGCTGCTCAGGATCTTCTGTACCAGAGAATCCGGCAGTGGTCCATAAACTTGGCCGTGGTCGCCGAGCCGTACTACGTCCACCCGGGAAGCCCGGTGGACGAGGACGGCTCGGCCTGTTGTATCTTTGGGGGGTCCGCCGCAGACAACTCGCGCCTTGCGATCATTGCAAGGGGCCGCGGGTGTGTTGCGGCGGACTATGATGGGTTGGCAGTCGTGGCCACCTACATCTCGCCGAACATTGACGAGTCTCAGTTTGAGCTATGGCTCACTGAGCTCGACGTCGTCTTCGCTGCGTGCCGTCCTCGCCCTGTCCTGCTCCTGGGAGACTTCAACGCCTGGAGTGAGGCGTGGGGCTCCCGGGAAACCAGGGACAAGGGGAGGCTTCTTGAGGACTGGACCAGAACACGTGGTCTGGAGGTCCTCAACCGGGGGAATGTCGCCACCTATTGGCGGCGGGGGGGGGAATCGATCGTGGACGTAACGTTCGCATCCCCTGACCTCGCCGCCCGTATTACAGGCTGGCGCGTGGAGGACGGTGAGGAGACGCACTCGGATCATCGGTACATCCGGTTCGATGTCGTCCCCCCACCTGACCTCCCACAGCCGGTGGCAAATCCCCCGGATCCACGTTGGGCACTTCACCATCTGGATCGGGAGGCTCTCCTGGAGGCATCCATCGTGCAGGCCTGGATTCCGGCGCCGGACCGGCCTGCCGATGTGGATGCCGAGGCGGAGTGGTTCAGGAGAGCCATGTCGCAAATCTGTGATGCGGCGATGCCTAGGGTTACACCCAGACCGGCCAGGAAGCAGGTGTACTGGTGGTCGCCGGAGATTGCAGAGCTGCGCGCAGCATGCATCTCCGCCCGCCGCCGGTACACCAGGTTTCGCCGGAGGCGTCGCCGCCCAGACGACGCGGCAGCCCGAGAGGCGGAGCTTTTTCAGGCATACAGGGAGGCTAAAGGTAATCTCCAGGAGACGATAAAGCGGGCCAAGACGGCGGCCCGCGAGGAGCTCCTGGAGACCCTGCAGCAGAACCCATGGGGGCGCCCGTACCTACAGGTCAGGGAGAAACTCCGACCTAGGGCGCCCCCACTGACCCAGAGTCTCCAGCCACAGCAGCTGGAGCGGGTCATGGGCTCCCTGTTTCCGACGAGCGCGGAGGAGCACGTCCCTCCGCGCATGGCTCCGTCTCTGCCCGACGCGGATAGCACCAGCGAAGACGACGTACCCGAAGTCAGGGTGGGGGAGCTAGGTGCGGCAGTACTCCGGCTTAAACGCCGGAAAATCACTGCCCCCGGACCCGACGGCATTCCTGGCCGTGCATGGGTCCTGGCCCTCGAAGAACTCGGGCCTCGACTGATGGGGCTCTTTAGCGCTCGAAAGGGGCCAGTTTCCCAAGGTGTGGAGGACGGGGAAACTGGTCCTGATCCGTAAGGCGGGCCGGTGGACTCACCGTCCGGATACCGGCCGATCGTGTTGCTCGACGAGGTGTGTAAGCTCTTTGAGCGAATTATCGCGGAACGCCTCGTAGAGCATCTCACGAGTGTGGGGCCAGACCTGGCGGATAACCAGTTCGGTTTCCGTCGGGGACGCTCCACCGTGAGCGCGATCATGCGCGTGAAGAGCCTGACGGAGGAAGCAGTCTCGCAGGGCAAGGTGGTGGTGGCGGTGTCTCTTGACATCGCCAACGCGTTCAACACCTTGCCATGGAGCTGCGTTAGGGAGGCGCTCGTGTATCACGAAACGCCTCTCTACCTCCGTCGCATTGTCGGGGCCTATCTCTCGGAGAGGGCCATAGCTTTCCCCAGCTGGCTCGGGCCAGCTCGGCGAGATGTGTCGTGCGGTGTTCCGCAGGGGTCGGTCCTGGGGCCGCTTCTGTGGAACATCGGCTACGACTGGGTGCTGCGGGGTGCGTTGCCTAGGGGTGTCGGCGTAACGTGCTACGCCGACGATACCCTCGTCACGGCGCGGGGTGCAACGTACCAGGAGGCAGCACTCAAGGTCACGACGGGTGTTGCTCGAGTCGTGGGTCGGATACGGCGGCTGGGACTGGAGGTGGCCTTGCACAAGTCCGAGGTTCTGTGTTTTCACAGACCTCGGAACGGTCCACCAGAAGGTTCCAGCATAAATGTGGGAGGCGTTAGCATCGGCATCAAGCCCTCGATGAAGTACCTAGGGATCGTACTTGATAGCCGATGGAACTTCGGACCACATTTCCGAAGTTTGGTCCCCAAGGTGACGCAGGCATCGGTCGCGCTTTCGCGACTGATGCCCAACCTAAAGGGACCCAACGCCTCCTGCAGGAGACTGTACCTGGGGATCGTGCGGAGTATGGCCCTATACGGGGCTCCCGTATGGGCGGATAGGTTGGCGGTCAAGGGGAACGTGACTCTGTTAAACAGACCACTTAGAACCTTGGCCGTCAGAACCATACGGGGGTACCGCACGATCTCCGGAGAGGCTGCATGTCTCCTAGCCGGGACCCCTCCATGGGACCTGGAAGCGAGAGGCGCTGGAGCGGGACCACAGGCCTGCGTCTCGAGAAATCGAGGACCAGCGGTCCCAACTCCGCCAGGATCTCATGGAGTCATGGAGGGTGCGACTTGAGCAACCCAAGGGGGGTGCCATCTTCATCGCGGCGGTGAGACCGATCATGGACGATTGGCTGCAGAGGCAGCATGGTGACCTCACGTACCGTGCGACGCAGATGGTTTCCGGGCATGGATGCTTCGCTAGCTATCTGTTTCGCATGCATCGTGAGGTCACACCCCGGTGTCAACACTGCGAGGTTTCCGACGACGACACCGCACTCCACACGTTGGTGGAGTGCTCAGCGTGGGCGAGTCAGCGCCGGGACCTCGTAGTGGGTCTGGGCGTGGATACCCTCACGCTGGGGACCATGCTTCAAGCCATGGTATCCAGCGGGAGTAGGTGGAACGCGGCCGTGTCCTTCTGCGAGCAAGTCATGCTCGCGAAGGAGGCGGCCGGGAGGGAGAGGGAGCGTACCCTCCCCGCCGAGTTTCGTAGTCGGCGGCCAGGCCGCCCCAGACTACGCGACTACGCCCAAGACTATCGTCCTCCATGATCGGGGCCTGACGACGGCGGGATCGCCACCCACCGTCCTTACAGAAGCAGGCTAGAAGGGTTGCGTGCTGCGGGGCCTTTGCCCCATAGCACGCAACCAGATTCACTCACTGACGCGGGATAAAACCCGACCCCAATGACGCGGGATTCTCGTCCCGACCAAACACCCGCAGAGACCACAGGGGTGGTCAAAGTCCGCCGGGCGCCACTGGACATACCCTCTGCTAGTAACCAGGGACGCCCGGCAACGGACGTTAGAGCGGCCGCGGCCTTGGGCCGCGGAATTAAAAAAAAAAAAAAAAAAACCCATTGCATAAAGGGAAGGGTTTGTTGCAGTAGGTGTATAACTTATTTGGTAGTTGTACACGGCATAAAAGATATAATGTATTCTAAGTACATCTTTTAGAGAGACGGCACGTTTGGGAAATGGGCTACTACGCATGTTATTGCTAGGTTGATGGCCATACGGAATAAAAAATGTGTGGTATCATAGTTTTCTTGCTGTGTTTTTTCGTGTCTGTATATTATGCGATGTTCATATAGTTTGAGTTTTACCTTCATAGTAAATATAAAACTTTGTGAAGAAAATTGCAAACTTTTTATATGGTCTTTTGCGCGATTCCTCTAAGAAATATTTGACCTCTGTGAAAGTATTTAGTACACATTCCATTTTAGAGAGCCTCAGCTGCTATTAGCTTAAAGGATGACATGATAAACGCATCACTCTTCTTCAAAAAATCCAATCCGGTTTATTAATAGTCCATGTCATAATCAATTAACACTGAAATTTTAATAAAATAAATCTCAATTTTAAATCTAACGCACTATTAGTTACTGGTCTAAGAGCTAACTAAAATGTACCTACAATAATTAATATGTTATTTTATCATCGAGAATACAAGTTGTTGACTCAACTTTCATGCAATTATAGCCTTCCATTTCTACTGACTATCGCTAGGTATGAGTACCGCCCAACGTTAGGAGCAACAGCTGTAACGACAAAAATATTAGATCTCCCCTGTAACGTTGTGCTCCGACTGGCCTCACCTGAGGACTCCCTCTAGGGAAGGTGAGAGTGGCCACATGAACCCAGTCGTTGCACATAGCGCCCTGGTGGTCCTCAAGGACTCTTCGTATCGGTATCCCTTTGACGACCGATTAAAGACAAAAGCTCAGTTTGCAACCAAAGGAAAATCTAGATATCCCGACGTTTAAAACTACCTTATACCAAAGTTTACCCGAAAGACAAAGTTATCGATCTCTATAAAAGATATAAATATAGATTGATTTAATAGGTGCCTAAGTATATTTACTTTGTCCTACGTACCATCTTATTATTGTCAGCCTGTGGCAATGAAGTTTAGGGGTCGGTTGGGTTCAGCGACCCGGTGTTGACATGTAGGGATAGTTACAGATGTGGATAGTGCCAACATTTCTGACGGCGCCAGCCTGGCTGTGATTCCGATGAGACTTGCCCGACGTCGCGGCGCCAAGCTCTCGTTCTTTAGGATCACGTCTAGTCTTAATTTCCATTGTGATAAATGCATGTTTTGGTAGTTAAATCGACTTTTAGGTAAGTAGAAAGGTATTACCTGTATTAATTTAGTTTATAACGTATTTTTGGTGTTTTATATTATTGTCTTTTTAGTGTTACGTAATAACAGTAGTTGCTCCCAAATTCGTTTGCGAGATATTCGCCTTTGAAGAGCCAATTATTGCGAAAACAGTGCGTCCCCCCCCCCCTCTAAAATCTAAACAGCTGCCGTGAAGAATCTGAAAAAATTCATGATAGTAGTCCATGTACTGAACTTTGAAAAAAGTTATAGAGGATTAGATAGCTTTGTTAGTTCAGAAGTTAAGAGGCTATTATGGGTGACTACGGAACCCTATTCTATGCGTGGCCCGACACGCACTTGGCCTGTTTTACAAATGTTATCTTTATAGCCTACCAAGTATATACTTATTTATGACTGTATTTATTTTCGACGGGTTATACGGAGGGATTGAAATAATTTTTAAGTTAATATCTGCATTTTTCCTGTTTACATTCCTGGATCTTCTAATCACGCGAATAAAAACAATTTATCAATCATTCACAATAGTATTTATGTTTATTTTATGTAGGTATATCTCTATATTTCTCCATACTCAGTTCATTTCTGTACTTTTCCTTTCATAACTCTCAATATCTTTCTTTAATCATACGCCAATAACTATCCACTTTTTATTTCACTTCTGTCTATATATATGTCCATCCTAAGATTGCCTGTAAGAGATCACTCTTGGTGATAAGGCCGCCATTTGTACATACTAAATTGATAACAAGTTTCTGTATATTTATTGTATTGTATTAGTGTACAATAAAGCATATTAATATTATATTCTATTCACCTGACTTAGTTATATCTAAGAATTAAAAACGGCCTATATTATACTCAAAACTCATTACGGCAATCTTAATTGTATACTTATCAATATAGTATAAAACAAAGTCACCAGTTCCGTATGTATGCTTTGATCTTCAAAACTACGCAATGGATTTTGATGCGGGTTTTAACAATGGATAACCACTCTGAGAACCACTCTGGTTCTCGAGGAAAGTTTGTGTATATAATCTGTCAAGCGCGCGAAACCGAGGACTAGTACGACGAGGTTATAATATTATATAGGAGGATAATATTTAAGTGTTAAAATGTATGTTAAAATACGAAAACGTCTTCTTACTGGACAGTCTCGCTAACCCTTTACGGAAAAGTCCACACATAAAGTTTCAAGCACTTACAATGAGGACCGCCCCTTCTGCCGATTGCGGTTACTCGGACTACCTTCCTTAGTGTTAATTTCTGAGTTGATCAGTACAGTAATTTAGGGTTACGTAATTGGTCACCTATAGACGCGTCTACTGAATGTTTCTATTCAGTGTTTATTCGAATAGTTTCTCGACTATACATAGACACTTTACAACTCTTGGGTACACATGATCCATGATCCTGGCCTTTACCTATATCATTGATTTGATTCTGATTGACTGTACTTACTTCTTTTTTTTCTTAACACACACATTAATTCGGTCATGTAATGGTAGGCATTTATTTGACACATATATTTATTTTATATTACGGATTAATATGGCTTTGTTGCCAGTCTTTTAATACAATTATGAACTGATATCGATGTGGAGAAATTCTTTGACACCTAAGCAAATTCTCAGTGGTGTTACATACATACATACGTGTTCCATTAAGTTATAGCCAGAAAGTAAAAAGAAAACAGGGGATGAACTACCAACTTAATTAACCAGGATCGTGTTTTTCCTTCGCTTTAGTTCGGTTTTGGAGTAATCACGGATAGACCACGGAATAGACCGTAGGACTTACATTAAATGTTGTGTCAGAAATACAGAAACAAACGTTAAATTTTTTTTTTTTAATTAAGTACCAACCGTAGTACTTAATTTATATTAAAATCTAGCCAAGTCAACTATTAAGTAAATACATTTCACCTAATTTACTATGTTAACATAACACTAAGCATGCGTCCATTAATACTTACTCAGTTTTTATTAAGGCGAAGACACTTTGTTCATGTGTTCTTTGTACGCAGCACTTATCACATTTATTTATTTGTCACTAAAAACACTACACTAACTCGAATGGTGTCGTTCGTTCAGTCTTCTTACTATATTAGTGATGTCAAGAAGCTGGATTGCCTCAATATTCACATGGTTATGAAGGCTGTTTTCATTAAAAAATCTAAAGGCAAAATCGAGGTTGGTATAATATTAAAATATTGAAACATCTCTTTGATAACTCTCCGTGACATTGTATACATATCGTTAAATAATTCCGTGTGAAATTTGTTTATGATCAAATTCCATAAAATACGAGGTCACTTTAGATTACCTTTATGATAATTGAGTGATAAAATCGGAAAATAACGCAATTTTTTTTAGGTAAAATGCTAAAATATAGAGTCTAATCATTATTTTTCTATTTATTTTTATTAAAAACATTTCATTAACATTATTTTAGTATTGTAACTAAGTTTACTTAGATTAGAACTAAGTTTATTTACTAGTCGATTAGGAACGTAACTACTGATTAAACGTCTATTTTCGTAATGTCCTTCGTATCGTATGTATATGCTTCGACTTTCGTTGGATATCCATCGGTTTGGAACTAAATAGAGATGTTATTACCGCACGTTTTTATTATCAATTTACATTTGAATGCGGCGAAAGCTGTTTAAGTCGCAGGCACGACAGATAATTATAATTTCACAGCTGTATAGAGTTACACACCGAAATCAAAACAAAAGAACAATAAAGTACGTAGTTCTAAATTAAATTAAAATTTTAGTTTTTAGAAGATAATTCCAATAATTTATGGACATGGAAGTTAATTTATTTATTTACAACTAACTACTATAATTACAGGTGATAGCTAATACGATAGTGCAGTTATCTATTATATCTATTGCTTACACACTACAAAACAAAATAATAATAACACATCACAACATCGTTAACACACTAAAAAACAAGTAACACATTTACCAACCAAAATAAAACAAGCAAGTGAAATAAGCAATTAAAGAAAAACCCACAGACTGACACTAAACAATATTACATATTACATTTATCTACTGCTACCGAGAAACGGTTAATATTCGGTTGCATTTGGAAAAAACGTTGATTCCCGAGATTACCCGAGAGACATTAAGAAAATAGAACCACTGTACAAGGATGCCTGCACTCCAGCCCAAAAATAACACTTAGCAAATCTAAGCCAGATCAGATATTATACAGAACAAATAAATATACGTAAAGACTTTGCTATTATATAAAATCAATGGGGCGTTGAGAGTCTTAAAAAATGATACAATTTACTGTATTTACAACTATTATAAGCAATGCCAGAGTATTAGCCATAGGGTACCTACTTTAGAAACTTTTGCCAAATACGAATATTCAAAGTATCATTTTGAATGCTCTAATGTAACATAGAGCCAGATAAATCCATGTTTGGTCATCATAGAATAATGAAATCTGTTTTAGCTCAATTTAGGCACTCATGTGTGAATACCTCATCCCCTTCAGCCTTGATTTATGAAACGGATTTAGCTCAACTTATACGATCGTCACGTAGATCTAATACGCCAGTATCTTACGATTGGATAGTTTATCCCATAACAATTTAAGTAATTTGTTTACACAGACATGTCCATGAGTTTAATGTCCTTGGAAACGCTGAAATCTTTAGTCATTAAATAATAGAAATTCTTTAATGAAGATTATAACAAAAGCGTCAAAAACGAACACTAAAATGTGTATACCTACGACTATTTGTACCTACTTCACTTAAGTCACTTAAGCTTTTGACGAAAAAAATATTAGGCGGTTCGCCGGAACGTCGAAATAAATAAGACGGAGCGAAAGATAGGTTAATTGCATTACGGCATAAATAAATCACACCAATCGGATGAATAGTTCCATAGTTAAGTAATTTGAAGGTTTGAATTATTTTTTTTGGCGTGCGAAATCCAACAATCGATTTTTTTAGTACTGTGAAAGGTACGTTACTTTAATGTTTGATAACTCAAAAACTATATAAGCTATATATACCAAAAACTATACAGCAAAGCACGTTAATGTATTCTATCTGCAGCCAAATTTCAATTGCATTCAAGTGTATTATACACGCCCTTTTTGATTTTGACACGGGACCAATGTACATTCGTCCACATTTAGTCTTAAGAAAATGTATAAATGAGTTAATTATTGAAAAGAGTGACCGAGAGTTTTATTGCTAGGTTCTTTCTCTCGGTTCTACTTATTGCTTTGCGAATCTGGCAGTACATGTAAATATAGAAGCAATGACATTATTTATTTTAAGTACCTACTGACGTTTGTAAGAGCCATTTAGTGACCTATACAAATCATTTCATTTCATTTCAAAGTTTTTCGATTGAGACCAAGTATGAGGAAGACTCCGCTGCGCTCCGTCTTAAAAAACAAAATAAAATGTTTGAGAGATATAAATAAATTTTACCAGATCCAGTAGAAATCAGGTATAAGATTACGGTCAAGTAAGTAAATAGTAAGTAGGAGTTGGTCACTTGACCTATATTTTTCTCAGATATCATAGGTTGAACGAGTGGTTACAGTAAAGTCAGCGCTGCCATGCTCAGAAAGCTCGAGCATTATAAAATGTACAGTGTAAAAACAAAAGATATTTAGTTCAAACGTAATCTTAAATACTCTGCTCTGAAAAAATGCACAATGAATCGTTGGTCCGGATGCCCATTAAAGCCATACCTCCTCATTTTATGTAGCACTATTTATTTCAAGCTACGTCTGACCACGAAATATACAACATTTGAAATAATTTCAGTTTAATCAATAAACTCATGAAATAAAAAGACTTGTCCACCTTAAAACCATAACAAATCTCCAATAGAATCCTAAACTTAACTACTTATAAAAACGTCCAGTTATGCTCGGTTAGAAAGTAAGAAAATCTGAATTCTAACGTAAAGAGCGAATTACTCGAGGGTGTAATTGTTTATTTTTTAATTAAACGTTCGGTGTAAATATTCGAGATGCGGTCGGATTCACTATATTTTATGGAGCAGTAAGTAAGCTTAACAAACTGTAACAGAAAACCCGATTCTATCTCTTCTAATTAATTATGTGTTATTTATTTTTCAGGAAAAGAGGACAACGTATCAGAAAGGAACCATTCAATCTTATTTTGTAGCTTGATCTTGAGAATTTTAATTCGTTGGTATTTTGATTAAAATATTTTTTTTCTACCTGAAATTTATTCAATCACGACTGGCTGTTGTTGCGCCAAGTAATTCTACTTTTATCTACTTTCAATCTTGTTAAAATATGTTAATTCGACATTGTCGACCAAAGTCCAAACGGCAATTTCATAGGTAAAGTAATTTAGTATTAGTATTATACATAAGCAGTCACTAGTTAAACCTATTTTATATTCTAGAACTGGATTTATTTATTTGTAACATTTAACTCTTGGAATCCACATAAAACGTAGTTCCGTAATAAAAATGGAGACTCAGGTGTGTATTAAATTGATTCAGTGATTGGATCGTGGTTGAGTAATAAATAAACAACCCAACTTTCTAATTTATATCTTATCGTTGCTTTGTTTGGACGGCACCGGCCTCAAGTAGCACGCGTACTTCTGAATCAGGAAGAACATTACGACAAGAGGCTAAAAACCTCATAATTAACATAATATTATACCCTAAAATGACTGATCGTATTTACGCAGCTACAGAGATTTTTAAATTGTAATGTTCAAATAATTTTACAATATGAATCACAAAAACTATAGTCTTGGGCTGGACTCGAACCAGCGACTGATCCCTTTCCAGGAGGAGTCCAGCCCAAGACTATAGTTTTTGTGATTCATATTGTAACATTATTTCAGAATAAGTTAGCATAGGTACTTCATTGCTTATAAAATATATTCATTGCAATGTCCTTTCTTTCTAAGATAGATAGTAAAAAATCATAATGTAAATACCATTAAGTCCTCCTTCAACTTAGTATCTGCTTCAGTAACAGTAGTAAATTTTTATTTACCTGTCAACTCAAAGCCCCGGCATTCCTACTCAACTATTCCATAGTTCCTTCTGGATTTAATAAAGGCTTTCTGCAGTTGTATTATACATTAAATTTAATATCAACATCAATTTAGAGAATGTCTTTGTTTTAAAATTATTTTAAATGAAGTCATAATTTATCTACAAGCAGTGTGGGAACATCAATTTTTAATTTAATTTGTGCATTTTTAAAGCTCCTAAGAGGCGGAAATATAAAGTGCCTACGTACTTAAATATCTTTGGTTTACTTATAAGTCTTCATTTAAGTAAAACGAAAGTAATTAAGGTATTCAGATTTAAGTATTTTTTGCTTCTTTGGAATCTTATTGAACAGATTATACCTCCTGTACCTCAGAGAGCTGTTGCTTGTTTGAGTCCAGTCTTCGTTTTTTTGCAATTTATTTCGTGAACTATTTAAGAAATCATCGTAATATTATTTTCTTAACATGCCACCTACGGCGGAGCCATAGAATGTAACTTGTATAATATTCCGTCATTGCTACCTCAGCAAATATTTAATATTATTTAAGCACGTACCTAAGATGTTCACCCCACCTTGCTAATGTATAGTAATTAAAATATGTAATTAATATATAAGCTTAGATATAATATTATTATAAGTTCAGTAAACTTAAGACAGATACTATAGAGTAATTACCAAATATAATCTCAATTGTTTTATTGACTCGCAATACAACCAAATTTTTCTTAAACTGGTCTTTCATTAAAATGAAAATGAGCAGAAACGTTTTAAATTAAAATTGTATGGACAAACATTAGTTTACTGGCGCGGAAAATCACCGTCCGCTTTTTAATTCAGCATAATAATTTATTATAATCTGTGTTTGCGAAGCTAACAACAATAGCTCGGAGGGCTTGATTGAAACAAAACAAACGGGGGTAGTATTTCAAAGGCTAGAAATAATACTATACCTTACTGTACTTAGAGATAATAATAATTAAATGTTTAAAAGACATTTAATTCATAAATTCAAAGTCATGCTTTATCTTTATCTATCTAAGAACGTACAATCACCGGCCTGTCTAAAACAACGACTTTCTTTTTAAAGGAGATGAAAAATTTCCATCAAAGAATACCTCTAAAATTTCTCAAAAGCAATATTGAGTGAAGTTTTCGATGGTGAGTTATCCCTTTAATGCACCATTCACGGAATTTATGAGAAAGATTCCTTTTTTGTCGGCACTTGTGAACATTGTTTTCTTATAAAGTAGGTACGATATCTAAGAATTTTCGTCTTCAGAGACTTTGAGTTCAAGTACAGGAAAATTGTTATTGTCCCAAATTATTAGGTACATACTACTGTAAAACCAAAATAAATTTCCTAACTGTGATTCTTGCATTATACATAAACAAGGTGCTTTAAGTATAATTATGTAGGTTGGTATATTTTTCTATATTCTAATGTGACGATTCATTTTTGATAAAGAAGTTTAACGAATCGTTATCCACACTATAACAATTACTATCTATTATGAGGTGAGAACATAATTTTGTTTAATCGTATTTCAAAGAGTAAAAGCGTTCAGCATTTCAGTGAGTTCTGTTGTAATTTTTTTAATGAGAATTGTCCTACAAAGCTAATTCGTTCTCATTTGGACAGACACTCATTCATAATAATTTGCCTTTCAGATTACAAGCCTTATGGCAATTTGTTGTTGTTTTAGTAATGTTCTGCAGACAGAGGGTTTCGCAATAAACCTTCTAATGGCAACCTCATAAACGAAAGTAGCTTGCCTCTGAAATTATACAGCTAATTAAAAATGAACTGCGACAGTTGTTTTCAACAGAAATCAGTAGACTATTTTGTATATATACAGTCATTCACAGTTTTAATACAATTAGTAATAAATATATTTCATTTTAATCTCTTTTAACTTGGTATAGCATACTGCACTGTTCGCAAGCAAATGGGTTTAAGTATTTATAAAAATAACTTTACTGAAATATTACTTGTGTTTATTTTATTGTATTTTGTCAGTTGGTATTTTATCACAGTTGGAATTATTACCCATAATGTCCGCTGTCAAAAGCTATTAACTTTACAATAACGCTCCTCACTTCTCTAAACGTACGTTTATCGCATCAAGCGACCCTTTTATTAAAAAAAAATACGTCATACATTTCTCCTGCTGGGCACACAGAGTACCTACATACAAAGAATTAAATCTGATTAACACTTACTTTTACAATGTAGCGCTTTGTAAACGCATTCTAATCAAGATTAGGGTGTCGCATCGGGTCATTCTTTACATTTAAATTGGGTTTAACAAAGGGAGCGCCAAATCCGAGTTAAAATAAACAATTTTACACGTAGCCGGGGTAGCTACTGAACTGTCTGATGTTATCAATAACTGGATTCGGTTAAACTTCATGCTGGGATTGAAGCTTTTATTTATATTTGCATTATTATTACTACCTATGCATTTGATTTTCAATTGTGTTAATGCAAAGGTGCAATATGAAAGGAGTTTCATTTTCACACTTAGATCTTACCCAGATTGTAAATTTTTATGGTATCAGCTCGCGATAGGGTTCTCAAAATTTAAAAAAAAACTGGTATTTTGCCGGAGTGGGTTAGGTAGGTACTTCTGAAATTCCTAACTGTCAATATAATATTTTATGTAATTATTACAGTAGGTACCTAATTATTAATATTTATACCATTTTTAGTAGTTTATCACATCAATAGTAGACAGCTGAAGCATCAGAGAATATTAAATGTGCAATAAATATTAATGCAGTGAGGAAGTAAGAAAACGGCAAAAAAAAATCTCAAATGCATTTACCATCCACAGATGTTTTTGTATCGACTCTTTTGTGATTTTTTTCGTGGGAAGTTTTTAATAAAAAAAATAGTTTTAAGTATTTTTTAAAGCTACTAGCTGTCCCGGCGAACATCGTACCGCATTAATTTTTCTAATGTTCCACACGTTTATTTTTTCTTCCGAAAGATCTTCGATAATAACTAACTAATAACTACAAAAAAGAATTCTCGAAATCGGACCAGCCGTTCTCAAGCCATTAATCTCTTAACCAACACGACTTTGTTTTGTAGATTATAAAGCTAAGTATAGGTAGTTTATATAACATTTATTTACTAGCACTGCGCACAGATTTCCGTCTCATCTAAGGCGTGTTTCAGAATAAATTTTTCTATGTTCTCTTTTTTGTTATTTGTCTTTTCGTCTAATAAATAAATATGAGCAAAACTTAGGCAACCGTTTTAATACATTTGGCAAAAGGTCAAACTCTACTTACCAGCTAACTTGGCACAAACAGAAACTCGGAAAAATTTGCAATAAAGTTGGAAACTATTACGTTCAGCGAACAGTAACTAGCTCAGTTTCCAGCTTGAAATAAATAGACCTGCACTTTACCTGCATAATATTATATATTGTGGATGCAGCATTACACAAGGACAGTTTTTAGCAGACAACTTGCCTTTGGCGGTACTTTATTAGAGACTATTGTTCCAAGTAATGTGCACAATTGTGGATTTCCTTTTGTAGATAGGTATGTGCTGTGGAGTCATTATTACGATGCTCCCCTATTAGTAGGCTGAGAATGGTTCATAAAAGTACATAAGATAGAGAAGAATAGTATAGATATAGGAACGACAAAAGTTAATCAACCCGCACAAAATCAATTGAGGTAATAAATTAATAAATCAAGTGCCACATAGCAGAATGGTAACTAATTTATTCTTATTGATTGCAAGTTAGCACATTAAAATCCCGTTTCCTTAACCGACACAACCGATTCTTTTGGTTTTGGTAATACCGAGGGAATCGGGTACCAGAAACCTGTAATCCCTTCTAAAACCTTACGTATGTAAAAAAAGAAGAAGATTATTGAATATTTGCACAGATTGTTCGAAAAAAACGTGAAGCTAAATTGAATCACTGCGGTTTTTATTTCATCGCCAGATGTAACATGGCTACGACGTGAACATTGGGACTGAAGTGAAAAAGTTTTACTTGCAATATTTGTTTGGGGACGGATGCCTTTGAAACTACAAAATATTACACATGGCAGAACTGAGGTTTGTTTTTGATATGTCGTGGCTATCTGTGTCCTAGATAATGCCCGAGAATCTAATCGCAAGTATTTTATTAAAATCTAGCGTTACCCGGGGCTTCGCCCGTTTGACAAATTTTATGCCAAAAACCTTCCTCGAGAACCACTCTCCATTGATGAAAATCGCATTAAAATCCGTTGCGTAGTTTTAAAGATCTAAACATACATACGGACGGAAGCGACTTCGTTTTATAATAAGTAGTGATAAAACAATGGTAAGTAAAATGTTTTAAGAAAAAACTTTTTAAAATTATATAATAGCATTAATTTTTCGCAGAATCAAAAAGACAACAAAACGAGGCATTATCAAGACTGTCTCAGAGAGAACAGGCTGTTCTCTCTGAGACAGTCTTGATAATGCCTCGTTTAGAGGCGAAACAATTGTCGACGTTTTGTTGTCTTTTTGATTCTGCGAAAAATTAATGCTATTATATAATTTTAAAAAGTTTTTTCTTAAAACATTTTACTTACCATTGTTTTGTCATGGATTTTCGCCAAGTAACGCCTGTTTCTATCCAATATATAAGTAGTGATATTGATAGTTAATTTGCTAAACAATTCTTCTTCCATAATTCTTTAAGTCTTCCTCTGAAACAATGAATACTATTAGAACACAACTCACATTATGGCCTCAATCCTCTATAACCCCAAAATGTATCATTGCAATGCAGCAACAAACTGTGAGAGTCGCCCTCAAACAAAAAAATTGTAGATCACGATATAAAAAAAAAACTCATAGTTAATCTAATGAAATTATTATTAAAATAATTTAAGAGAAAGTAGTCAAAGTCGTAAAAGAATTCACACCAAACCGACAAATCACATCAAGTAATAAAATAACTTTAAGACAACTTTAAGCAAAATTATTTTTTTATAATACCATTACCCATCAGTCTTGTACTCCCCCAAGTTCTAAAGATAAATGATGATCAGCAGGAATACTTTGTAAAAATCTCACACAGAAACCTTCAAATATTTTACCACCGCTGTTTTCATCGCGGTGGGTTTCTTAAAATCTGGTTTGTTTTTATATTGCCCAAAGAAAAAAGACGTGAAGAATTTACATAATATTTTGTTGTTAAATTGAATTAACATGAGGATATCATCAACACTCGTAGTATAAAAAAAAGTCGTTCCCGTTCCCTATGTATGCTTCTCCTACTATTTCTAAAACTAAGCAACGGATTTTGATGCGATTTTCACCAATGGATACAGTGGTTCTTGAGGAAGGCTTTTGTGTATATAATTTGCCAAGCAGACCAACCGCGGGCGACCGCTTGTAATTTATAAAATATGGTACTCGTATTTTAGTTACACTAAGCTAAATTGTACCCAGTAAGGTTGATTGTCAATAACATAGCTATGGGCATGAATGTCATTGACAATAAACTTTCCTTTGTATAATTAAGCTTAGTGTACCTAACGTACGTAACTAACCAGTGTAACTAATTTGGCTTCTCTAGATCTCCATTATAAGCTTACATGCAAAACAAAAAAAAAACTTAACGTGCCGTCACAAAAGCATCAATCAAGGACCAAAATTATGTATACAATGCGTCATATAACAAATATTGAATTTACCGCACCCATGTCCACATGCAATCCAATTTTCAGCAGTGTAAGGTATCTTTGTCATTATTAATGAGAGTTTTAATTGGTTTGTCATTCATATCAAGTCACATGAATTTCTAATAAAATCTCCTGGGAATGCATGGGATTACACAGTTTTGGTAACAAACGAATGTGCATGTGTATGGTATTTTCTACCTTTGATTAATAGGGGAAGGGACAATATTAGTCTACAGATTTCCTATACCAAAGTATGTTAACATTTTAACTGCACCTTGTATTATATTGTATAATGTTCTGTTTTAGTTTGACAAGATATTCGGTACATATGCTAACTAGATATCTATATATAGAAATGGGGAATGTCCCCCTTAGCTCTCGAGAACTGCTTATGCTCCAATGATGGTTGATCCCTCTATGGATAGCCCTCGAAATGAAATGATTTATTAATTTGTATAGGTCACTAAAGGGCTCTTACAAACGTCAGTAAGTACTTAAAATAAAAAATATCATTGCTTCTATATTACATGTACTGTCAGATTCGCAAAGCAATAAGTATAACCGAGAGAAAGAACCTGGCAATAAAACTCTCGGTCATTCTTTTTCAATGACTCATTTACACATTTTCTTAAGACTAAATGTGGACGAATGTACAGTCTCGTGTCAAAATCAATAAGCGTGTATAAGGCAACAAAAAAGTTTAAAATTGTAGTCACCTAAGTACAAAATATGCTACAATTATGACATTTTAGGAGGCGCCTGCTCCATGCTCAAGCCATATTGTCGGGTATACAAAGGACCGATTCAGGCAATTTATTATAAAAGCGTATCCTTCCCCCTTGAAAGAATGACTAACCTTGCTAAGCCGATAACACGAAGGGAGTAGTTTATTTTTATTATGTAGATTTCTGTCTGTATTGTCACTTACTTTAGTATAACTAGATATATTTTTCCTGACATACAGTATCCTCAATCTGGAGGCAAGTCTATAAATCTAAAATTTTACCTAGCCCTAAGGGGTCAAAAGTTATAGGCCAAAACCTATGGCGTGGTGCGGCGCGAAGCACCGCGCAAGACACCGTACTAGTATCTACAGAAAATTCAGAAGAAATCTGGTGGTGTGACGTGAGTCCCATCTGCAGCCGCCACTCTTATATCTGAATCTGAACCCATACACTTGCACTTTCAGCTTAGCTAAAGAATTTTCAGAATACAAGAATCCTTTTTTTTTTTTTTTTTTTTTTAATTCCGCGGCCTAAGGCCGCGGCCGCTCTAACGTCCGTTGCTGGGCGTCCCTGGTTACTAGCAGAGGGTATGTCCAGTGGCAATACAAGAATACTTGTACCTTTTATTGGCGGTAATAAGTATGTTAATTTGGTTGTCGACAGTCACGTTGCAATTACTTATTTAGGTACCTATAACAATATTCAAGTCTTTTGAAGGATTTTCTGTGCTCTTAACAAACAAACCTCATTTTATATAGCTACGTATTTATTAATGATGTCTGTCAATTCAAGAGATAAACAGATTCAATCAATCCAGGAATTTAGTTCAGTGTAATATGACTTAACTTACCCACATGTCACTAGAAGTACGCGAACATTTCCATTATAAGTCGGTGCTCTCAGGATCTATAATAAAGAATAGTGGAATTATATTTACGCTTCGCTTACTAGTATTAGAAGCGAGTGGAGGAATACAGAAGACGCATTCAATTTCTTACTGTGAGAGAGCTTTGTATAATAGATGGAATCGTCGTATCATACGCTCATTTATTCCTTTCTATCAAGCTACAACTTAAAAGGAAGGTACTGTTGGTACCACTTAAGTTTAGGTGGGGGTTTTCACAACCTGTTTGCTTATTTCACAGGAGTTTTACTCTAATGAGCGTAATTGGTATTTTAAAATGATCCGAGATTTTTGAATATTTCATATTTTGTTGGGTTCTGAAAAATTACAATAATATATACAAGAGTTTTTAACCAATTATTTCGTCTGTATATTTTGTTTGAAGTATTTTTAGTTAACTTAAGAATTATTTTCTTATTAGAGAGTATTTATAGTTCTTTAAGAGCTTTAGATTCCAGACTCCTAGTACTCCCTAATGTCTAGATGCACTTAAGTGCGTTGGTCTAATGGTCAACTAATTGATGCCAAAGTACCTACTAGTGTAGCACAATATTGCCCACTTAATATTATATACACACAATAATAATAAAATACTTACAAACTAATGTGTTAGTAGTTAAAATAAAATTCTGTTTGATTTAAAAACAACAACACAATATAGTACAAATTCAAAGCTTGGTTAAGACAAAGAAGTAAATTTTCTGTCAAGATTTTACGAAACAACATTGAGTTCATAAATGATAAGTCAACAATTTCAAAGTTAATTATGAAATAATTCAACAATAAGAGTAAGTTTGTTTGTAGTTCTTGTTTGATAAGAGAAATTAAATGAGTTTGTACATATTTTACAATAACTTCGAACGAAACAAAGAACTTAGTAATTTATTTTATGGACCTTTTTGCCTTAAGCTAAACAGAGCTTGTTCTATGAGAATTAAAAAAATAGGTATATGTATAGTAAATAGATATATATGTGTAGGCACACATACGAGGGTGGATTGAAAAGTAATCGGCCTAACCAAGAAAATAAATACATAATAAATGAAACATATTTTTATTTTTCAACGTAATCACCATCAAGTTCAATGCACTTTTGCCATCTTCCATTCCAAGCATTTAGCCCGTCAAAAATTTTTTTTTTCCTTAGAGTCAAAATATGCGTCTACTGCTGCTTTGACCTCGTCATTTGTCAAAAATCCTTGACCTCCCAAGGGCTTTTTTAGGTTAGGGAACAGAAAAAAGTCTGACGGTGCCAGATCAGGTGAATAAGATAGATGCGGCAACAGTTCAAAGCCACAGTAGTGAATTTCTGCCATTGATTGGACAGATGTGTGAACACGAGCGTTATCTTGATGAAACAGGACTTTTCATCTGATCATACCTGGACGTTTTTCTTTTATTTCCTCTCGTAAACGACGTAGTAAGGTGCAGTAATAATCAGAGTTTATAGTCTGACCCCTTTCAAGATAATCAACCATAATCACACCCTTCGAGTCCCAGAATACTGAAGCCATCACCTTACTTGCCGACAAAATCGACTTAGCCTTTTTGGGGGGTGGTGAACCAGTTCGTTTCCACTGTTTTGATTGTTGTTTTGTTTCCGGTGTATAGTAATGAACCCATGTTTCGTCAATAGTAACAAAACGATTCAAAAAATCACATTCATCAGCTTCAAATAACTCCAAACAGTCGCGTGCAATAGTCAATCGCATCCTTTTTTGCTCAACTGAAAGCAGTCGCGGAATCCACCTCGCAGACACCTTGTGGAAACCCAACACGTTAACTATTATGTTTTGAGTACGTTCATAAGAGATGCCTATAATCTCGGCTATCTCTCTCATTTTCAATCTGCGGTCTCCCATAATTAAGTCGAGTATTTTTTAACATTTTCGTCAGTAGTGGACTTCGAAGGCCTTCCAGAGCGGGGCCGGGGTTCGTCTTTCACACTCTCTTTACCACGCTTGAATTCTGCCATCCATTTTTTGACGGATGAATATGAAAGAGCGCAATCCCCTAATGTACTGACCATATCATCATGGATGGCTTTTGATGAAAGCCCCTTCTTATGGAGGTACTTAATGACGGCACGCTGCTCGATTTGCTCCATTTGCGGAAATGATGTCAGATTGCTTGTATATGATATGTGTATTTATAAAATTAAAACTAATTATCGCACACGTTTCAAACTTCACACAATTAACAGGTCTAACTCAATAATGTGGGTAGATTTGATTTTTAGAACTAAAAAAATCAGTGTTAGGCCGACTACTTTTCAATCCACCCTCGTATATTGAAAGATGATTAGTATAATTAATTTGTGTCACTTTCTTAACTCCTTTTGTTTTATTATATCTAAGAAGTAGTATTATCTAAGTAGGTACTTCTCAGTTACGCATACAGGTAGTTACACTATCTCGTTCCTGTAGTTTTTGTAAACATACAGATTTTTTTCTTAAAACTTTCAGGCGCCGCACCGTGACGATGTTGGGCAAAGTGCCACAACAGTGTCTAGTAACCGTACATATAATATTAGGTTTAAAGATTGCACAGAATTCATAATGAAAGGTTGAGAGCCTCAGCGCAACTGTTAATTAAATATTTACATCTTTATAGCTAGCTTGCTGAAAACTACTTCGGCTTTCAACTTTGATTTGGAAAGATTCGAGTGAACATTTGTAGTAGCGTTTGTAAAGCAGGTAGTTTTTTAATCAATGTTTCAAAAGACCGTTCTACTGAATTTATTAACTTGGAGTACGATATTTACAGAAATTCTTGGAAAGGTTTGGTCGTCATTTCTGATTGAAAATGTTCCTAGAATGCTGGCTCAAAAGTTTTAAGAAGTCGTATAACAATTTTCACTTACAATACTTAATTAATTAATTGACGTTTGAGCAAAATAAGTTGGTTGGGAATGTTCTGTTTTGATTCTTTTTCTGGTTACATACCTATAATTAAACGCTCAACAATTGTGTGTTGCTAGGTAGTAATAACCTTTACGTAGTTAGTATGCCTGCTAACATTTACTATCAAATATTTCCTAGTTTCACCTTCGCAATACGTCAGTAGAGGCGATGAACACGTAGCACTCGAGGTACTCGAGTCTCGGGGGAGCCTATTGTTTCACGAATACAACGCACTTGACGTGATTTCTATTAACGTTTCTCAGTTTTCTTTGTGTGAATATTACTATTTGATGTCTCACTTTCTTCATCAATGCTCGTTCTGGATTTGTATACGGTAACTGGCATTGTTTCTTTAATTAGGATTTATACTGATAGGTACAAATTAATATAGGTTTTAAAATCACCTTTCAGGAAGTTTAACCATCTTAATATATAAATAAAACTTAGTTTTTGTGACTTCTAATTTGGTGGAATTTGATGTTTATGTCATGGTAAGTTTCAATCTTAATTCAAAATAAAGATTTCCATCGAATCAAGAGACAAATGGTATCAGACGGCAAAACTAAACTCGTTTCTAATTGTTGTCTCCATAATTTCTTGCTATCTGTCCGTCCGCACACCCATATTTTGAAAACGGCACAAGACATGCGATTTAAATAATTTATTTTTGCATATTGTCCTGCTTGATCAGAATAGGTGCAAGGCCAACTTCTTTTGACCGGAAGTGGATCTAACTTATCTAAAAATTCTACTCGTAACTTGATAGAAACAATATATCCTACCAATACTATAAACGCGAAAGTTTGTGAGTATGTGTGTATGGATGTTTGTTACTCTTTCACGTAAAAACTACTGAATGGATTATAATGAAAATTTACAATAATATAGCTTATACATCAGAATAACACATATTATAACAGATATTGTGTGAATTGTTCAAAATATGACGCGGCGCGACGGGAACGGGAAAAAATCCAAATTACCACGCAGACGAAGTCGCGGGCGACACACACATATATAAAAAAAGAATACCCCATGCAGACAGGAGTGCCGTTCTTCAACCTTACAAATTGTCATTCCCAAAATAGGGTTTGAAATAGAAATGCAAAAACAAATTTAATTCACAGTAACTTAACTAAATAGCAAGCACGAGTGTTATTATTAAACTACACTTCTTGTTAAAGTGGTACTAACCACAGTTGTTTTAAAGCAGCGAATTAGATATTGCTTCAACCAAGTCCAAGTTTGTCATAGTTGGATTGTCTCGAACTTTGCATCAAAAGAGTTTAGCCAAGTTTGTTTAAAATTTCTCCAGCAGTTGAGCTAGTTGGACTGAGATAGTTCTTAGTTTCAGAGTTGTCTATCTGCTTTGTGAGCTCACGAACGTTAAGTACGTTTATTCTAAACTTTGTCTACATACGCCTCTTTCCAAATTGGGTAGGCAAAGACTATGGAAATCCACTTGCTACGATCCTGGCATACTTCTTTTCGCTTTTTCCACTTTCATGTATAAAAATACTAGCGGAAGCCTGCATCTTTGTTTGCGTGTAAGTAAGACACGAAAAATATTCAGGTCCTCGCTGGCTGCATACTTTGCAGAAAACTATTGTTTGATGGAAATTTCTCAAAACAAACAATTTTTTTTTCGCTTTTACAACATTTTTCATTACTTCCCGCTGTTATATATTAAATGGAAAAATAAATCCACAAAACCAATTTTTAATTCCAATAAGTAGTCTCCGAGGTTCAACCAAACAAACATTTACTGCATGCAATATAGATATTTCGAATAAAACCGGCCAAGTGCGAGTCGGGCACGCGCACCAAGGGTTCCGTACCAAAACGACAAAAAAATCACCTTTGTTTTATGGGAGCCCCCCTAAATACTTTTAATATTCTGGTTTTTTTTTGTATTTTTTGTAATAGAGGCAACAGAAATACATCATCCGTGAAAATTTCAACTTTCTAACTATTACGGTTCATGAGATACAGCCCAAGACAGACGGATGGACGGATTCCCGTTTAAAAAA
Organism: Nudaria mundana; assembly: GCA_963556515.1. Taxonomy (NCBI): domain Eukaryota; kingdom Metazoa; phylum Arthropoda; class Insecta; order Lepidoptera; family Erebidae; genus Nudaria; species Nudaria mundana. The sequence continues at coordinate 11,854,029 of OY748295.1, read as the reverse complement.
AAAGATAATTTATATGCGTTGTATTAAAAATGATTTTTTCTATTGTTCACAGTTCCTCGCCCTTCTGGAACGAAATGTTGTAGTTAATACAACTCTACAACACAGACAAATGACTTTGTTTGCGCCAACCAACGAGGCCTTCCAGCGGTACACTGGGGAGAGAGATGATTCCCTAGTTCTCTATCACATAGGTAAGATGGAGCAAGAGAAGTCATATCATACACACACACACACACACACACACACACACACGCATAACACGCCTATAATCCCGAAGGGGTAGGCAAGGTGCAGAATTGAAACCCGTTGCCTTGCGATGAAATGTTGATAAAAGGCAACAAAATCTTACGTGCCAGCCGCTGTGGTACAGCCAAATAAAGTCCTGGGTGTCTCGGAAGTTCATACACAGAGTTACAGAAATTTACTGTCTATAGTCACAGAGACATAGCTTCTAAAACAAGTTGATCATTGGAGATTGTCATGACTGCCTCGGTGGCGCAGTGGTATGTGTACACTACTGCAATCCCTGAGGTACCAGGTTCTAGATGCTTGATGCTATCAGATCAGGGTTAGATTATGTTGTGTAAAAATGTCCAAAATATTTATTTATTTATGTGTCATGGACGTCTCACTCGAAACCAATGAAAACTATGAAATTCAAGAAAGTCTTATATAGCTTGTAACCTGAGCCTAAACTGGACTCGGAGATCGTGGGTTCGAATCCCACCCATCACAAAACATTGTGTTATGAGCACAATGATTGATTGTTGTATTTTAGGTAGTAAGTTATCTAAATATGTATGTATTTGAAAGCATATAAGTATGTTTCTCAGTTATCTAGACCCCATCACATTTGTTTAAACATATCAGCTGGAAAGCACTGTGTAGAAAGTGCCCAAAATATTTATTGAGCGGAGCGAAGCGTAGCGTATCTTAGACGACAAGTGTAAATCGTTTGTGTGCCAACTCCTCCGAAATGGCTCGACCGATTTTGACCAAATTTGGCAGCTGGTCGACATCATACCCGGGAGTGCATATCTCTGAAATCATGAAAATAGAGCATAAAAAAAATTAAGAAAATTAGCTCCGCTCAACATTTGCAATTAGTAGCATGCATTGCATACCTAGTTGAGCGGAGCGAAGCGAAGCTCTATCTTAGACGACAAGTGTAAATCGTTTGTGTGCCAACTCCTCCGAAACGGCTCGACCTATTTTGACCAAATTTGGCATGCTGGTCGACATCATACCTGGGAGTGCATATCTCTGAAATCATGAAAATAGAGCATAAAAAAAAATTAAGAAAATTTGCTCCGCTCAACATTTGCAATTAGTAGCATGCATTGCATACCTAGTTATTTTTAACTGTTACAGCAAACTTAGCTACGACGTTATCAAACATGGACTACGCGATATCGACAGACCTCGATGGTAATCCACCATTATGGGTAACGATGCGACACGACAAGACGCACAACGATATCTACGTTAATAACGCTAAGGTCTACATCAACAGATCTTACCAGTCCGTTAATGGGAACAATAAGTTACAAGTAAGACTTTAGTTCATATACAATAATATTACATACATAGACTACCTCGGTGGCACAATGGTACTATGTACGGACTGCCACCCTCGAGGTCTCGGGTTCGATTCCCGGGTCTGGTGGATAATGTATAATCTCTTTAGAATTTTACCCAGATAATTATCCCAGAGTCTGGAACTTGTGCCCGGTAAATGGCAATAGGGTCGCCCCCTATTACATGGGACCTAACATAGCTGGCGAGATGTGGGTGTGTTTGCTCACCTCTGCCTACCCCTTCGGGGAAAAAGGTGTGATGCTATGTTATGTTATGTTACAATAATATTTCTTACCTTTCTTACTATAACTTATAATAAGTCATCATCATCATAACAGCCCATTAGACGCCCACTGCTCCCCCAAAGAGGGGTGAATTTAGCCTACATTATATTACGCTTGCCAGACGGTTTGGTATTGGGTTTTAAGTCGTCTCTTCTTCTCTCAACATACATGGATAAACATACTTATTTATTTTCGAACACAGACATACACTTCTAAATACATATGAAATATACATAAAAAATACCCATACTCCATCTCAAACATTTTTGGTTAACACAAATATTTGATTCGAACCGGGAATCGAACCCGAGACTCCGGAGTCGAGAGCCGACGCAGTACCGACCACGCCACCGAAGCATTAACTTGCTAAGACAATGTATAGATTTAGGTACTCGCAGGGCGATGTGGTCGCCAAGCGACAAAGCCCTTTAATTAAATAAAAAAATAAAAAGTACTCGCAAAATAGCATGAAATAAAAGTTAATGTTGTAATGTTAAAAATGCACTCTCACACTAACATTATGTTCGAATACAATACAAAAGTGAATAGTAATAGGACTGTACACTTAAAAGTTAGTGTAACAAAATAAAGTATATTACGAAACTCGCTCGACGTAATCGTTGAAAGAACCCCATTCAAAACTGACTCAAATAAAACATTGTGAATGATTCAAAGGGGCCAATAAGATTTTTATAACAAGGGGATTGTATTGAATTGATAGATAAGCGAATGTTAAAAGAGGTGACAGTCCTAAACACGGCATTACAAACTTTAAAACATTTAGTTCAACTATTACCCTTCTAATATTTATACTTTTGTTCTTTAATTTTAGGTACTGCACGTGATAGATCAAGTTTTACAACCGTTGCAGCCTCATGGACCCAGCTCTATAAGTTCCCCTGTCTATAATCCTAATGCATATCACTTCCTTGAGCACTCTGATCTCTTCAACATCGGACAACATAGACTCAGGTATATTTTTATTCTTAATACATTATCTACCATTCTTAGCAAAATATGTTACAACATGCAGGTTGGAGAATCTACTAAGAACCATTCTAATCTTAAAACCATTTTAATTTTTATTTTATAATTCTTTATTGGAAACAAGTATGTGTAAATTAGTGCGTTGTACAATGTCTGGAAACCATATACTACTTTTCGAATTTTACATCTAACATAACGAACTTTTAACTTGCTAGTTACAATAAGATCAGGAAATTATATAATTATATAGGTATACTTACACATAAAAAATAAGGTTCCAATAGGGCTAGAATAAATTTACGAATAGTTGCGATATCACAATTAACTAATCATTTTATTATGTACTATTTTATTCTTTATTTTTTATTTATAAATTAATAAAAATAAAGAATAAAATAGTACATTATATTTAGTTTATTCATCTATCAACGATGTGTTAGCAAAAAGTAGACACAATATCCACTTTTGTAGTTGTTGCATTATGCACAAAGTTTAAAAATTTATTACGGTCTAGCGTGTTTCAATTACCAGGAAACTCGAGGTTAAACAGGCTATCGTTAAATTTAACTTTTTGAAAGTTGTGTTTAGGTTTGCAAGTGAATTTTGGGAGCCTCGGTTTCGTTAAAAGTTTTTAAATGCATATTAAATCTACGAGTAGCTTCAAATACATTAGAAGAAAATAAACATTTTGTTGGATGACTAATTGAAAGTTGAATTTGTCCTTTCGTAATCAATACAATTGTTATGTAAATTATTGTTGACAACACGTGTTATATAAAAAAATAAATTTCACAGATCGTTCCGACAAAAAGTAAACCAGTTGAAAAAGAGCAAAGTATTTGACACTGAGGGTCGCCATACCTTCTTCATTCCTGTTGATGAAGGTTTTAAGGTAATATACACTAAATCTACATAGTCAAATCTATTATCTGCAAACTTATCAATAGCATATTTGAGTTTTTCTCATTAAATTAATTCTTTAGCGTTAATGGTATGGTAAGGTTGTAAGAAGTCCAAGTAGGTATTGGTCACCGACAACATACACCTAATGAAACTTTTTCTATTTTAGCCTACAACAAGGTCCGATTTAATAGACGAAAAGGTGATTGATGGTCACGTCATTCCTCATCACGTATTGTTCACACACGCCACTTCTGATGGAAGAGAATTCGAGACGTTGGCTTTTGGAGATAATATCAAGGTTATCATCTCATTCAGTACCACCATTACTGGAAAAGAAGAAATTAGTAAGTATTAAAGACCTTAGTACTAAAGCCTTGATAACTCAATATTCCCTGTAAAGTACTGTCGCTGCTGGTTTAAGTCCAGCCGTTTGTGTGATTAAATATTTTAAATAATTGTCCCAAAATGTATAAAGAGCATATAACTAATGTAAAATATTTAAATACAAATAGAAGTCGCTTTTTACTCCTGGCGAAATTAAAAATATTTGATTTGCTCGTATTATCTGGATTTCATTAACTTCTAGTTGAGTACCGCAAAGCCCTCTGGAATCCGTAGTCATTTATTTGAAATAAACAAATAAGTGCCTTTATAATGTACATATTACTGAAAAGTAATGGTTGTTGCTCTGAAATAGTATAAATAACTGATAGAAACACATTTCATATATTACACTCAGATATTGACCATTTTAATGCTCAGAGTATTCCTGCCCATCATTCTGATTATGTTGACTAATTTTGACATTAAGAAGATCCATGGTATTCTTGGATCTTATACCTTGTTTAGGCCTCTCTATTCATCTTCGTCTTTTTTAAATGAAATTTTTATAATGCATTAGTAGCTACCGACATTAATAGTGATGTTGTTTTAGCTTATGTCCAGTCAAACACACTCGCTGGAGATACAAAGCACGCTGGAGGAGTTGTTCTAGCAGATATTGTGCGGGCCAACATCCCAGTTAAGAACGGCGTAGTCCACCTCATTCAAAGACCGCTAATGGTTGTTGACACCACTGTTATAGATTTTCTTAAGGTAAGTAACACTTAAAAACGTCGAGTTACTACGAGGTCCACTTTCTACTTTTTTGACTTTAATATTGGTATTTTATATGAAAAATTGTTAACCTTGAAAAATATTTCAATTACCTGATTGAATTTTCGCTCCATTTTAATGGGACCCAGGCTATGAAGGTAATCAAAAGCGTATTTATTTCCATTTTGTTATAAATCTTTTTGTGTCCTCTTACTTCCTTACATTTAAGTTCGTTTTCATTTTAAGAAATAAGTAATTGGAGCACGTCTTTCAATTCCATTTGTGTGTAACTGCGTTTATCGAAGTATTGTTATAGTATTCTAGGCTTTATATAATGTATGTATTTAGCAGGAGTTTTTATTTGTACCTGCCCTTTAGATATCAACGTATTAATTATCGTTAAGTACTTTATAGATAACTATTTATATATCATTCTTCATTCACGTATCTAATATTTGTATATGTTTATACAAATAAATAAGTAATCATGTATTATTATTACTGGTTTCAAATTTTCCCATAATGCCTTTCAATACAGGTAGGTATAAAGTATATTTTGTTTCTTTATGCATCCTTGCTCCATTGGATCCTGATGTTCTCGCATGATCTTGACAACGTTAGGGAATTGTAAGTATTTACAGTAAAAATGCATGCACACGTAGCCCTGAATCTATCAAACTATTTTACAAAAGTTTTAATTATAACATTATAATATTATACTTATCATTATGTATTTATCTCGACACATAATTATAAAGTTCTTATTTATTTTTGTAATGGTATCTTTATTTTCCTAAACAAGTCTCATGAAGAAACGGTTTGTATTATGTTTGTTAAGTCTTTTACCTTTCTTACATAAAAGTAAATATGAACCTATCAAAATGAAGTGTTGTACATTTTTAATAAAAGTGATAGCATTTACTGGAGTTAATTACAAAGGGCCCATGATAAACGATAGTCTTAAGAAGGAGCTCGGAACCCTTTCTAAGATAACTGAGATAAGAAATTACGAAAATTGTCAGTTCTATTATTATCTCTTGTTTAATTAATGCAACAGGAAAAAGAAGACGGACCTCTTTGTAAGTTCTACGAAGTAATCATGGATTTGGGACCTAAAAATTCATTTTGGGTCGACCTCGATACGGCAACAGATATTACATTGTTTGCACCCTCGAATGAAGCTTGGGCGGATTTAAGCGTACGGAACGTTTTAAGGTTATTATTTCAATAATGTTTTTTGAAAACATTCGTTGTTTTCCTAAAACCTAAACATATTTTATCTTAAAAATCTTTCTCAAAAATGTACTTATTTATTTCAGAAATCACAAAAAATTACATGAAATTTTAAAACTCCATCTGATACGTGAGAAGCTGCCGTTAGACGCTATAATACATAACAACATGAATCAGGTAAATACCAAGGTGTTTTATGTAATCTATGAAATTCAGATACCAGCAAAATGTTACCGCAGAATACAAATTGCGGCTGGCTCTGTGCGAGCTCATAATATAAAATACAATTTTGATTAAAATTAATGTCGAACACTGGAATTAATTCTCTGGTTTGGTTGCTGCTAATGGGAACCAGGTCCCCGGAACTGTACGTTTATTTATTATTCAATCCGATTTGTTTTACAAATAAATTTTACTTTTGTTTTAGCCCATTTTAATGATATGAAAAATTATGTTCTCCTTAGTGTCAGCAATAATTGGGTCATAATCTTTAGAACTGCATGTCATCCCGCAAAAGTACATGTGTCGTTTAGTTATACTTAGTTAGTATTGGTTGTAAGATAGATTATGTTAGTCAGTGTATCCAAGCATGGAATATCCGATCTACTATCATGGAATTACATAAATATTTTATTAAACACCGTTTACAATTTTAGATCTACCAAGCACCAACTGCTGCTTTACGTAAATACCTATACTTTAATGTTATTACTCGGGGTCTGAACCAGACTCTAACTGTGGAAGGTGGTGGAGTGAATGCAACTGTCACTTTGCCTAATGTAGCAGCTACAAATGGGTTCATTCATATTATTGACAGAGTACTAGGAGTCCCTTACACTACAGTATTTGAAAAATTAAAAACGGATCCAATGCTGAAGTAAGTATTTATTTATGAAGATGCTAAATTCTAGCGCATACTCGTACAAGATTTAACACATTGGAGTAATGTATGTAACTCAAGATTTATGTAATAAACCTGTATTCTTATGTTGCAGTATCACCTACAATTTGGGTAAAAGGCAAATGTTTAATCAGCAATTGAACGATATGGAACACCGCTACACATATTTTGTACCTCGTGATCATGCTTGGCTTAAATTTCAAATCAAACATCCTTCAGCGTTCAAATCTTTATTCAGAGAAGAAATTGGATACTTCGTAAGTTTTACTTTGAGATTTACGTTTGAAAATGTACACTAATGTTGAAATCTATCAAAGATAATTTGTGAATCTTTCAGACAAAGCAAATTTTAGAGCGACATGTAATACGGGCGGGACGTGCGTACACGGTATCAGATTTAAAACTTCTGGCGAATGAAACCCATCCCTTTGTGCTACCGACTACACGCGATCCACTCAAGCTGCGTGTCAAGGAATCAGATAAGAGTAAGCATTTAATCGTTAATTTCCATCTTAAACTAATATCCGCTCATAAAGTTTATACATTTACAATCGACTTTACAGGATTTTAATTAAATTATTATGTTTATTTGACAGATTACTACGTTGAGTGGAATGGACATTGGATTCATGTATTTAGGCCGGATGTCGAATGTACTAACGGTATCATCCATGTTATAGATGAACCTTTTGTTTTAGAAAGTGATATTCGTGTCACTGGGGGTGCCACCAATATTGGATACACATACTTTGTCCTTTTTATGTCTTTCTGTTTTGTAATAATTATGGAGAATTAAACGTCTGTTTCTATTCTGTCAATTGAAGTTAGTGAGTAAATTATAATCATGATTTCATTCACAACATTGTACCATGACGCAATATTTGTAAAAATTGTTCGACATTATTCTGTGTACCTAATGTATGTATTACCATTTTATTTAACTGTAGATTAACTTTTACTAAATCAATATTGGACCCCTAAGATTATAACGATTAGATTGTTTTTTTACATGGCAATGTAGAGTCAACTCGAAATGTAGGTACTCCATACTTATACCTACTTTTACCTATATACATATACTGCCATTAATTTTGTAAGGGTTTTATAAAAACAAGTTTAGGTATATAATTACGATATGACTTATAAGTGACTTGTCTTATTTCATTAATAATAACCATGACATTAGTTCGTAGATACGTACCCTAAACATAAAATTAATGTTTCAGTTCAATTAAGTATAAATTACAATGTATTCAGAAAACTACTACTTAGGTATTTATACAATTTAACACTTTAATTATAATTTATAGCATTATTTAACACCTTATCCTAACGAATTTTAGATCCGTTGTGCCTTTATTTAGAACAAAGTAGACTCTAAAATTTTCTTAAAGTAAACCTATCCAAGTCATTGCGTTTATGTTAACTTTTAAGAGTTAATTACATACATTCCATATTTAAAATTATTATGTGTCTTAAAGATGTATTTATTTTAAAATATTTATTACCGTTGAAGTGTTTAAATTACTTTGCATAAGTAAGTTATACTATTTTAATTGAACATAACTCGGTATAATTAAGTAGGTAGGTACCTTAATATTGTTCCATCTATTTTAAAATTAGTACTATTCAAAAGTGTCAAATTAATTTACATAATCATAGTATTATAAACTTAAGACTAACGGGTCTTTTACGCGATTATTGAGATATATACATACCTCTTTATTACCCGACGTTTCGGCCCTGTTACAAGAGCCGTGGTCACGGGTGGACTGTCAGTCCACCCGTGACCACGTGACGTGACTTGTGTACAAAACGCGAAAGTTTAAAGAAGTATTTAACAATCATAGTAATCAAAATATAAGCCGTATAATATTGTCAATGTTTAAACACTTGTTATACTCGTAAACCTATATTGTTACTAAGAAATTAATTGTCAAAATTAAAAAGCAACGGATGTTCGAATTTATAGGAACATGTTTTAAAAGATTATTGTTATTTTCACTGAATTGACTAACATGATTTTGATTGACTAACATTTAAATAGTATACACTTTCATTTTAGATACAAAAAAGTATTTATTAGAAATAATATTAAATTGGAGCAATCAATAATTATAATAAATGTATATAGGAATGATTGTGCTTATACTAAGATGAAGCATTTGTGATTTTTGTCTTCAGTTTCCTAAGTAGATGTAAATAATTTGTGTAAGTTATTATAGTTCATTATAATTATTGTATAATTTAGTAGCTATTGAATGCGACTGAAAATTTATCACGTTCTCATATCGTATGAAATGTTTTCTATTAATTGTCCCACTTATATAAAATTCGATGCTTAAGCGCCTGTCTTTAATATTGGGATAGTAATTATATAAAATAGATATTTAGAATATATTGTACTTACATCTTTAACTTTATCTAATTGTCAAGTTGTGTAGGTACTTGATTCACAGAATAAATAAAGATCATTGTTCTGTAACCATGTTTAATGATTTTATAACTAGAGTTTAACAAAGATTTTCTTTAAAAAATCATACTGATTTCTGAGAACATGGTTAACCGTTGTTTAATTAAAATACTTTATACTATAGTAAGATACTTGGTATAAGTATTAAATTGGTTTATTTAACCAACCAAAGCTACATGCTTCTTCAAATTGAGTTCAGAACTATCTTAGCATAATTTACTCTGAGGTTTTAATATACAAGAATAATAGTTTTTGAATTGAAATGTAACCAATATAACTAAGGTTTGAAATTTTAATGGAAATTATAGTTATTAAATATATTATCAATGTTGCATTTTAAACTACGAGTATAAAAATATAATGTAAATAATACATTTGTATCGTGTACGAAGTATTGATATTGACCCAAGACAATATAATTTTGACCAAATATTGTACCAAATATTTGGTTAAGTATGTATTTGGTATTCCATTAATTAGTAAATGTCTTGTTGTCTTAAAATTTATGTCAAATTAGAGAAATGATATGAAGTGTTTATGACAAAGAATTTATGTATGAAATATAGATATTGACTTCTTGTATTTGTTTCATTACAAAAAAAAGGCTTCTCATAAAAGAGTAAAGATTACAATTAAAAAATATATTTCTGGGTTACATACACCATTGGTTTTCCCTGGATACTCGATACCATTGGTAGACAAATATGTATGTTCCCGTAGAGATAGGTCTGTACGAAATAAGGAAAATATCAAAGTGATTTATCCAGCTCTATTACCGTATATTCTATTGTATGGTTCCAATAAAACTTCGTTGGTTAGGCAAACAGACAAAAAGTTTTAACGAGATTCGAGAGTAGATAAAAACTTTACGGACAGTTAACAAATAAGAATTTTACTTCGACGCTGTACTCCTACTAGCTGACGCCCGCGGATTCGCTCGCTTGAAAAACCTTACTTGAGAACCACTCTATCCATTGGTGAAAATCGCATCAAAATCCGTTGCGTAAACAATTTTATATTGCTGCTTCTCTCGTATTAGCCTGTAGCCTTCCTCGATAGATAGATATGACTATACAAGACTATATAAGACTAGACAAGACTAGAACCGACTAGTCAACACAAAAATTATTTTAATTAAATCGATTCCAGGACCCAGAGATTAGCGTGTTTAACCGAAAAAACTCTTCAGCTTTGTAATTTTTACAGAGCAACGAATTTTGGCCCTGCGGTATAGATTAAGTAAACAAATTAATATTTGAGCACCATTACCACTTCAATTAGGTGGTTTAATTTAGTTCACAGGATTATTTGGAACTAATGATAGCATTTATGTTCATTCATCATATCGAACGTAAACAGTTTGATTAGTAGCCTACCAACCAAATAAGCCTGCTATTAGCAAAGGAAACCGAGAGCCCAGTAAACGCAGTAAACCGCTAACCACCGTAACGAATGGGCTATTGAGTATTACTGTAATTGGTCAGCGTAGATTAGTAATTATGCTGTTGGGGCTATTAAGGCTTCGGTTTGTTGATCTGTTTGACAGATAAAACAGGACAAAAAGGGATAACTTAGATTGTTTGGAAAAACCGGCCAATTGCGTTTCCGACTCGTGCACAAAGGTTCCGTACCAAAACGGCAAAAAAAAATCACGTTTCTAATACTCATAGGAGCCCCCTATTTTTCTTCTTTTTCTTTTAATTCCGCGGCCAAAGCCCGCTACTACGTCGATTGTCGAGCACATCTGGTGAGCTCCCTTAAATATATATTATCTATAGTCTGTTTTTTTAGTATTTGTTGTTATAACGGCAACAGAAATACATCACCAGTGAAAATTTTAGCTTTGTAACTATCACGGTTCCTGAGACAACCCACCTGAGACAAGACAGTCGGACGGATAGCGAAGTCTCAGTAATAGGGTTCCCGTTTTACCTTTCGGGCACAGAACCATAAAAATAGAGATGATGAATGACTGGAGATTGAGGAAGTAGTAAAGGTTACCCAAAGTGAAAATATTGTGGCCAAATATTAGGTAAATTTCTCCAAAAACACCTTATTGAAACCACCCAGAAACACTAATGAAAGTTGAGGAAGTGAAAGAAATAAGCCAAAATCAAAGCAAGTAGTGGTTACCGCAATAAAAAGATACGTGATCGATTATTGATTTGATGTAGGTATGTGTCTTTGTATCAGATAATTATTTCTAAAGGGACTTCACCATTATCTTAGAGGCTCAAGCCACCGAAGTACATGAGTAAAATAAAGGTAAGTACAGAAGTAATTAATTATTCCCCAGTTGAGATAAACTCACTTCCTTATACTTGAAACCCAAACAATTATTAGCGTTTGGAGTGTAATAATTATATTATTATGCTTCTTTATTGTTTAGTGTACCGCGGAGAATGGATTGAATTACCTAGACGTACCTAATACACACATCTTATTTGATGGTACCTATCTGACGATAAAAGGTTATATTACCGTTATTTTCACTACAGCAGTGCGAGCACGGCTTGTTGGTCCACCTGTTTGCACCAATGATATCGCAGAAAATGAAAAAAAAAATCAATGCGAATTTTCTGCGATATCATTAGTGCAAACAGGTGGACCGACAATATGTCGACGCGCCGTGCTCGCACTGGAGATACTTTTAACAGTAATTATAAGTTCAACTGTAAAAAGGTAGCAATGCGAGTTGTACTGTATAACTCGAGTTGTTACCTTTGAAGGAGAAGGGGTAGGTAAAAGATAAAAAATAGAATGTTGCAAATGTACAGCAAACCTACATTTGATAAACCCATAATTTAGTTTTTGAAAATGTTCCTTGAAAAGGAGTGTTCTCCGTGTCGTCTAGATATAAGTAAGATACGGATCTTAACATGATTCCGGTTTTGTTATTGTGTTACAGTGTGTTCAGTTCACAACATGTAGGTACAGAGAAGAGGGTGCTTTCATCCTCTTCTGTGTACCTTTGAAACTCGCGCAAATTGTGCATATCACATTTAGTAACGGACTGCTTCGGTGGCGTGGTCGTTAGTGCATCGACTTTCGACTCCGGAGTCTTTGGTTCGATTCCTGGGTCAAATCAAATATTTGTGTGATCCAAAAATGTTTGTTTCGGAGGTTGGGTACGTTATATGTAGGTATATTTAGAAATATAATATTATGTATGTTTATCCGTGCCTCAGAGAGCACGTCGTGTTAAGCCGTCGGTCCCGGTTGTTATAGGTACGAACATTTATGGCAATCGTTACGGGTACGGTAACGAAACCCGGCTGGTCTAATTCAAGAGCTTCGATATCGCCCATGGATTGTGGAGTTGTGGAGGTCAGATGGTAGTCGCTCCACGGAAAATATTGAAGTAATAGTTTGGGCAAAAGGCTCAGTGGATGATGATTTATTCACAGAACATGTACTAAAAGAGCTTCATCTATAAGTATGTTACGGGTACTTAAGTACTAAAATATCAAAAGTCTTTACTATATCTAACTATACCCTTTTACATACGCATAGATATTCTCATGCGAATTTTGTAAGTCATTATTAATGTCGTTGAAGCAGCATAATAAAGGAATAAGCTGGTTCCTAAGCAACGAAACCATTAGCAGGATTCACGTGTCGTTATAAACATATAGGCATATAGGTATATAGTCTATCTAATACAATCTCACTGTATTGCGTGTTTATACTACTTACATACTTACTCTCTGTATTAGGTACAAATGTGGGAAATAGAGAATACATAGTTGTAATAAAAGATTAGGTATACCTTCTTTTGCCAAGTAGTGGTTTTTGTGGTAAAATGTTCATAATAAGTTTAAAATAGTAGTGAAAAAATGTTTGATGAAAAAAGGCTATTATAATGTAGACGAATATATTAATGATAAAAATGCATGGTCACCCTAATCTTCTGTTGTTAGCCACTATATAAATTGTAACATAATGTAAACAAAACTATATTAAAAAAGAAAATGGATAATCTACCTGAGTTTCTTGCTGGTATCTTCTCAGGAGAACCAGATTACCGAACCAGCGAAAGAATCATTTTCAAATGATAATTTATGTACTTTATTTAGTATTTTTATTGCTTGACATAAAATTGTAAAATTTTGACATTCATATGTGATCTTTATGTACCTAAACTGAATAAACGAAATTGATTCTTTGATTCTTTGATAGAGGTTTTTAAAAAGCAGCACTTAGATACCCAAATCAGCTAATAACTATAGTTTATATAACCTTAGCTCCTGTAACGTAGGGGGTAGTTTCCCCAACACAATTAGGTAGTTTCCACTGGATGATATTAAATAAAAACATTTAGGATGATTTATACATGTAATGTTTGAGATAACGAATTACAAGCAGTAATGCCACGACTTAGGGTCGTGGATGTTAATTGATTCTAGACAATATTTATTATTAGTTTATTATAGGTTACAGGTTTCAGGGTGCGAGGCGAGTGCTGTAAGATAGACAGCAACTTCACCTGGATATTCACGTAGGTCCGAAAGAGAGCGAAATGACGCTTGTCCTTCGTATATATAGTGACCCCCTGGTCGCGGTACGACACGCGGCGACGCATCAGACTGTTGGGGCGAGCAGTGCGCGCTCGCAGCGGTGTGACGTAAGTCGTAACACACCGACGTAACACTCGTTACATAACTGCATGACAAGATAAAATCATTCATTAACGCTCGTAGTAAATGTCAATAAGTTGGTAAATTGATTAATTTTGTATATACAATATGTTTGGGTCATATTGTCTCAGCGACAGAAGCATTAATTACACTGAAGGATAAAACCGATTTCAGCTAAATCATTTTCCTAACATTTATTATAAGTACCTAACCTAACATATTTATATATTTTTTTTAATATTTGGTTCGCCAAATTGACGCCGCCCGCCTGGTGGTAAGTCGTGACGACGTCTAGCGATTGTGGGCCACTCTTACAGCACACAATAATATAGAGAGTGGCCCTCAACTTGACGACCTACTGATGTGCCTCTTCACGCTCCGCTTAAAGAACCCAGGATTATAATTATGTGGGAGAAGAGGGTGGGATCAGATTGAAGAGCTCTTCAGAACACTCGCCGTGGTAAATACGGTAGAATGCGGCCAAGGAAGCTATTGTTCGGCGCTGAGCTAGCGGCTCGATGCTTGCTGTTACCTCCGGACAATCTGTAATACGGATAGCCCGTCGCTGCATAGCGTTGAGAGCGTCCAGCAGATATTTCGCGGAGCCGTCCCAGAGGATTAGAGCAGTATTCGACGCAGGGTCTAATCTGCGTCTTGTACAGCAGACACCTCTGGTCCGGTGTAAAGAATAGCTTTACCTTATTCAGTATTCCTAGTTTCCGCGAAGCTAGCCCTATACATCTTTCGATGTAGTTTTTATTATTGAGCTCTCGACGAATGTCTATGCCAAGGATATCAAGGTTGTCCTTCATTGGTAATAATGCATTCTGAAGAGAGGGTAGGGGAAGGAAAGGGGATTTCTTCGCAGTAAATGCACACGCCTGTGTTTTGCGGGCATTGAATCGGGCGGTCTGGTATCCGGGTGATCCCGCATACCATCTGGGTCAGACCGTGGGAGAGAGCGAACGCATGGGCGGCCCTACCCGCATGATCAGTCTTGAGGGACCCCAGCCATTCAATGTGATGGCCATTGAAGTCCCCCAGAAATACTAGGTCAGGGTTCGGGAACCGCCCCTGCGCTTCATCAGCCGTCTCGCTGAGGTACTGGAAGAGCTTTTTTTATCTCAGAATCCCCTGAGTGGGAACGGTAGACGCACACGTAGATCTGGCTCATAGAGCCATGGTCTACGTGCAGCCAAAGGACGGAGTTGGAGGGGTTCTCTAGGCAGCGCAACCGGCGGCAGCAAACATCCGCCCTAACGAACACGCACACCCTGACTTAACTCGAAATTGTTCCTCGATGACATAGCCGGGGTAACACAGGTAATACGTGTCTTCAGGGCGGCGTATTTGTGTCTCCGTGAGGAACATCACAGCGGGCCATGCCGTCTCAAGGTGATGGTGGACGGTCTCGAGGTTCGCATGGAGTCCACGGATGTTAGTGAACTCCACCTCGAAAAGTGAAGTTGTGGGGTTTCCTGGGGCCGCTGTGGAACGTTTACATTTTTTATGTTGCACTGATTATGGCAGTATATGAAGAAGAAGCGTGAAGACAATTTAGAAATTTAAGTTCACTATATTTCCTTTGTAATTTTATTTCTTAAGCAAGAAATAAAATCTACGTTATAATTCTGCAAAATTTAATATGAAATTCTACCAATAACTACACTCAGAGACACGCACGGTCAGTAAAAATTTGCTTTGATAATTTTTAACAGCGGCTGTTGAATAAATTAATATGTTTTTACGTGTTTCATGACTAAAAAAATACAGTAAAATGTCGAGAGTGTAGGTAACTAAAACCCGGCCAAGTGCGTGTCGGGCCACGCATAAAATAGGATTCCGTAGTCATTAACAAAGTTATCTAATCCGTTAGAGTTTTCCTTCAAGTTCAATATATACACTAAATTATTTAGTGGATAGGTACCTCTGTTACATCTGTCCTGGCTTTTGAAAATTTGGTTTGAATGACATATTATGTGATTATGGATTTTTTATTGTGTCCGGTGACGGCAATAGGCTTGAACCAACAGAATACTTAACTGGAAAAGTGTGGGTATGTAATGCACCTCTGCCTACTCAATCGCAGATATAGGTGAGTATGTATGTCTGTCTGTCTGCCACTTCGTCGGCGTGGTATACATTAATACACAAGAAAAAAATGTTGGTCCTCATAACATTATTATAATTATTCGTAAATGTTCAGGGTAGGTTAACGTTGAATGGTGACACGAAGTTCGCCGATACAGTTTCTAGTCAATAGAAAACCAAGCTCCTTATAGTCGCCTACCGAAGATACAACCCAATACGAGATACATTACCCGATATCAACAGGTAACGTACCTACTTCAAAGAGTTGCCGCAGAATGCTAATAATTCGCCTTGTACGTGAACTTTCACGTACAAGGCGAATTATTAGCAGATTCATCACTAGAAGATTCATCTACATAATATAAATAGCAAAAAATTGGTTGTTTACATTGAATATGTTCCCTAACTACTGGCCCTCTATCTATGAGTGCTATTATTAAGGGCTATTTTTTATCGGGTAGTATTTAACTGCTATTAAAAATACCTTCGATTTGTAATAAAAAAAAATCCCTTTGTATTAATAATAAATACTGCGCAGCAAATAATTTCCTCCAAATTTATTAATTTTAGCAGCAATTTAAGTTCGTGCTACATAGCTATTTATTTAAAAATACTAAGCTAACCTTATCTTATATAGTCTTCTATATAATAAACTAGCGGACGCCCGCGGCTTTACCCGCTTGACAAATATATACTCAAAAACCTTCCTCGAGAACCACTCTATCCATTGTTGAAATCCACGTCAAAATCCATTGCGTAGGTTTAAAGATCTAAGCATACATAGGGATGGACATACTTTGTTTTATACTATGTTATAATGATAGTACCTATGCAAGTAGTGGTTCCTATGTGTACATTTACTAAACTTTATTTAATAGTACATATTCGCACAAAAAATATTAGTATCGGCTTGATGCCGATGCTAACGCCTCCCACATTTATGCTGGAACCTTCAGGTGGACCGTTCCGAGGTCTGTGAAAACACAGAACCTCGGACTTGTGCAAGGCCACCTCCAGTCCTAGCCGCCGTATCCGGCCCACGACTTGAGCAACACCCGTCGTGACCTTGAGTGCTGCCTCCTGGTACGTTGCACCCCGCGCCGTGACGAGGGTATCGTCGGCGTAGCACGTTACGCCGACGCCCTCAGGCAACGCACCCCGCAGCACCCAGTCGTAACCGATGTTCCACAGAAGCGGCCCCAGGTCCGACCCCTGCGGAACACCGCACGACACATCTCGCCGAGCTGGCCCGAGCCAGCTGGGGAAAGCTATGGCCCTCTCCGAGAGAATGGCCCCGACAATACGACGGAGGTAGAGAGGCGTTTCGTGATACACGAGCGCCTCCCTAACGCAGCTCCATGGCAAGGTGTTGAACGCGTTGGCGATGTCAAGAGACACCGCCACCACCACCTTGCCCTGCGAGACTGCTTCCTCCGTCAGGCTCTTGACGCGCATGATCGCGCTCACGGTGGAGCGTCCCCGACGGAAATCGTACTGGTTGTCCGCCAGGTCTGGCCCCACCGTCGAGAGATGCTCGACGAGGCGTTCCGCGATAATTCGCTCAAAGAGCTTACACACCTCGTCGAGCAACACGATCGGCCGGTATCCGGACGGTGAGTCCACCGGCCGCCCCACCTTACGAATCAGGACCAGTTTCCCCGTCCTCCACACCTTGGGAAACTGGGCCCCTTTCGAGGCATGCGCTAAAGAGCCCCATCAGTCGAGGCCCGAGTTCTTCGAGGGCCAGGACCCATGCACGGCCAGGAATGCCGTCGGGTCCGGGGGCAGTGATTTTCCGGCGTTTAAGCCGGAGTATTGCCGCACCTAGCTCCCCCACCCTGACTTCGGGTACGTCGTCTTCACTGATGCTATCCGCGTCGGGCAGAGACGGAGCCATGCGCAGAGGGACGTGCTCTTCCGCGCTCGTCGGAAACAGGGAGCCCATGACCCGCTCCAGCTGCTGCGGCTGGAGACTCTGGGGGCGCCCTAGGTCGGAGTTTCTCCCTGACCTATAGGTACGGGCGCCCCCATGGGTTCTGCTGCAGGGTCTCCAGGAGCTCCTCGCGAGCCGCCGTCTTGGCCCGCTTTATTGTCTCCTGGAGATTACCTTTAGCCTCCCTGTAAGCCTGATAAAGCTCCGCCTCTCGGGTTGCCGCGTCGTCTGGGCGGCGATGCCTCCGGCGAAACCTGGTGTACTGGCGGCGGGCGGAGATGCATGCTGCGCGCAGCTGTGCAATCTCCGGCGACCACCAGTACACCTGCTTCTTTGCCGGTCTGGGTGTAACTCTAGGCATCGCCGCATCACAGATTTGCGACATGGCTCTCCTGAACCACTCCGCCTCGGCATCCACATCGGTAGGCCGGTCCGGTGCCGGAATCCAGGCCTGCACGATGGATGCCTCCAGGAGAGCCTCCCGATCCAGATGGTGAAGTGCCCAACGCGGATCCGGGGGATTTTCTACCGGCTCTGGGAGGTCAGGTGGGACGACGACATCGAATCGGATGTACCGATGGTCCGAGTGCGTCTCCTCACACTCCTCCACGTGCCAGCCAGTAATACGGGCGGCGAGGGCAGAGGTCGCGAACGATACGTCCACGACCGAGCCGGTCCCCCGCCGCCAGAAGGTGGCGATATTCCTCCGGTTGAGAATCTTCAGACCACGTGTTCTGGTCCAGTCCTCAAGAAGCCTCCCCTTGTCCCTGGTTTCCCGGGAGCCTCACGCCTCACTCCAGGCGTTCAAGTCTCCCAGGAGCAGGACAGGGTGAGGACGGCACGCAGCGAAGACAACGTCGAGCTCAGTGAGCCATAGCTCAAACTGAGTCTCGTCCAGTGTCGGCGAGATGTAGGTGGCCACGACTGCCAACCCATCATATTCCGCCGCAACACACCCGCGGCCCCTTGCAATGATAGCAAGGCGCGAGTTGTCTGCCGCGGACCCCCCGAAGATAAAACAGGCCGAGCCGTCCTCGTCCACCGGGCTTCCCGGGTGGACGTAGTACGGCTCGGCGACCACGGCCAAGTTTATGGACCACTGCCGGATGCTCTGGTACAGAAGATCCTGAGCAGCGCGGCAGCGGTTCAAATTCACTTGCAGGATGCGGATATGGGCGTCAGACATTAATGGACGTCCATATCAGCATCCCGCCGAGAAACATCTGGCCGTGCAGTAGCGGCACCCCCACCGGTCTCAGTGGACGGACGAGGCTTTGGCCTCGAGGCGGCGCAGGTTGTGCTGCCGACCCGGTGGTCCGCAGTTTTGCCCTCCGCCTCGCATCTAAAGCAGCGAGGCGGGGCATCACAGGCACTTGCCTTGTGACCGGGCCGGCTGCAGCGGAAGCACCGATCGCCCACGCTGACTTCCGGTGTCCGGGAAAGGGCAGTATTGGGACCGGGGGTATCGTCGGGTTCACTAATATTCATATTCACTATTTTAATGGCACCAAGTTCGGACTAGGACGTTCGATCACCCAACTTGCCACTGCGTTACCGTGGTCAAGTTGGGGTCCAGGGCGAACGGCGAGGACGTAGTCACTAATCACTACAAGCACTACACGCATCATGTAAACGAAATCGTATCTCCCATTTTCTGAAAATAATTGT
This sequence comes from Nudaria mundana, assembly GCA_963556515.1. Lineage (NCBI taxonomy): Eukaryota > Metazoa > Arthropoda > Insecta > Lepidoptera > Erebidae > Nudaria > Nudaria mundana. The sequence continues at coordinate 11,834,246 of OY748295.1, read as the reverse complement.
CTCGAGACTATCATTTCTCGCTGTTTCGTTCTCTTATCACGCTGTTTCTCACATTATCCACCAATGTCACCCCAGCCATACTTCTCAAACTTCTCATTTCCACTGCATTTATTTTACTTTCATGCTTCTTCTGTCACTTCCATCATTCACTACCGTACATAAGTGTAGGGACAAGCACACCTCTATGCACAGCCAGCTTAGCTCTCTGAGAAACCTTCTGAATGTTCATAAAGTTATGCAGAGATGAAGCATAATAATTACTTATTATCTATGGAAAATAATTTATTTAATACAACATTCAGTGGGACATGTGCTCGGTAGCCAGTTAATCGACTATGAGTTTATATTGTCCTTTGTTAAAACTTACTAAAGGAATAATAAGCACTCAGCCTTCATTTTGAAACTCCGTAGGTGTTCTAAGTTGTTTATAAGTTCAACATCACCCTATACGCGATTTTACATTTTATGTTGTGCTTTTAAGCTACATGAAGTTTGGTCTGTACATTTCACACCACGTTGGTTCTGTTTATTCAAGTTCTGCAAACGAGTTGTAGCCTGTTTGCATTTCGTTTAAAGTTTTGAAGCAATATAATGAAAGTGTATTTAATCTGAGCGTAGTGGCGTTGATTTATTTCGCTGGACTTCTGTATTATTTGATTTTGATATTGAACGATAAAATATAAGCCAAAGCGATCAACGGGTGATCTTCTGGCATTCGTAACGCATGTCTGGGGTGGGGCTATGGAAAGGCACGGCGAGTCCTTGGCTATTAGCCTGGACATCGCCAAAGACTTCGATAGGGTCTGGCATGCTTCGCTCCTTTCCAAGCTTCCGGCATATGGTCTACCTCCTCAACTGTGCAGCTGGATTGCCAGCTTTTTAAACGAGCGCCGAGTGCGGGTCCTCTGCGATGGCCAGGTTTCTCGCTTCTTGCAAGTGAATGCCGGGGTACCTCAGGGGTCCGTACTATCACCAACTCTCTTTCTTCTGCATATCAATGATATGCTATCCCGAGGGATAGCATATCATTGATATGCAGATGACAGCACACTGCACAGGAGTTACTCGGTTCGTCCGACGGCGGGGAGATCTGAGATTGAGGAGGAGAGACGACGACTCGTGGCTGATCTCGACCGTAACCTCGACAGTATCTCTCAATGGGGTACCGAGAACCTGGTCGAGTTCAATGCCCGCAAAACACAGGCGTGTGCATTTACTGCGAAGAAATCCCCTTTCCTTCCCCTAACCTCTCTTCAGAATGCATTATTACCAATGAAGGACAACCTTGATATCCTTGGCATAGACGTTCGTCGAGAGCTCAATAATAAAAACTACATCGAAAGATGTATAGGGCTAGCTTCGCGGAAACTAGGAATACTGAATAAGGTAAAGAGATTCTTTACACCGGACCAGAGGTGTCTGCTGTACAAGACGCAGATTAGACCCTGCGTCGAATACTGCTCTCACCTCTGGGACGGCTCCGCGAAGTATCTGCTGGACGCTCTCGACGCTATGCAGCGACGGGCTGTCCGTATTATAGATTGTCCGGAGGTAACGGGAAGCCTTGAGCCGCTAGTTCAGCGCCGAACAATAGCTTCCTTGGCCGCATTCTACCGTATTTACCACGGCGAGTGTTCTGAAGAGCTCTTCAATCTGATCCCACCCTCTTCCTTCCGATCCCGAACGACTCGTGCCGGGCAGAGATGCCACCCCCACACAGTGGATAGCATGTTCGCGAGAACCGAACGTTTTAAACGTTCGTTTCTCTGCCGAACGATAGTGGCCTGGAACGCCCTGCCTGTGCACGTGTTTCCTCCCACATATAATCCTGGGTTCTTTAAGCGGAGCGTGAAGAGGCACATCAGTAGGTCGTCAAGTTGAGGGCCACTCTCAATAGTAATGTGTGCTGTGAGAGTGGCCCACAATCGCTAGACGTCGTCACGACTTACCACCAGGCGGGCGGCGTCAATTTGGCGAACCAAATATTAAAAAAAAAAAAAAAAAATATAAACTCAAAGTGCAAGTTTCTATTACCGGACCTTTAAATTCTGAGAGCTCCACTGGGGTTACCAGGATGCTTTGGTCAGAATTGAATTGGTATTCAAGTTATCTTGAACTGTTCAACTAGTCATATTCAAATGTATTTCAATGCATTCAAAAGTATACATAAAGTTTCACAATATAGTCTATTAAATTCTCACTTCTTGTGAAGTGTGGACTAGAGGACGTGTCTTGAAGTTGGTAAATTGGTCGTGATTTATTAGAAATTTCAAACATACGAGTACTTGAAGCCCTGGACATAATGCGAATTTTGCCATGCGAACAATCCAAAGTAATTCTTCTTATTTCTTAATCGTTAAGTAGGTACCTACCTATATCAAAGTCGTTTTCCAATTTCCAATTTCAGAGGGTAAGAGTAAAGAGCTTCCAGCTTAGCCACCAAAGCCTAAATGGTACCTCACTGAAATTACTCAAAGACTGACCATGTTTCAGGGCTCAATATGAAAATGACATAATAATATTCTTGCACTAAATAAAATTGAACTTTCGTAAAACAGTCATTGTTCTCATTACATCCTCTCATTAATGAACAAATACGTCCCCTTTGAAAATTTTCGCGTAGAGCAGTTATGAGCTTTGTAGATGAGTGTCGCATTAAAACCGTCACGTCAACACAACAGGGAGGCTTTTAAATGTAATTACGTGGTAACCGTCTACGGAAAGTATTTTTTTTATATGAAAGGTGTTATTTTTTCGCATCGACTACCTACAAAGAAGAAGAAGGTTCTCATTTCAACTGTAGGTTCTTTTTTCAACCGACTTCTAAAAAATCCCATCCCTTTTCAATTTGGTCCCATTCCGACAATTATTTGGAAGTCAGTTTTGACGTGTTTTTATAAACCATAAAAAGCATACAGTCGCATTAAGAACCTCTTCCTTTTTTGGAAGTCAGTTGAAAATTAAGAAAACGGCAACAATTTAAATTAACTATTTTCAAATAGAATAATAAATATGTAAGTAGTAAGCACTTGTATGTATAAGTACCTACGTAGGTAATGAAATAAATTCCAACTGTTTAGTTTTGACTTTCTTAGACATATTTTATTCTAAGTAACAAAAAGTTTGGACGGACTGTTGCCTTGACGGGGGAGTAAGGTTTTTGTTATTCAATGCAATACGTCGATTAAATCGGACTAAATGCAAATTTACATTTCCATGAGAAGTGAATTCCACAATTAATACAGATTTAATTTGAAGAATCACGAAGGTGGTTTACTTTGAAAAGCAAAATTTCAAAGCATTTCTTACGCAAACATTTCTCGCTTTAACATCAATTTGAATTTTCATTTCTTATAGAAGTGTTTTGAGTTAGTTACTATTTGTTCTATTTTTGCAATGTCACATTCCTTGTTACATGGCAATTGGAATTGCAAAGTATTTCTTATATTACTTAGGTACAATGTAAATTATGTTGTACCGCGACACGAAGTCCAGTAACTGTAGATACACAAAAAGGATACTTATCTAACCTACAATAGACGACGTTATCATTAAAGAGTGATGTCTTTCAGACAATATTACTTACAAAAATGATTTCGCTGTGTACAAAACCAAGATGCCTTTGTAATACATACTTTCATCAAAAACTTAACAAACAAAAGATTGAATTTTTTTTATCAGTCCAAGCATTATTTTCTTTGCAAAAGTTTTCTATAAACATTTTTGCTATTTGCGACTTTCCATACAAACATCACCCCCCGGTTCCATCATTACCGAATGCAATCAAAATAACTGTTGTATAAAGGTAACCCTTGTTATTATTAATGAAAGTTTTAATTGGTCCGCTATGACATGGAGTCGTATGAATTTTAAATACTAGTCCCTTGGTTATTGCGGTGGTGGACATAGGGTACATAAATAGACGATTTTGTTATTTGAACGTATGTCCCTATTCTGTGGTATTGTGTATAATTAACTCACTTGACGAATAGGGTTCGAAATTTGAATTAATTTATTAATAACTGATTCGCATTATTCTTGGTCCCACGAGGGGCTCGTGGTCTAGCGGAAACCGTCTATGTTAATACATTGCAAAGGTGCAAAATCGAGTCAGGCCGGTCTTAGGAACACCATTTCTTAAGACATTGAGACCCCTCCGTGCCCCGGAGAGCACGTTAAGCTGTCGATCCCTATTCTAAGACAGCTGTTACGGGTAGTTGGAGCCTTAAATCAAAAATCCGACCGGTCTAACTACAGAAATTCGATATGTTTCACCCATGGGTGATATCAGATGGCAGTCGCTTCAAGGAAAATGTCGAAGTTCAGCCGAATCGCAGTTAGACTGGAAAGCCGACCTCAACTGCGTTGGGAAAAGGCTCGGTGGATGATGATTGGTCTCATGTAATAGGAACGAGCCTTTTGTCGTAGAACAGCGGTAGCGATAGCGGTAGCGATAGCGGCAGCTATCGCGGTATAATGGTAGCGGTAGCGATAGCGGCAGCGATAGCGGTAGCGATAGTGGTAGCGGTAGCGATAGCGGTAGCGATAGCGGTAGCGATAGCGGTAGCGGTAGCGGTAGCGGTAGCGGTAGCTGTAGCGGTAGCGATAGCGATAGCGGTAGCGATAGCGGTAGCAATAGCGGTAGCAACAGCGGTAGCAACAGCGGTAGCGGTAGCGATAGCAATAGCGATAGCGATGGCGGCAGTGGTAGCGGTAACACCAACTTCAACGCCAACACCAACACCAACTAACGCCAACGCCAGCCAACGCCACCGCCAACGCCAACTCCTAACGCTAACGCCAACGCCAACATCAAACCTACACCAACACCAACACCAACACAATTTTATAACGTCACTGTGTTAGTGTTAGCGTTAGCGATAGCGGTAGCGATAGCGGTAGCGATAGCGGTAGCGATAGCGGTAGCGATAGCGATAGCGGTAGCGATAGCGGTAGCGGTAGCGGCAGCGGTAGCGGTAACACCAACTTGAACGCCAACACCAACTAACGCCAACGCCAGCCAATGCCACCGCAAACGCCAACTCCTAACGCTAACACCAACGCCAACATCAAACCAACACCAACACAATTTTATAACGTCACTGTGTTAGGGTTAGCGTTCAATCATCATTAGAAGTGGAAACAGGCTACTCTTAATTTTCTGGATCTGTCAATCTCTAGGAGGGGTGGGGTTCACGAGTTTGGTATTTACAGGAAGCCAACTCGTACAGATATAGTTATTCCCTATTCTTCTAACCATCCCTGGCAGCACAAGATGGCTGCATTCCATAGCCTATTGAGTAGGATGTTAGTTGTGCCGTTGAATCAACAGGCATATGACAACGAGTTGAATATAATTTGTCATATTGCGCACTCTAATGGTTATAACGTAGGTATGGTGTACTCAATGTTAAATAAGAAACGTAGAAAGTTAGTAGTTTTTTACATCCATCTCTTGAACCTGTTAGGAAGTATACTGCGTGCTTGCCGTTCGTGGGTTCCGTATCATTGAGTGTTGCCAAGATCCTGAGGGAAAACAATATATTTACAGCTTTTAGAACCCAGAACACCTTGACGGAGTTATGTAATGGTAAAGATTTAGTTTCTGTTTCACGGAAGTCAGTTTATTTGTTAAATTGCGATGGTTGTAATATGCAGTATGTAGGTCAGACTGGCAGGTCCTTTGAAGTCAGATACAGAGAGCATTTAACAGCCTTCCGCAACGGTTGTCCAGAGAAGTCCCACTTTGCAAAACATACAGGTCATACCTGTATCCAAAAGACCTTAAACAATGCCTACACCTTTAAGATTTTAAGGTTGTGTGAGAAAGGGTTCAAGTTATGTGTCTGGGAGCGTTTAGAAATAGTTAGGAGGGATGTGGACACATTACTCAATGAACAGACTGATTTTCATACATCTCCATTGCTTAATTTCTTCGTGAATGGTCAGCCACAGTAGTTGTTTGTTGGTTTGTGTGTGTTACACTATGTTTTCTGTGTATTAAAGAGTAGATTTTTTGTCTTTTAAATACCTATTTTGAATTTGTTAGCATAACTTAATATTTACGATATTTACACATTCATACTTGAAACCAAACATGTACTGGCTTCATATTTTGCTGTTCTCTCTGAGACAGTCTTGAGAATGCCTCGTTTAGAGGTGTGTCTTATTTTGTCTTATTTTTGCGAGAATGATGCAATTATTTTAAAAAGTTTGAACATCTTACTTTGTCATGGATTTTCGCCAGGTAACGCCTGATTCTATCCAACATATAGCAATAGCTTTTTTTACACTCCACAGACACTGTGTGTTGACTTGTTTAGCTTGGAGTGGATTACCTTCTGCCTTTTTTTTAGCGTAGCAAGTGACACAACGACGACGTATCAATTTTCCTTCTCTTCTTGGTATCTCAGTAAGATAGTGCTTTCCTATAGTGGAAGGAGTAGGGCCTGATGGTCTTGCCGATGCTTTTTTCACCACTACATCTCCTAAAAAATGGTCATGGTCACATGGTCTCTTGGACATCTAATACACTGACGGCAGAAAATCACCCTGGTGTTGACAATGGCTGTTTGAAATAATAAATCAAAGGCAATCTTCTTATTTTCGTCAAGCTCTTTCTTAGGGGCGAATAGTAGCTGCTCAATTGATCAGCCACATCAATCCCTTTTTTCGCCTCATTATAGTCAATGACCACATTAGGTTTTGAGGTTTCTCCGCGCCAAGAAGACACATTTGTCATATATTGTCACCGTGGCACGTGGAAATCATTAGAACATCACGTTTATCATGCCACTTTATATGTATCATATATGATTCATTGAACGTCTAATGTAAGATTATGATATGACACGTCCATGTATCATATATGATATTTTTTATTTTTTTATTTACAGCTATAAAAATAATGACAGTGCTTCCCAAACCTAAAATTACCTTCCAATAAAAAAATAAACAATGAAGTGCAAAAAAACAGTGGGACATTGGCGATGCCAAAATGCAGTTTGTATGGGGACAGGGAACCTGTTAATAACATTCCAATTTGGTTGTGGTCGGGTCCGACCAAATCGGAGCGTGTTAGTAGTTTATTTTGAATTGAAAATTACTCATAATCAAAATAAAATTAAGAACATAAATATGTTTTTTTTTCGAAATTTATGGAATACGACGTTTTGTTTCGGCCATTTTACCCTTTTTTTAAGTATACTTACATTTTTTAAATGTATTGCTCTTATAACAACGCTAACCCATAAGAATAAATACAAATTATTCTGTTATTTTACACGTTTTAGGTCAAATGCATTAAAATTATCAAAATTTACAGAATTAAAACATGAAATTTAAAAAATATGGATTTTTACTCTAGCTCGAAATACGGTTTCGTATTCCCCATACATTTCACACCAGCGCCCCTAGCGGTAGCGTCAGGGAACTGTGTGAAATGTATGGATGAACACGAAAACGTATTTCGAGCAAATTGACGTAAGGAACTGGTACTAGATACTCTGACCTTCGAATAAAAGAACACTATTAGGAATAAAAAATAAAGAGAAGTATAGCAAAAGGGAGGTGAAGCATAAAAGAAAGATTCCATTTCTGGCAGTGATAAAGCGAGTGACGAGTAATAGACTGCGGGTCGTATCATACGCTCATTAATTTGCTCCTTCTAATAATGCAACTAACTCATGTGTATCACGAGAATTTTATTCAATCACTTCAAAACCACAATATTGTTTTAAACTTATATATATGATGTACAGCACAGTTGTATGCCAAATACACAAAAATAAATATACTTGTCTGAAAAACCTTTGGGGTAAAATAGTTTTGCTGCCGAGCATATTTTGTGACAGCTGTTTTGCTCCGGCTGATTAACGGCTGAAGCTACGAAAGAGCCTCTATAAAAACCATAACAAAGAAAGATTATGGACCTTGTATGCCCATGACTGCTAATAATGCGAATGAATAATGAGAATAATGTACACACACACACACACACACATTACGCCTATATCCCGAAGGGTAGGCAGAGGCATTACACACCCACAATTTGCCAGTATTTTTAGTCCACGTAATAGGGGCAAGCCTATGGCCGCCACCGGGCACTTTTATAATGCGTTATGTCCAAAGTCTCGAATGAATTTAATAAAAAGTAGCAGCTATGTTGTAATTTTTAAAACAATTGAAACCCGTTGCCTTCCGATGAGATGTTGATGAAAGGCAACAAAATTTTACGTGCCAGCCGCTATGGCACAGCCAATTAAAGTCTTGGTGACGTCTCGGACTATAATTGAGAACTATACAAACTAATATTCATAACAATAACTTCAGAAAGTTAAATAGCATCCACATACAAGAATTTCAATATGACAATAAATATAATGCCACCCATAAATATATATTATTTAGACATGCTTGTAAACTTTTTTACTTCAACGTAAAAATCAAATCAGTAATGTCTGCTTCACTGATTTAATAGAGAATGTTTTCCTGACGATAGGGTTTTGGATACCATGAAACGGGATATTGTACGTAAAACATAAAAAATGTTGGCAATTTACCGGTCCATCTAAAGTTCAGGGACGAAGATTGTGTGTAGCGATATCGTGTATAAAGTGCTTTTTATACAGGCAAGTGTGTTTAACTTTGAAAGTTAGGTAGGTACCTATTCGTTTGAAGTTTCAATGGTCGATAATAAAAATAGAAAGAATGTATATGAACTATATAATAATGATTCATAGGCAGGATAAGCATTGACTTATGTATTTTTCTAGTCGTAACTCATAATTATTATTGTGTATATCTGTGTATATACATATACACATTACCGGGATAAAATGTAGTATATGTTACTCGGGGATAATGTAGCTTCATATCTATGAAAGAATTTACAAAATCAAGGTCTCCACGCCCCTTATAATACACCCAGGTATATTTGAAAAAGGTTATTTTACTCTTATTTAGGTACGAGTAAAATGCAGTCGTCCATACATATTATAAAACAAAGTCGCTTCCGTCCGTATGTATGCTTAGATCTTTAAAACTACGCAACGGATTTTGATGCGGATTTCACCAATGGATAGATTGGTTTTCGATGAAAGTTTTTGTGTTTATAATTTGTCAAGTTGCAGGCGTCCGCTAGTACAAAAACAATAAAATAAAATATAATTTCAAGTAAAAATATGCGTTCGAAATAATTTTAAAATTAAATGAACAAAAAAATTTTTGGTAAGCTTTGTAATTGAGAGTATAAAAAACAAAATTTCACTTCGTTTTCAAAGATTAATTAACTTCCAAAAAAGTCCGAGGTCAAAACCAAGGCACTCCACTAAAAAGGAAGATATACTTTATGTAGATCATAAATGTGGCATATTATGCATTATGTATACAGGATGTTACGAAAGGGTTATATCAACCCGATGCCAGCCCCATCAGCTGGTCGACCATTAACCGTTTCGATATATGGCGACCGCCAAAGAAGAAAAAAAAGTTCATCAAAAACTTAAAAAGATATTTCAAATCAAAACAAACGTGTCCCAACGCTACGGCTTGACGGAGGAGAGAGAAGGTTTTTCACAGACGCGCTTTATTTGTACTACTTACTTTGATGTCAATGACCGTATCAGCTGATTTTAGCTAGTGTTGTTCAAACAAGAGTGTTTTATTTGGTAATAATATTATTTTTTCTGGGTGATTTTTTTTTCTTGTTTGGCGGTCGACACATATCGAAACGGGTTCTGGTCGACCAGCTGATGATGAGGTGCTGGCTTCGGGTTGATATAACCCTTAAGTAATACCCGGTATAAGTACCTACATTATGCGAAACTCTTATAGTTGTTTCAAGTTATTCAAACTTCCTCATCACTACTTTTACTACTTCATATTAACGTGACAACGTCTTATAATTCGATGAAGCCGGCTGCACGCACGAAAAAATGAGGCGTTCCATTTAAGGCTTGAAGTGCAAGCGAGAGCGCGGAACGAGCGTCAAAGAGGCACAATCGGCCTCCGCGTTCGGCAGTTATGAAGTTGTCACGTTCAACAACTATCGTCAGTAAACCGACTTTACAGACAATCGATTTTTTTTCAGTTGTGCTTCACACAACTGAAAAAATTAACAGTTATGAACATAGGTAAGTTGGTTTTATTGGTTTATTTCCAGTAAGTTCTGCAAAAATATGATTGGTCATAGCATAGCATAGCAATATAATCATTAATCACGCTTGTTCCCTGATGGACTAAAACATAGGTAATACTCGTACCTATGTGCACTTTTTTTCAGTTTTTCAGTTACCACTAACCGGGAATATTTGTGTTAAAATTTCGGTCTATAGAACGTAGGTACGTAGTAGGTAGTTTTATGGCCATCAACAAACTAAATTTGCGTCCGTATCGTGATCTAATCAAGGCAGTTTACGTAAACGCTAGCTAGAATGAGATCATTAAACCGGCCCGAAATGGACCCTGAGTTACACACACGTTAGCAAATCGCGTTCGGCCAAGACAGTTATAATCTATCGATCGAGGCGAAAAGTATAAATAAGTTATTATTTATGTACGCCTAAATAGAATCACTATTTATACTTAAAGCACAGAAAAAACTATGGTCACACCAGCTGTAGCCCACTGCGTTGCTTACGCGTTTACGGTGCTTACGGCATTCTTGTAGGTTACATACCTTTTATTTTTTTTATTTTTTTTATATTGGGAAGGAAGAGGGTGGGATCAGATTGAAGAGCTCTTCAGAACACTCGCCGTGGTAAATACGGTAGAATGCGGCCAAGGA